>VZTU01000787.1:838723-859458 GCA_013400835.1 Zapornia atra
AAAAAAAAAAAAAGCAGCTTGCACTTTCAGGGCTCTCCATAGTGCTTCAGAAAAAGGAACATTCGATTGGGAAAAAGCCAGTGGTTTTCCTATAGTTGTGTCAAAAATCAATTAGGCTGAAGGACCAGAGGTGGGATTAACAAAGGTTTCTGCACCTCTGCAGCTCTGCACTTATTCTCAGCAGTACAAACAGGTTTGTTTGCTATAAAGTCTCCACGAACAATGAGTTTCATGTGCTGAAGCTAAAAATACTTCTGTATTTGTAACAGAGCACAAGGCTTTCAATGCCAGATCAGCTGGTCGGGGCAAGATTTTAGCTACACATACTTTAATCAAATTATTTCTTTTACCTTCTAAAGTGCTTTTCTTCAGCATATCCCCTCAAAAAGCAATAAAAATAAAATAAATAAAATCACGAGCACTTGGCTTGGCTGCTTCAAAGGCTCTACAAGTGGTGACTAAACGGGAGGTTGCCAAAATTACAATCTTAATTAAGCAAAGATTGTTAATTGAACATAAATTTAATACAATTGAGTGATGTTTCATGTTTATGAATTGATTCAAAGCATAGTTAGCAGCCAGTCACATAAATCCATACTTAATAATATGATTGTAATATGCAGGTGACACTTAGCACACAACTGCTTTTATGTAAAGTACCCCCTTACAGTAAGATTTCATGGCACAGGGTTAGGAGAGCATCATGCTTTTAGAACAATGTAGCTGTTGGCTGTGATTTCCACCTTTGGCAGTAACTGCAGGAACACAAAACCTGGGCAGGCTGAGTCTGATCCCTGCACAGCAGCAGCAACATTCAGTCACACCATCCCGGAACAGCCACTGCATCTCCCCTGTTCCCAAACCACACGACACTCCCAACGGAGCGCTGAAAATCAGTACCAAGAACCCGGGCCTGAACCAGAAGAGGTTCCAAGACAAATACAACAGACATCAGAAGGAAGGAAGGGGCCACATAAAAATGCCCAGATGATCCCGGAAGTACAGCAGGTCTTATACAGAAAGCAAAACCAAAAAGAAACCAGAAGAGTTCTCAACTCTGATCTGGAGAAGAATGTCTTCTTTGCCTCAAACCTTACAAGTGAATTAATTCTGGTTAATCTCTTAGTTGCTTTTTCAACAGCACATTTGCCAGGCAGAGGAGATTTCCAGTAGGACCAGAAGCAGTTCCAAATATCACACACTATCTTGCCAGGCACTCATGTTAAAAATTTGATGCTTCTAAATAAGGTTAAAGGACAGGCAGAATAGAAATTGTGCATTAATGCAAGCAACTCAGCAACGGTCCCGAGGCACCACAAAATATATGACCAACAAAACGGCAATTCCAGTAGGCACTAAAAGGCATCCAGAGTCTTAATGGCCAGTTGCAAGCTTGATTTATTTAATTAGAGGCAGATATCTTAGTACGCAGACAGGTCAAAACCCTCCATTCCCAATAGCATCTGTAGACTATTACACATGCCTTTTATATGAGATTATTTATCCCCATCTTTAAAATAATATACAAAAATATTTCATTTGCTTGCCTTAGCAATTTACAAGGATTTTCTTGGGATCAAATTTACATTCCTTCTGGTGAAGAAAAGTCAGTGCAAGGTAGTAACAAAGCATACCTATACAAAGAACCAATTCTGGTGACTTCATCACAGATTTTGTCAAATAGAAGCTTTTAATCAAAGCATGTTGTTGTTCTGAATAAAAATAATTCCTATTCCATCTGGAAATCTCACGTCTTAGCTTGAGCGTAACAATTGTGCCTGTCATTCTTTTAATTTTATTCTGAGATGCAACTACTTAATAACTCACTATTTGCCTTAGACAACTTACAGCATCCCTTTCCAGAGAGAACCAACATTGTGGGACTCATTCCGATATGCTTATTCACGCACAGATGGAATACAGGCGTGAACTTAGGAAAGACAGCTAACTCCCCAATTCCTACAACCAGGATTTTAATTTTATTGGTCACTTGGTCTAAAGTTATACTTAAATTAGATTAAAATTTTAAGAAACCCTTAAGTACTAGATCTGAGCTCCTGTTAATTACGTCACCCCAGGTAATGAATCCATATGGATTTCTACGAGCTAGGAACCACAGGAGCAGGAACTTCAGCAAGAAGCTGCGCATGTGTATTTGAAGGCAACATTTAAATCTCGTAAGGAAACGAAGTGACTTTCAGTTTGAAGTCCCAGAAGAGCAGTACTGGAGCTGTTCTCTCTGCTCAAGCTGCATGAGAAGAATCAACCATTCATACGTGCGCCTGCCCCTCAGAGACCAGTGATTTGCTGAGCGGGCAAAATGATAACTGGCTCCACTTAACTAACAACAAGCTTGCAAGTGGTGAGAAAAGGGGTATTTGAATAATAGCAAAACAAAAAAAAATGCATTTAGGACTTTATTGAAATCTTCAGGTGTCCCATCCCTAAGCTCCTCAATGTCTCCCTCGTACCCATCTGCCATCCTGCCTGAAATTCCAATACTCTTCTTTACTCTGCTCATTGAAACGTTGACTTGTTTGGATAGTCACATAAACTGTTTCCATAACTGAAACAGATGCATTATTACACCACACACCAGGATTTTAGAAGCAATACCACAGCAGTATCCTGGGTCACACTAACTAAACAATAACCTACTTCATTTGCACCCAGCCGACAAGAGCTCTGCGTCTCCGTGCGTGTCCTGCCAGCTTCACAGCCACTCACTGAAATCAGCAGCTCACATGCCCAGACACCACTGGGCTTCGATCTACCAACCAGCTTAGGCCCATCCCTTATTTTCACTACGTGAAATGTTTCAAAGCTTGTATTACAGACATAATTTTCAGTATTAACATCATTATTAACATTTCTTTAACATCAACTAAAAAAAATGTAAAAAAAAAGTAAATCAGCTTGGTTTTGAGTAGGAGAAACATCCCAGCAACTGGATTTTGCATTTGGAATGCATTCCACCACGGCTCTCTCGAGCAGCGCTCGGTGTTTGCCTGGCAGTCATCCCTACCGCCTGTATTCAGCATCAGGAAAAGCGATTGCTATTCAAATCATACCCCACTTAAGACTACTACCATATGCTGACAAAATATCTCGATCTGAGGACAGCTGTTCTGCTACCTCCTTATATGACATAAGGTGAGATCAAAAGGAAATTATAGGGAGGAGGAGAATGAAGAGCGCCAAACAACTCAGCCCAGGCAATCAATCATTGGTATTGTCCTGCTTGGGAATGGGGAAACTCAGGGCTGAAAGCTGGATACTGCTCTCAAAATGTGCCTCTGATGCACTTCTACAGTCTTTATGGAAAAATTATTTCTAATGCAAGTCATTAACAATGGCTATTCAGAATGGCCATGGGAAACACAAAGCACCCTAACCACCTTGTGAGAATAATGCAGTAATCTGGATACACTGCAGCAACGTGTCACTTTAACTTTCGTTCCTTACATTAAGAGAGAAATAAAAATTGAGCATCATATTAGACAGAAATGCTATTTGATTCTAGATTTCTGAAGGGCATCGATTTTAGAGTACAGTGCATCTAGACACTTCAGTATTTAAAAAATAATTTAGCTGTGAAAGAATGTTAATTTTCTTAGTGAAATTTGATCCCATTTTACAGCTTCTCTAACTTTATTAAACACCTCTTAGTGAAGCATGAGCTGCCATACCCGCACTGTCCTCCTGCAAACTGGACAGTAACATCAAATCACAGATCCATTAGAAAGGGAAGACAGGGAAAGTGTCACTAGCAAAATGCCTTTGAGTGTCTAAATTGTTGTTTTCTTATAGTGAGAAATGCTGGCTGCTTCCTCTGCAATTGTCGCCTTGTACCAACACTGTGTCAGGCAAATAAAATTACAATCTGAATGCATTGCTAAAGTGTTAGGTGATAACTATAACAAGGACAAAGAAAATCTACTCCTCTCAGAGTTATTTAAAAGGACTATTCTATTTATAAACAAATATTTACACAGTGTTGAACAGCACTAGGTTAATCTCTTCTTGCACAGAATACATTGTATTTTAAAAATAGGACCAGTCTACTACTTTCAACAATTTTCAAGATATCTTTCACAAAAATATCCCTTGCATTGGAAACACGAAGACTAAAAGACGCTTGACAGAGTGTTTATATCCTACATAGGCATCACCAGTGGAGATCTAAAACAGTTCCATAAGCCATCGGAGCTAGTCGGCCTAGAAAAACTATACTGACACTAAAAATATATTTATGGTTACAAATATTTTCATAACCCTAAGCTAAGCAGCCTTGAATTACCTTGCCTCTACCCATGGGCAGATACGGAGGATTAACTGGGATACAGCAGCTTGTTATCCCAGAGCCCACACATACATGCTTACCCCAGAGTAGCTTAGACTTAAGAGGTGAATCAATAGGGTAGATCTCAAAGATGTCATCCCTAAAGAATAGAAAAAGGTCTTCCTAGATTCAAGCAATATAGTTAATAATATTCTCATGGCACAGATACTAATTTCTCACACATCTCATGTCTGACGGGGAGGGAAGAGCCTTCTGTGGCCCAGGCAACCATCCCTGAGAAATCCCACTGGGGCTCAGGCAAACACCAGTAATTTCAAGTGAGACTTCATTATGAGCCACCCATTTTTTCTAAACTGAAAAATACCATAAGAAAATACTGGAATTTTTAGCCCACCTTGCTTTTCCTTTCCCCAATGACTTTTAAAATAAAACAGCACTGAAACACAGTCAACATTTTACCTTTATTCACTTTTTCCCAATTTCTAACTTTCATTTGCAAAACATTTCAAAAATGTTGAGGAGAAAAACAGTTGTTAGAAACACTGGGGGTGAGAAGGGGAGGTCTCATTTCAAATGTAGGAAAAAAAATAATCAACTAGGCTTACTTTAGCACACATGTTCAGTGCACCCAGTTGAATGCACCTAGCCTGCACTTCACATCCACTTAGTGACATTAGGGGACCAGATACCCCATCATGAGGCACAATTAAGGCTGGTTATCTTTACCACTCTCGTTTCCTTTTTTTTAAAAGGAAGTGACAAGCCCGGGTGTATTCTCAGAGAAATAAGCAGCCGCCAACACGTACCAGACCATCGCCAGAGGCATTTCCAGGGGAAAGCAGCAGCATGAAACCCATCAGCCCTGGCTCACAGCAGTGCCCCGAGAGGCTGCGAAGAGGCGAGGAATTCAAACATGAATGAAGTGTTTTCCTTGCACTGTCCAGCGTAACTCCTCAACACGCCTGGCTGGTGTTACAAAATTGTCTGCTTCAGCACAACACTTGCCAGAAATTATTAACGCTCAGATATTTCATGGAGAAAGATGGGCTCCTCTGCACTGCTGCGATGGCTGGTGAGGGACGAGCGGCTGCACGAGGCAGTCCATGTACTTCCGTGCTTTGTTTTACCCTGAGACAGAGCAACAGGGTAGAGCTGCAGAAACTGTTTTCTTCTGCATCACTTGCTCCATGCAGGAACAATTTAAGCAGATGAGATGGGCAGTGATTTTGACTTCAGTGCGTGGGTACAAAGTTCCTGAATGGAAATTTCAGCTACCTAAAAAAGTCACCATCCACCCCTGATCCCAGCATGTTATCCCTTCGCTATCCAAAAAGCCTTATTTGGCTCCATTACTGTAATACTCATAAGCACCCCATCATCCTTAACAGATCCCTGGAAGGAAGAGAATCACATAAATCATGGTTACACCATTTTTGCAGACAGCTTTTGTGTGGTGCCCTCTCCCAGGCTTCTGACAGAAGTCACACAGCAACAGGGGGCAGGGGAAGAGATGGGGACGAGTACCCACTCTGCTGGGACAGCCTCTCACCAAATACTCCATCGTCAAGAACCACCACCTCTTCTTTCCCTTAATTCCTCCAGCAGTATTTCATCATCGTGATCATTACCTAAAATACCAGACAAGATTATCTACCTACACCTCATGAAACATTTGGGAGTTTAATTGCAGAAAACTTCTGAAAACAGGAGATGCAGAACAGCCTGCGCTCAGCTCTGCAGACCAAAGTCAGGGTTGCTCTTGGCCTTATACTTGAAAACCAACCAGTAAAATTAATTAAATGGCAGATCTTCAGCCAACACAGGGACCAGAGACAAGCCCTGAGCAAGAGTTTCCAAGAGCCACCTTTGCTCCCTGCCCTGCTCAGGATGGGTGCACAGGGATGATCTTTAATTCCCTTTCTATGCTATTCAGGTACAAGGCACGATGCTATGAGCAATGCCTTCCACTTGTCTCCAGTTCCCCAGTGTTGCAGTTTTTGGGGAACAAGTGAGTGGTCTCTTTATTTGGTCCTGAAGAGGACAGAAAAGGAAAATAACTGTTACAGACCTGGAGATGTGCCAGCGGTTGTTTTCTTTCACGCTTTTGATGAGGAACTGAAAACAATCACCACACTTTTTTTTTTTCCAAAATTTCCCTCTCTTTTTCAATCAATTTTCTAATTTGTCAGATCAGTTTTAAACTAATTTTCACATTTTACAGTGTAGCTTATTTTTCAGTGAGGCAGAGCAAGATGCAGAGCTGTGTATCCCCTGGGAGAATAAGCGTAGGCGGCAAAGTACTCCACAGCTTTGCGTGCTTCCCAGCCACCCCTCCCACTCCTGTTTCTGTCCCAGGCTCCCATCAGCATCACGGAGGATACCTGAATCATCGACTCCCTGTCAAAGCTACCTTGAAACAGTACAGCTAAACATCCAAAACATCTTTGTTCAGTTTGCTTGAAAGAAAATGCTGCAAATTACAGCTCCCAACTATGCCATTATGTCACCAAAACAACAAAAAACAGCAAAGAGAAACATTCTTTGAAGAAAATTTGGAACAGATACGATACACTCAGTACCCACTATTATCTGAATTACAGGAAGCTCCTTCTACAGGTTCAAGTTTTTTTTGCATGTCTTCATGTGCATAAAACATGTTGAAATCACACACTTAACATAATCTAACAGTAACTCAGAGCCCAATCCTGATGTCATTTGCACCTTAAGCAGGCAAACACAACAGAGCCCTGAGGCTCTGTTTAATAATCTCCATTTCTCAGGCTAGAACAACAAGGGCTAGGTAAGGAAAAAAAGGCTCAACGAAACCCAAAACATGCAAGTATCTTAAAAGTCACCCAAAGTCAGGACACAGAGTCAGTCCCTGTGCTGCAAGGAAAGGAATATACCTGTGTACTGACCCAGCACACCCCAGGTAGTGTGCTGCATTGAGAAACAAAGGGTTTTTTTGGTTGGTTGGGTTTTGGGGGGGAAGAGATAGTGGAGAAATGGAAAGCTCACATTTGTAATGTGAACATGGATGTTTTAAACAGTGCACCTGCCTATTATTCTAGTCACATCAGGGCAAAAGTTTGCTATTCTTTCTAGCCACCTCTGAATCTATAGAATATCACACATGCAAAACGTCCCGGTGCTGTTGGGTCACAGCACGCAGCTCTGGCCAAACACCCAGTAAGGAGGAAGGGAAACAAAAGACTAACTGCAGGATTTCTCCCTTAGGAAAGGATAAACATAAGCTAATTATATACTTTGTCCGGAATGAAGAGAAATTTAAACCATGCTTGCTTCCTAATAGCTAAATTTATGTTATCAAAGAAGGAAAATAGCTACTAGGATACACCTAGAACTCAACTGAAGACCAGATCATTATGTACCTTTTGATGGATTACAGAGGTATTAAAACACAATTTTTAAAAAAACCTAAACCAACTGTGGATCCTACCAGTTGAGGCATGCTTTAAACAGGACTCCACATTGCTTTTTCATGATACAATGTTTTAAGTACCTAATCATCCTACTTTCATGGGGTTTTCCTCCTTTTTCACCCCTAGGTAGGTCACTGGAGAGTGATACAAATTTGTCAAAGTTCTTGTGCAATTTTCTGCTTATTAAAAAGTGAGGAATCACACTGCATTTTCAAGAACTAAACTACACAAGGCAACTCCAGTGCCAGGATCTCAGGGTGGCCTCTTTGTGCTGACAGAGGAACAAATAAGTCTTCTTTATTCAAGCTAAGGATAACAGTCTATACCTTGCTGCATCAGACACTATAGCATCCTTTCCAGGGGTATTATTTGTTTAAGTACCATATAAAAGAAAAGAGGAAATAAAATACCAGGTTCGTTATTCCTACCCAATTTCCTTCTGACTTCACAAAATTTAATTACAGAAGGATGGAAATTCAATTTTATTTCAAATTCAAATGCTTTCTGAAAAGAAAATTCTGCATTTACAAAGAAAGGATGGAAACTATCATTCAAAGGCAAATGTCAAATGAGGAGAATTAGAAAAGAAGGTGCAATTCTTTGCTACAGAAGATTCAGACACAAGGGAGAAAAGGAAAGGAAATGAAACACTCTCTTCCTTCTAATACATATGGAAAAAACAATGGAAGAAAATGTGAACGTTCTAATTTTATACAGCCTTTCCAGTATGTGATACTTTAGGAAGTTTAATTTAAAAAAAGCAACACTCCCCCCAACTTTTCAACCACTTCAGGTTCCCTCAGGAATCCATTTCAGATGCTAAAAGAGACCTTAAACTCAGATGCTTACATGTGCTGTGAAGTCAGCTGGGCCACTGCTCAACGTGTTTCAGCACTTGCTGGAGCTATCCATAAATCTTCACATGCTCCGGAAGAGAGGCTTCAGACAAAGGCTGCGGGCCATCAGCCCTGCGATAATTCACTTCTATAAAGTCATTTTCTACCACTTGCTCCAAGCACTTGCATGGAGCCAGTGACCAGCCTGGTCTTTGAAATGAGAGGGGCAAATTCGGTGGGAGGCATGAGGCTGCAGCCAGTCGCGAGCACGCTGCCAAACACAAAGGGCAGCTCCTGCGCCTGCCCTCTGCCCCTCGCTCCTCTGCAAACTCTGGCCAGCACAGGTAGGAGTCTAGGAAATAAAATTAAGAAGAAAAAAAAAAAAAGAGACTCACCAATGTAAGGAGCCAAGTCACGCTCTGACAAAAGCAGCTTTTGAAAAGAAAATGCCTGAGGTGCGTGAAAGGCTCTTCTCTTCCAACAAAGTGGAAATATTTCAGTCCACGAATGATTTTAAAAACAAACCCTCTAACCTGTTGAGAGAATTTGCAGGGCGAGCCCCGCTCTGCTCCAGGGGCTGCTGCTGGCCCCAGGGCCCCAGGTCCCCAAATGCCTCCACAGCACGTTGGAAATTGCCTTCTCCCACAGAAACCACCTGCTGTCACTCACCTTTCACGTGCACCGTAATCTTGGAGACCAAACTCATGTTTAGCAGGATACATCTTGTCCTCCACCGTATATAGCAAGGAGTCTAATCCCTCCCAGATTAAACCGTCAATCAGAGGGACTGTCCTTAGTCCCTAGGGGAGATGCTCTATTACACGGGGAGATTTCTTACCTGGAAACTCCCAGCAATGACATGTAACTCTTTTCCTCTTCCTATGACTTAAAAATTAACAAAAAAGCAAAACAAAACACCCATGTCTGGCTTTGGGGTTTTTTTTCTGGAAGAAAGGCAAAGGAAGAGGTCTCAGGCTGATTGTGGAGAGCAGGACTGGATTTGGAGGAAGAATGGAGGATTGAGGCACGATAGAGCTTCCCACCAGCGGTCAGCTCCAGGTTTCATATTTCCAGGAGAACAGAAGCCCTGAATACAAGAGTCTAAAATTATCAAAATACTACATTCCAATGGGAGAGAGGAGCCCGCTCGCAGCGTGCCCTGGGGAGAAAGCAGAAGGCAGAAATACAAACCCACTCAAGGCAGACTGGGTTAAATGGAGCTTGCTAAGAACTGATAAAAGGGTCCTGTCAAGAAGATTAAAATAAAGTAGATGCTCGCAATGGAAGGACAGAGAGAAGATCGGAAACCCAGCAGTGTGTAATGGGAGGAAAATGGGAGGAAACCACAAGACACAATGGACAGCCTGAAAGGCGAGCCCACCCTAAAGTCAGAAAGGGGACACTGCTGCTCTGATTTAAGCCCATTCCATCAGGACAAAACAAAACCCTACCCCGCAAACAGAAAAGGTAAAAGGCTTGGGATTTGATTCAGGCTTAATTTTTTAATTCATAGGGTTGGGAGGTGGGATTTGCCACCCCTTTTTAAAAAAAAAACAACACACCAAGATTATCTGCCCAGCTGAGAGGAAGAGTCGCCTTACTAGACAGAAATACTAAATTTTTCAGTCTTAGCAAGGCCAAAGTGCATTCAGTGTCATCAAAGTGCATTCAGCTACATAGCAGAAATATTCAAGCCAACAGCAGCAGTTTAAAAGTTGTTAGCCCACAGTTCAGGTAGTTTTGAACCAATAGCTCAGATCCAAGTCACACCAAACTTAGAAACAGTTCTTTTACAAATAATTCTTGTCCTAAACCCAACAGAAATCCAAATCCTAATATGATCTGAGAGGGTGAATCACCACTTCAAGAGCTTTTGTATTACCCGGTATTTTGCCATGCCTCTCACAAGACGGGAATGCTAAGTGATCCCCCAAACCAGCAGCCATCACATCTTCAAAGGCAAAAGAAACTAAACTGGAAACAAACTGAGAAGAGAAATGAGCTCTTCATTGCAGCTGTGATTAAGAACCAACTGTCTGACGGTAGGACAAATATTGTACTTCACTGGATTTGACTGCATTTTACCCTGGCAAAGCTGATTATAAAAGCATGAGATAATTTGCAATTATGCACTAAAACATCTAATTTTTCAAATGGCATACAAATTTAACAGTGTCCATATGCCAACATATGACATGTGCCAAGTAACGGCTTTTGGGTTCACCCCAGCGAGCGTGCCAGGCTAACTGAACCTATGAACTACATCACCTGCTACATTCAGAGTACCAGAGATTTTTCCAAGTGGCTCTTCTCCTTCCTTCTCCCCTCCCCAAAGTTGCACAGTGAATCTCAAGGGTGAAAGCTCTGACCTTAGCAAGGAAACACGAGGCTCTGCAACCCATGTTTGTGGGACACCATTCACATGCTACTTGCAATAAAATACACTGAAGTGGGAGGCTGTCAGTAGTGCCAAAAAATCCCATCACACATCAGTTCCAGGAAATTCAGAAACACCATTACATTAATATAAAAGTTCACCCACATGCTTCTAAGCCACATGGGAGGGAGAATCACCTACCTCCTCTTGTACTACTGATAAATTAATTCCCCTGTATGACAGAACCATGCAGCAAAATAACTTTCTCATTGAGATTTATATTGTACTTAAGCTTAAATCTGAATTCCTTGGATTTTCGATGTTTCTTTTGGTAGAATTATGACATGCCTGTAAAGCTGTGGGAAGGCTGGGAAAAGCTGCATGTAAAAGGCGCTCTCAGGCTGAGCTTGGATGAGCACGGGGATTTTTTTTCTGGAAGCTGTACTGAATAGCATTCACGGCTTCTGATGGCTGAGCCTGTCTGCCCCTGTGTCACTACAGAACATACAAAGTTAGCACCAAGAGTGATGAGAGGGGATGTGTCCAGGGGACACAGGTCCTGCAGGTCACACACCTAGCTGCTCTTTTCCACTGCTTCCCACACCACACGAGTCCCCATCCACAAACCCATGTCACTGCTGGGACAGATGAGGGATGAAGGGATTCACGGGCAAGGGGCAGTTTGGTAGCTGCACGGTGCTTTGTGCCTTCCCCAGATTCGCATCTCTACTCCTCTCTCCCTCCCAAATTTCTCTCTCTCCTGTTATTTTCCATTAACTGAAGACGTCACCGAGTTTTCTCATCGGCATGAAACGCTCACTGGAAGGAGTTGAGTTTATTTTGTTCAATGTGTCTTTGCTAGATAAGCATTTGGGGACTGCTATTTGTCTTGTAGAAGCCCTGTTTCCTCTCGATACGGGCTGGTAGCCTGCAAGCTGATTTCTGCAGCATTCTACTTAATCGTGAGTCTTGTTCCTTCTAGTCAGTCTTCATGATTCTAGTACTGTCCTGTCCTGATAGGCACGCAGTTACACTTCTGTCAGACGTATTTATATTCAAATATTACAGGGCTTAGTTGGGAGCACTTTTTCCTCTGCAAGAACGGGGACATATCATGCTACTAGCTGGTGCACAGCAACTCCCTGAGGGTGCAGGAATACACCCCAAGAGCTTTTTCTGCAGGAACAGAAAGCAGGCTTAGAATCCAGAGGGAATCTTAAACCAGGCACAGAGGCATCACATATTTTCAGGCTTTTCATCCAGACACTAACTGACCAGTGGTGGTGAGAAAATAAGCATTGCTTGCCAAGCAGTCATGAGGGGACGGCTGCCTCGAGAAAATAACGCACTTGCTATTGATGGGCACCGCTCCAGATGGACAGACTGCTGCAAAACACACATCAGCTCATCAACCTGTGTCAAAACTGATTTGTCAAGTGTCTCCCAACAACTTCGGTATTTTGAAACACATTACAATAGGATAAAAAAGGAGGTTCACTCACTTAAAGAGCCCAACCATGGCCTGGCCATCCCCTTGCTATAAGGAACTTTTGATGCTTCATGATAGTCAAGAAAATCCCCACGTATTTAAATTAGTCTTCTGATAAAAGGATGCCAGAAGACAGGACAGAGCTAGCTATGCTTGAGAACCACCCTCACAATGAAACTATTTCCTCTGCACCATATAGCTGGAGAGACAAAAGCCCAAATACTTTGCACCAAAGAGTAGAGCAGACCAGCATCACCCAGCATGACCCTCCTGGCACCAGACTGGTGCAGTACCTCAGGTTCTTTGGGAAACATGAACACTGGGCAGATGCCTTTGCTGCAAAACTTGCAAGACAGCAGTGAAAGAGAAAGAAAGGAAAATGTATTTACAGACTCAAGGTAACCCTCCCCTGAGCACTGTGGTTTCTGTTGAGTCAGAGCTGTCATCTGTCCTGCAACAAACTTATCTTCACTGGCCATTTTGCGAGTAAGATTCAATCAGGGCTCCCTGGCTCCTCAGGGAACCAGCACTTTAGCGTGAACTGCTTCCACTCAAATGTAATGGAGTGAGATTGCTCATGCCATTATTTTAAATGGTTTGAGGCCACACGGTCCCCAATTTCATTAGCTGCATTTATGTACAGACCTTACACTTAGTACTGTGGAATCCAGAGACATGTATACGGTATGTGTCATCTTCCCACCACAAAAAACGTAAAAAACCCAAAGAAATTAAAACACACCCCAACCACAGCAAATGATCAGTGTAAACTGTAGTACCAGTTTAAACGTCTCCATTTAATACATCATCTGTGTGGGGAGGATATTTCTGCACACACACACAAACGCTGTACACTTCAATCAACTGTCTGCAAGAGGAAGACACGGAATGAGTCTGCGCCTGTTATGCTTTACAAATTAGAAGAATTACCATCAGACCTTGCACACACTGATGTTGGCAGGCAGTGTGAAAAAAAACCACCACAGGAGCCCCAGACTTTACCCACACTCGGGAGTTCATCCAAGTTCCGGTGTTATATTTAAGCTAATTAGCTACATTACTGCCAGAGGCTGTGCGGGCACTTAGGAGACGAGAATCAGACCCATGTGCTTGCAACCGTGCCCTCACATGGCAGGGCAAATGGGCTGGGAACACGCTCAAGGGGCTCCCTCACTCATCCATTTAAGCCAACCTTAGACTGGTTTATACTAAATTGAAACGGGTTTAAAATTAAACTTTAGGGGCTGATAGGACACCACGCTGTAATAACTCAAAGACCATATGTTTGCATATTGGATCTCTCTAGCAACACATGAGCAGAAGATATGAAAAATAATACACAGATACCAGATTGAACAGCATGACAGGAGTGAGATGCAATGCACTCTTGAACACAAAGCCACAAGCAATTAATCTTTATGTGGCTAAATAGATGTGAGTCTGATCAATAGACTCCTATACATTTTTCCTGGAAGTGTTATTGTTACAGTCACCCTGATAAAATAGCTTGAATTCTAGGTTATTTTGGTTTTAGTTTAGAATACGATTTTGATTTGAAAGGCATTATAACAGCTATGAGAATATAAAGCACGTTGAGGCCCTCAGGAATAAGTAATTAGGACAGTGTATGCCTGGATCACTATGGGAATCGTTGTGGACTCTGAATTAAAACAATGGGTACCGGTTATGGACCTTGAGTCAACACAATAGGCACCAGAAGAAACTGGTTGTGGTTTTGGAAGATCAGCCAAAGATTAAATGAGCAGGCACAAAGATGGGGTTCAATCAGCAGACACAGTAAGGAAGACTACTGATGACCATCAGAGGACCCCCACTCAACATAACTACACATTCGTTGGGGACATTTGCATATGATAACTTCCAGGAAACAACATAAATATTCTAATCATTACCCTCCCCTTTGTATTTAAAACAATCAGCAAAGTTAGCGAATTATTTTTATAGAATAAGAATATAGATAAAGTAACTGAAAGTCAATCATTGCAAAGGTTAAATTAAGAAGCAAGCATTCTCTGCAATTTTAAACAATGACTTGGCTAAAAAATTGTATAAGTATGTTGTGCCTTGTACCTGTGGGTGAACATGTCTTTGGTGTAGCTATCCCCCGTGTTGGAATAAAAGAAGTGCCTGCTTACCTGCTTCGTGTAGATAAGTTCTTTATGATTGTGATCGCTAACATAATAATTTCTTTGTTCACTTTAAGAAGAAGTATACAACTCTGATAGACTTCACAGAGAACAATAAGCTTATATATTTGGCTACTCATTTATTATCAGCATCATTTTGTACTTTTGCAAAACCCACTTGAAAGAATAATAAAGCAGTATCATGAAAAACAGAAATAAAATTAATAGAATTAAAAGCTGATATGTTTTTACGGTTTGTTGTTAATTGCACCACGGATACAGTTAAACAGCAGATGCTGCCAGTACTTTTTTAGCTACCGGTAATTTTTGTTTTGTTCTGTTTTTCTTACAAAACAGATTTTTCATTTAAACAGCTGCTGGGTGATTTTCAGCATGGAAAAATTAAAGCCTTCTCTATCGCCCAATAAAGAAACAGTGATTTATTCTTAATCCAAAGAAGAAAAAAGAAAAAAAGAGCATTTTTTTATCCAAACAAAAGGTATTAGGAAAAGAGAGAAGGTAATCAGCTGGGCTGTTAAAAAGTTACCTCGCAAACAATGTCACAGGCAAAACCTATGGCAAGAAACAGGCCAAGCACAAGAAGAGTATGGCTCATCCACCCCGGTAACGGCTTTATGGAAGCAATTTGCTTTATATTCTTCCATTCTTCACTATAGCACCTCCCCTCACTGTAACAAGAATACAATAATTCTGCACTGAGCAAGGCTGTGGGAAGATTTCATACAGCAATCTTGTTTCAAGATGGACTTTTTTGTTTAAATTTTATCTGTATTTTGCTCTGTATTTTGTGTTAGAGATTATGAAGCCAATTAAATGCTGTTACACCTTGAAGGGAAGGGGTCCCTTGGTGCTCCAGTGCTTTCCCCTGTGGGCTCAGCCCAGCCTCAGTGAAGCCAGATTTGTTCCCGCATGCCTGGAGCAAACCATCGCTGTCTGACATAGGGCATAAGTCCCAAGACACCACTGTGGAAGCCCTCCTTCCCCTAAGAACCAATCCCTCCTTTACAAAGCAGCACTGCTGGGCTCGTGCAACGAGGGACTGAAGAATTAAGCATGATGCACAGAAAAGGGCAATACTTGGTTTTCACAAGTGCTGTACCCTGTACATTTGCCACAACTAAGAGGTCTTCGTTATCTATAGCTCTGAGCCAAATCCAGATTTTTAGTGCAATAAACCAGCTTGCTTCCTTTTAAGTCAGGTGGAGACAAGGACTCTGACTCCTTACAAACTCTAAGCAATCACAGTGCTGCAATCAGTTCATTGGTCCTACCCAAAAAAAGTCAGAAGAGAGGTGGTGTTCAACTTCCACAGCACCCATAACAATTTCTACCCACTCACTCAATGGGACACCTAGACAAGTAGTTTAGGCTGGACTCTAAGTCATGCACAGCTACATCCAGAAAAGATGCAACCCAACAAAACTCAGCTCACCACTGGGCTGCCAAAAAAGGAGAGCACTGCCTGGGATGGCAGGACCCAAATGTCTCTAGACTGAAGCTCCAGGTGTTGGGGAAGGACAGTGGAAAGAAGGAAGGGCCTTTCAGAGGCACCAAAGTACTACGAATCACAGAATCACACCAGAGATGAAGAGAGAAGCAACTTTAAGGGGCTTTAAAAGTTGCAACACGGTATTTTCACTGTGCTGTCATGCAAGAATTATAAACAATGAAAAAAGTCAGGACAACTACCTAGGCAGGTCCAGAACAACACTGATGCAAGACAGAGGCCATAAATTTATAGGATGAGAAGAGAAGCCGCCTAAGTACAATATTTACTGCCTACTCAGTATTCTTTTTTATTTTCCTATGTTTGCTTGACCTTGGACACTCCCTGTTTGGTATTCTCTGAGCAGCACAGAGCTCTCTTTCAGTACCCAGCAAGTCTTATCCCTTCCAGGCTCGCAGGCTAAGTTATTTTGCCCTGCCTAACATCAGACACCAAACGCGGGAGCCACCTTCCCTCCCTAATGCATAAGATAAGACTGTAATGACAGGCTATAAAGCCCTCCACATACACATACAACTGATGAATATTCATGCAAAGTCAACACGTAACATATCATTCCAGCCACACAAGGAGGATGAAGTGCCTCCCCCCAGGTAGCAACACCTCGCTCAATTCACGACAAGCCACTTTGTACCATGTTAGATAAAACCTGCAGCCGTTTGCATCCTTTGCATTTCAAGCCAGATTTTCTCCTTCATAAACAGCACTCAGACAGAGACTGAGGCATGCAGAGTGACCCTGCCAGCACTGCAGAATGCACTCACCTTTTTCACACACATACCCAAAGGTATTTTTCCATGAGAAAATATTTTCCAGGCTCTTTTGGACTTGGAGAAAAAGGGCTTCAGTGAAATAAAAACATCTCTTATCTTGAAACAGCTGTCAGTTTAGGAAACAACTGAGCAGCAACTGTGTCCTGGGTACATGCATTGTTTTATATGAAGGCACTCCTTAAAACACAATCCCAAAAGTCCAATTAGTTCCTGAGCACCTACCTCCCACTGACCTCTTCCAGCGCCATGGGCATACATCCCAGGCTGTTTTCATGCTCTCCAAGATTGCATCTGGGCTAGAAACACCAGATAATTATTTTTAACACAGCAACTGTGAGCATTCCCAGCCTTTCTGGACTTCTGTACATTCATCATATTCAGCAAGGAGAGCCTTCCAGATTAATACAGAGATACTGGAACACGATGGAGAGATAAATAGCATAGATTGAACAAACTGTAGATTAGGAGGCTTTTAGGCACATTCCTGCTTCATCCTTACATACTGCCCATATCACCTCAACATGCATTTGTACTTAATCATCTCCTGGGCACTGCAAAGATAAAGTCATATGGTCAGATCTGCAGCCTTAGTTATACTGAACTGCGTTGATTTACAACTACTGAGAATCAAGCCCTGAAGCTTTGGAGAGACTCCATTAGCTTTATTTCACCTCCTGGATGAAGACCAAACTTTGCGCTCATCAATATGATTCACTCTCTGCTTCACTCTTGAGCTCATGGCCTCTGACCATGGACAATGGATGCATGGTAGCTTCTTCCCTGTATGTTCCTGGGGAGGACAACCTATTTGCAGAAAACCTCTGTTTGGATGTTGCGGTGACAGTGTTTGTCTGAAACAGACCTTGCAGGACACTAAGAAGGAAGACTATGATATGGACCACTGCTAAGTGGGGACGGCCTGCACACTTCATGCCATCCAACACCTGACCTTCAGCTCCTGCTACAGAAAGGTCCATCGTGATGGACAGTAACACAGCTACCTCAATATTTTCAGGTCAGGCTTCCTGAAGCAGTAAGTACTGTAATCTCAGAACCACTGTATAAGGTCCAAAGCAGACTTCAGCAAAGGTCAGCACAAATGTTCCTGCCTCAGAAACACAGAAGAAAACCAGGCTGTAATGCAATGACTCGGGAGGTAAGGTTTGTGCCATCCATACTGGACAGCATCAGCATGGCCAGGCGTTGGTCCAGTGCACTTGCTTGCAAGCCTTGCCTGCTGCCAGGGAACAGTCTGGGAGATGTTGCCTGCACAGCACAGTGCAGTACAGCAACCCATCATCACTCGTAAAGGAGGGACACTGGTCATGATTGCACCTGCACTCCCTGTGCGTGCAAGTGGCTACAGTGCTCTCTGGAGCCCACCAAGGAAACCTCTTCTCCTCCTGCACCCCAATCCCTCCTTATGCCCTACAGATAGACTCTGGGGTCGAGCCTGTGAGTCCCAAAAGACAAAGACATTTCACAGACATTCACACTGAGCTCTGAAGTACCAGCTGTAATCAGAACATTAAAATACATTACAATTAAAAATCTTGATATCCAGTATTTTTTGAAGGTGATCAGACATCTCTGAAACGCAGTTTTTACAATCCCAATTGCTAAGCAGCTTGCACCAAGGTGCTCGTTGTCATGTCTCCTCACCCTGTGATTCTTGCATTGTTAAATGTGAAAGAATAGTAATTCAGAATTGTTCCATTGCTTATAAGAGCCATGCAGGGAAAAAAAAAAATCAAAAATAATCTAAACCAGTTCATTTTAAGTGCAAATGACTTATGCATGCAATACAAAACGCAACAAGTGCCTTTCAAGCTGTCTCATTTATGATAACACAAAAGTTGCTGATGGAATGAGAATTCCCAGGTAGTTATCAGGAAATTTTGCATATCATTTGTACTTCATACTGCATTAGCAACTCTCACATCATGTCAGCAGCTTAAAAAAAATAAAACAATGAATTACATCTCCCCTAGTTTTTTATTCTGCTTTGACTGAGTAATCTCATCGCTTATCTCAAATGATTTTGCATTCAATGCAAAATGCTTTGTTCTCTTCTAAAGGAAAGAGAAACCTAACGCTGCCCCTGAATTATCCCAGTTTACTAAGATGAATAGAGTCTGACATCAACAGAAGAAATATCTGGTTATCACATCTCCAAGGTACGCAAACTGCACCAGACTATCAGGTATCTCACTATTAGCAAAACAGATAGAACCAAAGCAAAGGCTGCTATCTCATCTTTGACCTGTACAAGCTAAAGGAGGAACAACCACCAACATCCCAAAGGTAAGACAGACATGCTTGTATGGATGAATTTTAGGAGTAGAAAGTTGCAACTGTGAGAAAAACACACGTTTACACTTTTTATTGAATCCTTGGCAAAAGCCAAGGAAAACCCAAATTCTTGGTTACAGTTCTTTGCTCTGGCTAGAGCTGTGTTAACACTGCATAGACCTGACACTGCATTTAGCCACTTGTGTGTGTCAGGAAGAGCAAACAGTGAGGAAGTTACTACTCCTTTGTAGAAATGCCTTTTTTTACTTCCTATTACCTTCAGCCCTGGGCCTGATGTTTTACCCCATCAAACACTCAGGTTAGGACACCCACCATGCAG
Organism: Zapornia atra; assembly: GCA_013400835.1. Lineage (NCBI taxonomy): Eukaryota > Metazoa > Chordata > Aves > Gruiformes > Rallidae > Zapornia > Zapornia atra. The sequence goes on from VZTU01000787.1 coordinate 858,252, forward strand.
CACTGCAGCTGCTCCGAACACTCCCTAGGCTGCAAGCAGAACCCCAAGCAGCATCTCCCTAATGTACTGAGGACGTTGTGGGTGTATCATCACTTACACACCATTTTGCATCCAACAGCAGACAATCAAGGATGCACTAGGCAAAGGAACGTTATCTCTGGTATTACACTGCAACACCAGTTCTTGCCCCAGTACCATACAAGTCTATTCCCTTGCCCTGCAGCAGCGATAGGACCTGAGGAAATTGTATGAAGCTGAGACAGGGAAGATTTAGGCTGGATATCAGGAGAGGTTCTGGTCAGACTCTGGAACAGGCTCCCCAGGGAAGTGGTCACAACTCCGAGACTGACTGAGCTCAAGAAGCATCTGGACGATGCGCTCAGCTCAATGCTCTGACCTGGCTGGCCCTGTGTGGAGACAGGAGTTGGACTTGATGAGTCCCTTCCAACTCAGGAGGTTCTACAATTCTATGAACTTAACCCAGCAGCACAGTTCAGAGTCTGAAAAAGTTTGTATCATCGTGTGCCAGAGCTGGCTGGAGTCAGAGGCTTTGCAGGCATGTGACGGGTAACAGCCACGCAACATCACCAGCACATCTCACCCTCGATCTGGTACTGTGGCTCTGGATCTGTCCCAAGGGCACTGAAAGGGGGTCTGACTGCAAGGGACAGTGCTTTGTCATTTCTGCACTTCCCCATTCTGTGTTGTTAGGCTCACGTAGCATCATTAGGCACATAGCCTATGCCCCTCATTTCTCCCCTCTTCTTTCTTTCAGTATCAGCACCTCATTGAATTTCTGAAATAGCTCATACTAGGTATTTGGTTTCTCTTAAAATAGAATTTGCAGAAAACAAAACTGTAACACTTAAATGCTCTTAAGCAATACATCTTCTAAATTACAGTACACATTAATTTTTCACGGAACTTTGTGAAGCAGTTTTATCTTCTCACATCTCACTCCAAGTGACAAGAAGAAAGAATTTAGTAAGAATAGCAATGTAAGTTTTATCAGTAAAAATAGGCATTCAAAAGAATTCACTCAAAAATTGACCCCTCTGGTTGTTGGGGCTTTTTTCCTTTTTAAAGATTTCCAGGGAATTGAAATTTCTGAAAGAGGACGACGTGCATGTTATCTCCAATCAAGTGGGCAGAGCATCAGAGGCCTGACACATACACTGACTAAAAGCAGGTTTAAAAAAAAAAAAAA
>VZTU01000787.1:859510-898192 GCA_013400835.1 Zapornia atra
AAAGAAAAAAAGTTAAGCAACTCCTGCTAATCCAAAAAGTCACAAGCAAAAAGCCTGCTCACAAAAGACCTGAAACAAGCAAGAAAACTGATCCTAATTGCTAATGGAACTCGGGCAAAGTAAGATCATTCAAGCAGATTTAATTGCCTTTCCACAAATGACACAAAGCAAGCAGGCAAATCTCGATCACGGAGGAATTTTAAGAACAAGTTAGACAGTCATCTGTCAAGAATAAAGCAGGTCCTGAAAGAACAGGTCTTGCCTTCAAGCAAGAAGATGGACAAATCAAGCTCTTGCTATCCTTCCTAGCCTCATTTTTTTGTGTGAAATCCGTGATAATTGGAAGAATATGCATATGTAACAGCTTAGCAAGTTTTCAGACCAGTAAGAGGTTGGAGTATAGGATACTAAAAAAGCTTGTTCTGAGCCCTGTGATACAGCAAGTCCTCTTCCTGAACTTCAGCATCCTTCATAGCATCCTATAGACCTGGATACAGCAGGGGAAGCAAGGTTAATTTTCTAGTTCAAGATTCTTGCAAGCATCCTTTTTCTGTGGGAATTATGCTGTTTCCAAGCCAACTGAAGTGATTCACATACATTAAAGCTCTAGGATAAACTGCTAAATGCATCAGGAAAGCCTACTCCACAAGGTGGGCAGGGGTGAGATGGGGAGAATGGCGCACGGTGGGCACACACACAGAGCAACACTTACAGATCTAAACACAGACAAAATAGTTTTACATTCAGGCCTAAAACAATGATTGTTTTCTGCACTAAGTTATTTTTAAATATTTCCTGAAGGATCTTTTACACCTTTATTTCATGAAACCCTGGAAGTCTTAGGTTGAGCAATACTCTATTTAGTTCCAGCAAGTTGAAAGTGAAGGAAGTGAAATACCTGATGAGATCCAGTACCATAATTTGATGTACCAGAGTTGTGTCACAGTTAAATATGAATGACCACATTGCTTCAACTAGTCTAAAAACCTACAGGGGATTGTTTCACACACTGAGAGCTATAAAAGCAAACTTTGGAATGCCATAAGGGAAGAGTTTTCCTTTTCCATTCACTGCACATGCATTTTGACAAAGATGACACACTCTAGATGGATAAGAACAATTTTCCATCATTAGGGAAGCCTTAAACAACCCCGACTGCTTATACCCTCATCTCTTAGGCTCCTACTAAATTGCAGTTATTTGTTCAAAACAAAACGATGAGGCCTGTGATATAATAGAGCAATTTAAACAGTGAAGAATACAACACCTGTAATTCAATTTCATGGCAGCTGGTTTCACAACATGTTTCTATAACACTGCTATGATATAAGAAACTTCTCTCAGAGTGTAGCAATTCTTCTTGAAGTAAGCCAGGCTCTCCAGAGAGAGTGGGCTTTAAGTAGACAAATACTATAAACAATAAGCAATTTGTATCTCCATGCCAGTCCTTTCAGTTCTATCTCCAGTTAGTTGCCATTCTTCTGAGGGTTTATACTTTAGTTTATATTTCATATTGAGAGGCTGTTGTCAGAAAAGGTAACAATAAAAGTCACCTGAGATCTCTAACCTTGAGTAAGTTTCCAGGCAGAGGAACATACAAGAGCTTCCCTTCCCATTTATCTTTGCTACAACAGTCACACATACACAAAAAAAACCCCATAAAGCCCAGGCAATATGACCTTCCCAAAAAGTCAAGGAGGGAGCAAGGGAAAGATGAAGATATCAATAATGACTAGTCAATGCAGAAAGTACAGCAAAAACATTGTCCCAAAAGGAGAAACCTAGCATTAACTCAAAGCCCTACAGCTGAACTGCATCCAACAGCAATTTTTTGCTCAACCTATACAGCAAACAATGAGGCCACTTGCTATCTTGGTGGAAAGTTCTTTAGAGTGCAAATGTATGCAGACATCAAAATTGAGGTTTTTAAACAGTAACACTGATGTTCTCCTCCATTCAGGAGTGAGCTGTGCTTCCACGGCCACTTTACATACTGAAATTTGGAAGAAAACACAGATCTAATTAAAGATCATCTCCTAGGTTTGATGACTGGAATTAGTACCAAAACAGTACTTTCAGGAAGTCTTTGCAATGGTAGAGACTAGCTGTGATGATTAAAACCTTTCCAACCCTTCTCCCCAGCTTTCTGTTCCTCATGGGCCTCCTTCCCCTGCACCAGGGCAAGGATTTGGGCAGAGATCAGGATGGAGGAACTGTGCCAGGCTGAAACGCAATGAAAGTCATCAATGCAGAGCAGCCTAGGACTCTCTATAAAGAAGAGGCAGACACTTGTCATGGGCTAGATCTGGTGGATCCACCTCTAATTTTCATGAAATGCACAGGCAACAGAGATATGTTTTATCTCAGTGACTGTAGGTTGGAGGAATGCCCCTCTACTCAGGATAAGAAGAAACATTCATACTGATGAAATGTGAATCTGGTCATGCTCCTGTTCTGCTTGAACCCCAAACTAGCAGGACAAGCAAGCGGTTGAGTGCCATTCTGTGCTATCCACAGAAAATCCATACAACCAGAAATGGGTTAGGAGCTCCTTCCTGCACTTCACGCTTGTTTATACTTAGATTCTGTGTCACTTAAAACAGAAAAGCTACTGCCTTGAGCATCAACAATCCAATTCTGGGATTCTCCGCCAACAACCATTCCACCTACATTCACATTCCCCATATGAACAGAAAACAGCTAAAAACGCCTGAACTCTTTAAGTATATTACTATTAAGAACCCCACTTAAGAATGGCTCTTCAGTTCTCCCTGCTTAACTTCTACATTGCCAGAAAAAGAAAATTGAAGTGCTTGAAAACACAAGATGACCCCAATCTGTTTGCCCGCTTCAGGAAAACCTGAAAGTCGCTGTATCGACCTGTATAATCAGGAAGCAGAAATTAAGAACCTCTATATTTGGATCAGCTACCCATGAGGTAATAGCCATCTCTAGAAGCATATCCATAAAACAAGTCAACTGAACTAATTTTACACCCCTCTAACCCTTGATTTGGATGCTCTTACACACTGCATCTGGTTGTGCACCAAAGCTTCAGTACAGCTGTTCTTTAAACAGACTTCTCACAGCTTTTTCAGCTGAAGGTACTCAGTGTGTACTCATCAGTGACTCCTTCCCATCACTCATTAATGAGTTCAGTGTGCTACCCGCTATCAGAAACATGAAGGAAACTACAAATGAACAGGACTGTGCACTGCTTCTAAGAAAATGAGGCTGAAAATTAGTGCATCCCCACACCACAGGTTAAACATGGGTGTTTTGAGAAGGAACATACGGCTTCATAGCAGTGAAACTTTAGAGTTCTGACAACACTCTGGTGTTTAAATAGTTTTTGTAGTAAAATTTGTGTCTTGTTACAGTGCCAGAGCACAGAAAAGGACCGTGGCGTTCACCAGGAACTCAGAAGGAAACTGGGGTCACTCCATTCTACTTGAGATAGGGCTCAGTACACCCACCCATACCAACCTACAGGAGAGGCATCCATTCAAAGTGAATCTTGAGGCTGCTTCTTGAGTCAGTGGAGAAAGACTGCCATGTCTAGCAGGCATTTCATTATATTCTAAGACAGAAGTCTGGGATAACAGGAGTCAGTTGCATCTAGAGGTGCCTTCATTACCAACATCTACAGGGGGAATATAAAAACCAAATAACCAGGCAGTTTTCTAGGTTTGGTTTAACTGGGCAGCCTGTCCCACTGCTCTGTCACCCTCACAGTGAATTAAAGGAAGTCACCATGCAGCCCCATCATCACTGAGCACTATGACAAAATATATCAAAGAGACAGAATAGAAAAAGGCATTTCTGATCTTGGTTAAGAAAAGGGACCAAAGCCACAGCTTCAGACACTGCTACAGCATTCACAAAATATGGCATTTCACCTTTTCAGGACTCTCAATCATTCAGCTGGGTGCCATGTTAGTTCACTGTCAGGACTGATGCTGATTAAAAATCCCTATCCCAACCCAATTCTCCTCATCCCACTCCTGTGACATATTTGACTTTTATAGCAGACCTTGATGTCAACAGTTAGTAGAGTTTATCCCTTCTCATAGCAGTGAAGGATCTGACCTGAATAGGTCAGGAGAATGGAGCTACCTTTTATTTCCACACCAGCTGCTTCAGCTGAAAGAGGATTTACAGGGGGGCAAAAACATCTCAAGCACTTAAAATTTTGAATCTTTTAAAAGGATCTCTTAGGGTTTGGTCCTTCTGTTGTCACATCAGCTTCTCTTTTAAAGAGAGGCGTGAGACAAAACTCCCTCCAAAGGCCAGCAGAGCTCTGCCAGCACCGCCAGAAGGAGGCGGGCAAAGAGCAGCATCTCACACAATTAATTAAGTAAAACCAGAAAAGTATTTATAACTACTGCCTTGCTGAAGAAAACATAAGCATAATTCTGCATAATTCTGCTCCCACCAAAACCACTAAGAAATGGGTCAGGCTCAAGCATGGAGTTCAAATTATGAACTTAAATACCATCACCGCAATTTCTAAATTACAAAACGCAAAATATGAACCCCCATCCTCAAGTAACACTACAAAATGTTGGGGGCAGGGGAGGTAGAAGGGAGAGGCAGTGTAAGCTTGAGGTGGAGTTAAAAGTAGAAGCAATATAATGCAGTTTATTTAGACTGGTAATACCAGGGCAGAGATTACTGTAGCGTGCATTTGCACAGCATCTACCTCAGTTGGCCTTTCTTTATGAAGTCAGTACTTCTCTGGCTATAATGATAATACACAAAATAGACAAAGAAGGGTAGGAAAGGTTTAGCACAACCATTTTATGGATGGGGAACTGAGGGCCAGAGAAGTTAAAACACTTGCCCAGGGCTATCCAGTAAGTACATGCTGGAGGTCTAAACCAAGAGCAGCCATCCAGAGACCTGCTTCAGTGCACAGCTCACAAGGGTATCCCCCTTCAAAGCAAATTCCCGATTTGCTTCTCTTACATATTATGAAAGTGGCTTGCAAATTAACTCTTTGAATTCTCACACTGAAAGAAGTCTCATGCAGTATCTTCTTCGAGTTTCAGATCAGGTAATTTCCTCCCCCCACTGTCAAGGTTCCTTGCACAAAGCATTTTATACCTATTAACTTGGTAACTTTTGCAAGCACTTCATCATCGTGAACCAACCATGGCCAGAGAAAATGTGCTACAGTTCAGGCAAGCCCTGTATTACATATCGAAATTCATTAGCTCCATCAGCCTTCTCAACCTCTTACGTTTGATTAAGTCTCATCTCCTAAAAACTGATTAAATCTAGCCAGCCTCTTTAAATTATTATTCCTCATTGGTCCAGTGGTGCTAAATGTTTCTAAATGTGACAGTAATCTAGTTATAAACAAACCAGCTGCAGAGTTTATAAAATCATCTTTAGCAAACCAGTAATCTCTTTGATGGATTCACCAGCAGCAGCGAGTGTGATGCAAGTCATGCACATTAACGTTTGCACCAGCAACAGATGGGCCACGTAGGACAGCAGGAGCCTGGAAACTGCTCAGGCTGCAAACGACAGCATGCATACAAGTATTTCAACAAATTTTACTCTGTACCCACAAAACCCCAGAAGACAAGGCCTGAAGACCAAATGTTAAAAGGAGCGGGACATCAGTCATACAGCCATTCGTGATACACTACAAAGCTGCTGCTCCAGCATGTATGCACAGCTCAATTTAAGCTGGACTAGTTGTAGATGTGCACCTCTAAAAATGGGGGAGGGATTGGTGGCGGTGGTTTCAATTATTAGTGTGTTTCTTCAAAGCATATGCACAATTCTAGCTGTCTTTAACACCAAAAAAATCATCCCCCTCCATAATCACTCGCATGGCAGTGGGAGGAAGGAAGCTAATGCTGCCACTACCCCCAGTGCAGTGCATGGATAAAAGACTGTCAGGCCTGATGTTATCCAAGGACCTTAGACCCCAAATTCATTTTTAGAAACTCCATTGTTCTTTGGCAGGTGAGTTTGCATCCACTTGCCCTGAGCGGTTAGCATAAATGGAAGAGCCCCTGCCTCTACTTTCCCTACACACAGCATGGTCTCTCTTAGAAAACATTCTGATCATTTCAGCAAATTAATGAGAACCAGATGGCTTTTTTTTTTCTTCTCTCTCCTTTTTGAACCACCACTCTCTAACAGGGCCACTCACACTTCTAAGTAGTCCCACAACAAACATCAGAGATACAGAGAAAGATTTCAGCCCTGGGTCGAGCTAGGACAATAAACGCAAGAGAAAAGTCTTGAAAAAACAAGTGTCTTCCACTGGTCAAATCACAAATTACTTCACAAAGAAAACTCCTGATACAAAATGTTATTTTGTAAACTTAACCCCCAACACCATTTTTCCGGTTTAACCTATGCATAACAGTTCTATAAACAAGAACATATGCAAAGAGAATTTTATTTTCCAAGGGTTTATGCTCCTCAGCAACTGGGGAATCTTTTGGAAAAAAAAAAATTATCAGCAGGTCACAAGAGACTGCTTTGTGCACTGCTCAGCTGAGCTTTCTGTCTTCCAAAGGTAAACAGCCTTTTCAGCCACGACCGTAACACGATGCAGGCAATTGCCAGTCACGTTGAATTGCCATCAAACCACTGACGTTTAGTAAATGAAAGGCCCTATGCCATCCGCTGTGCTCAGGGCCTGTTTCAACCTGGGCATGTTCCATTACTACTACTTTTTTTTTTTTTTTTCCCCTTCCAAAGGAGCTTCATGTTTTCAACCTGGAAAATTGCAAGTGATTGCATTCAGCAAGCAAATAATAGAAAACTCATACATGCTGGAGAATAAGAATGAGCAGCACAGAAAGCATCAAGTGAGGACAAGGACCTAGTGATGATAATAGCAGAGAAAAATTCCACATAGATGTATGAGGGCAACCTGCTGCTCTCAGCAGCACTGCAATCCAGAACAGCAGTAGACCCTCTTTGTAAAGACACTTTATATCACCTATCACGTATCATTCTGGGGGCTAAGCAGCAGCAGTTTTTCTCTGAAATGCAGGTTTCCACTGTAAAAGCCTTACTGGCCATACCTTCCTCCCGTCCGAGGCTCTTGTACTTCCAAGCTCCTCAGCCTGACACACTCAAGCTCCGAAGCTTTGGACTGCTGAAGACTTAAGGATGCAGAAGCATCCCTTCCTACGGATATGAAAACTGCTGGTTCATACCACATGGTGGACCTCTCACATGGTGGATTTCAGGGTGTACACAGAAGCATCAGAACCTCAGCCAGGACTCACCAATAAGCTCTCCACATCCGAACAGTGGGTATTTATTTTCATGATGGAAATGACTGAAAGACAGTTTCCTATGAACCATTCTAATGAGCGTGCTCATAATGTATTTTCTCATAAAATTAAGTCATCCTCTTCCTGATCTCTGGCACACTCAACACAGTAACAGAAGCAACCTAAAATTTCAATAGGTTGGTAGGTCAATGAACCACACCACTGTGACATTACAAGTTTTGGTCAAACCACACACAACACATCAACTGCAGTCTCAGCAACATCTCTTGCTGTCACAGGCACTTACGGTGATGCTTCACAATGGGTCTACAACAGATAAGTGTAAAGCCCCAGGCATTTGGATCCCTTGTTAAAGATTCACTGCTTTGTTTATTAGCTTGTCATTTGTTTATTCTCCCTTTCTAAACTGAAAATCAAAAGGGACTGTCATGACAGAAAATTCAATCTAAACAGGTTCCCTAAATACCCTTGTCCTGGGGCAGGTCCACTGGTTATTTAAGGATGGCAGCTGGCACCAGTGGCCTTCGGTGCAGCACTTTCGGACGCTGATGGAAGAGGACAGCTGGTTGGGCTGGCACAAGGTGCCACAGTTGATTGATTGAGTGATCCCAGTGTCACAGACTCGTAGGCTGTCATTAACAGTCTGTGCTTCCTCCAAGCAGGAGGCACACACCATGCGGCAAAGCACCGGCGCTTGCATGAGCTGGGGTCACTCCAAGAGTGGTATCTGCCCATGTGCTCTCCTGCTTTCCAGACACATAGCTTTAATAAAAGTTATTATTTTTATATATATATATATATATAAGTATACTTTTATATCTTTTTAGAAACAAGAGGTATAGGGCACTGCAGCACACAACTACTGAAAAGTCATTCTCTTTTGCATGAAAAATTCAGCAATTTCTATGGATAAACGAGTCATGAAACATTTTCTTCAGGCTATTTAATTCATCAACTAGCTGGACAGCAAATATGCTAGGATGTTAATTTAACAGAATTATTCCCCTCTCAATAAGGTAAATGTTAGATGAACACCATTAGGCAGGCTGGCAACCCTGTCATCTTCCTTCTGCCAGATAAACCCACAATGCAAAGTAGCTACTAAAGAGGTTCTGACAATTTGAAGGGTTATAAACTTCCTCGAGCACACACTTCTGCTGCCATGTTTCCTCTGGTTTTTTGAGCTGGTTTGGGTTTATTCTATAACACTACAATTGCATTTCTTTGTCTTTTGAAATCATGACTTCTGTATTCTAAAACTCAAACAGCCACACGAAAATCCATCAATACATTTGTAAGAAAAACAAATTCTCTGCCAAAATGCTACTTCATGTGTCACATCACAGCCAGGTACCCTATTCTTGATGCACTATAGAGCTTATCTGACCATCAAGTAAAATAACTTTCACCATTGTGTTAGTGTTTTTCCCTATGGGAAGTGCTATTACTTATAAGTAGATCTTGACCTTACAAATAAACTCCATCCTACCTTTAATAGTTTAGAAACAGACCAGAGTTTCTGTCAGTCATGGGATTGAAGGATGCATGCCCTTTGGGGGGGAAAAAAAATTAAGCAATTCCACAACTGGTACAGATCTTCAAACTGAAAAACCTGTGATAAAAACATTACTGGTTTATTTTTCTTCCCCCTCTCAACTCACTGCAATGACAAGGCAAACAAAATCCTAAGTAGAGAACACACACTGCAAATTGCAACATGGAAAGCGGAAGATGACTCCTGCAGAGAGCCCTTCTAAAATGATCTGGCCTACTCCTAGTAGCAGAAAAATACAAACACATTTTCAATAGAACAATCACCCACAATTTGAGAGGGGCTTTTTGGTTTGGGGTTTTTTTTTGGTGGGTTATTGTTTCTTCCCCCAGAAACTATATAATAATGCAAAACTGTTAAAGAACCTTTGATAATAAAACAGTGCAACACTGATGTTTTGCTTGTGCTAGTAAAAGAAGGCCAAGTACCAATGAGCCGAGGCCAACTGTATGAATTTCAACAAGGCTCGGTGCTGGGTCCTGCACTTGAGTCACAACAATCCCAGGTAATGCTACAGCCTTGGGGAAGAGCAGCAGGAAAGCTGCCGGGTGGAAAAGGACTTGGGGCTGTTGGTAGATAGCCAGCTGAATATGAGCCAGCAGCGTGCCCAGGTGGCCAACAGCATCCTGGCCTGTATCAGCAATGGTGTGGCCAGCAAGATTAGGGCAGTGATTGTCCCCTCACATACTGGCACTGGTGAGGCTGCACCTTGAGTACTGTGTTCAGTTTTGGGCTCCTTACAATGGCACTGAGGCGCTGGAGCATGTCCAAAGAGCAACAAAGCTGGTGAAGGGTCTAAAGTACAAGTCTTACGAGGAGTGGCTGAGGGAACTGGGGTTGTTTAGCCTATAGGAGAGGAGACTGAGGGGAGATCTCATCCCTGTCTACAACTACCTGAAAGGAGGGTGTAGCCAGGTGGGGGTCAGTCTCTTCTCTCAAATAACAAGTGATAGAATGAGAGGAAATGGCCTCAAGTTGCACGGGGGAGGATTAGGAAAAATTTCTTTACCAAAGGAGTTGTCAAGCACTGGACCAGGCTGCCCAGGGAAGTGGTTTGAGCCACCATCCCTGGAGGTATTTGAAAGATGTGCAGATGTGGCACTTCAAGGTCTTCTCCAACCTAAGCAATGCTATGATTCTATTCTGTGATCCCAAGGTGATAGGTGTTGAAAAGCACCCTACATTTCCAGGTTGAAAATATGATAATTAACTGAATTGGATCTCATTTCCTATGTCTCAGTCCCTTATTTCTAGATGTTTCCCTTTCTCTTCTCTTTTTAACGTTTATTATTAGTTCCTACAGCAGGGATTGCAGTTTTTTGGGCATTCACACAGCACCAGCACAGCAGTTCCACCTGTGCCAACAAGCACCCAGTGAGTGTGTGGAAAAGGGGTGAAAAGAGAGAGGATAATGTGAATTACTCCCTTTTCCTGACATTTTTTTCTCCATTCAGAACTCTGGAGGTTCTCAAGTCTCATCACTGTCAGACATTTCTAAATGCACATAAAAAACATGACTAACATCTGGATTGTTATTCATCTATATTCTTCTCCCACATTAAGAATTCTTCTATCTAATGTAGCAGAGCTGAAGCCAATATAGCTCCCTTGTGTTTACTTATCTTCATGAAGAAGCTACTGAAGCATCTCAAAACTCTCAGTCCTCTGGGTCCTAAACAGGCTGACACGCATCTCTCCCATTTCTATTCCATTTTTGTTCAAATGGGCCTGTGTTATGTTGTTATTGTTTCACTTCTGAGCCCATGACTGTTCAAAGCCTGACTCTTCCATGTGGATTCTGCTTTTGTAGAATAGATAATAAAATTTATTCAGCAGCTCTTAAAAGTCTCCTCACATAGAAAGGCGTGTAGGGAAAACAGTCTTTCAAAGCTTTGAAGCTATATACCAAAACATCTGTTCGAGTTTGAAGGAGTTTACAGCCCGGTTTCCAGATCTTGTATCAGGAGGCTGAAGAATCCTTCAGAGCTCCGGTATAGCTATTTTCAAACACCTTCCTGCAATCAAACATAGAGGCTTGAGTTTAAATACAAAATGTAATAATTCTTCTCCTCTCCGTGTTTTCAGGACTCTTTATCTAATTCTTCCAGCAGTTCTTCCTAAAAAATCTATTATGACTTCTCAGCAAGAGAGGTTTGGATTTCTACAGTATTAAAGATTTCAGCTGGAAAGCTGAGGATCAACATGCATATTAGGTAACACATAAGATGGTAACATTTAAATGGACATAGTCATTATCAACATAATCACTAATATTTATCACTCGTTGTAAAGATGTAAACTTTGAGACAGACCGGAACATACAATGTGTACAAAGCCACATTAAGAGCAGCTGGACCTGAGAAGCTCCAAGGTTCACTGAACTAAACACTGGGGACAGTCACAAATACTGCTTGACCAGTTAACAGGACGAATGCCATGACACCCCAAAAAATCCCAACTCAGGGCCCAAGGGAGGCCAAGACAGTTTGTCTTTGCATTTACAGGTTGTCTTTGCATGTAAGAACCACAAACGTGTTTTCTCTCATCCACATCTTGAACCCACAGAACCTTCCAGCAATCAGATTATCCTGCACAGACACTTCCATAGCCAGGTTCTCCATGAAGAATAATCTCCTTCTGCATACTTCTGAAGTCACCTGACAGCACAGATTCTTCCAGTTCACACCAAAATACTAAAACCACAATCCACAAAGAGCAACTTTGCTAAAAGGATTACAATGCCTTCTCACACGAGTATATCCATCAGTATTTCCCACAGTACCCCCAAGTTACTTCTACTACATAAGAAGTACCTTCCCAGTTCTCTTCTCTGGCTTTTTCCTCAAGAAACCTCTACGATGAAAAAGCTCCATGGCCCTCATATTGCTGAGCTTGAAAGTTATCTAAAAAGTTCCACCAAACAAAAAGCTGATGACACTTTTAACAAAGACCAGAAGAATTTAAGGGAAGTTAAATGTAAAAAGATTCTCAGTTTAGCTGTCCTTTCAAGTTTCCTTTAGTCTTTTTTCTTTAGAGCATTAGCAACCGCTGAGAAGAATTTCTCATGTGGGTAATTTCAGTTTTATCTCTGGAGTGGGTGGAAAGGACTAAGAGGATGATCGCTACTGGCCTAACCCAAGGAAGTGAAGGAAGGCTCCTTATGGATACACCAGATAAGCGAACAGTCCAGAGGTCAAAACCTGTGCACGCTGAAGGACAGTGCTGGCATACAAACAACAGGGTCCATACCAGCTGCGAATAAATACATTCCAGAAATCAGAAGATGAGGTTCTACACCAGCTTTCCTGTGGAAGTAGCAGGGGCAAAAAGTCTTCATGCTTCTAAAATGGAGTTTGATCAGGTACTGAATGGGCTCACATGATGTGACTGCTTACAACGTCAGGAAAATGGACCAAGCAACCAGAAGATGCCTTCCCAGGCACACTCTCCCAGCAAGGGGTCTGCCTGCACAATGAACGGAACAAACAGGTAACAGTGGATGCTGTGTGAAATTCTGGTCTGCTGAAGAAAGTGAGTTTTGCAAAGGACTGAAGGAGAGCCAGATTTTCAGTCCATGTGCACAAACAGGGCTGCTGCAGCTTTATTAAAATAACCAAAGCAAACAAAAAAACCCCAAACACCAAAATACTCTGTTCTACATATATGAAGATGATGCACTCAGTGCACCTGAAAAGTATAAAAACTTTTGTTAAAAGATTTGGTAAATGACTTCATAGCCAGGAAACGAAGTTCCCCCAAAAGTTGATTTCCTGCTGAAATGGGGGAAAGCAACAGTAGTCTTCAGCACTGATCTTCAGTTAATGCAATTCTGCCACTTCAAGCTTCTACTAACCCTTCTGGAACCTAGTGCTCAGCAGTCAATCAGGGACACATTGTTACTGCCTTTCTCTGGAAGAAAATTTAGACTTCTTCAGCAGCAAACCAGAAGCAATCATCTGAAATGATGTCTTCAAGCAAACCATATGTGGAGCACACACCCTGCAATGCCTCCAGTCTCCTGCAGAAGCACTTGTCATAGCCACCTCTGGCCATCTTAAACATGAGCAAACAGCATTCACTCACCCACATTAGAGCCAAACTTCACCAAGACTTGGTAGTCTTCATCCTGAGATGAAATAGGGCACTGGGAAACAGCTCACCATCACATTGATATTAACCCAGCTCTCTTTTGCTTTCTTAACAGTTTCTCCGACATCATTTCTCAGTCATACTTTTCTCTTATACATTATTGTGAGGAGTTTACCAAATCTCATCTGTTGTATTTTCCATCCATCATACAAAAAAATAAAGGCTTTAATGAACAAACCCTCAATTTAGCTTTAATATGAACACAGCATCATTTTCATAAAACCAGTATTTCTCTTATAATGTGGAATTACACTTTTAAAGAACTGTGTAAAGCATCTCAAAGAAATTCACCTCACTGCTTTTCAAAGGGACTTGGATTACACCATCAGCAGCAAGGTAACTAGCGCTGGATAGCAGAGATTTTTAAGACCAAAACCAACTATTAACTCATTTAATCTGATCACGTCACACAAGCCAGCTTCCCCACAGTTACCTCTGCATTAAACCCATTGCTTCAGTCCAACTAAAAAGCTCCCAGAAAGGCATCCAGTCATGATCTGAAAATGTCAAAAGGAAGGAAATTGACCACCAATCTGGTAGTTCAGTCTTAAGTTACATTGTCTTCCTCTGTCCCAAGTGTCTAACTTTTAATTTTAATTTGCCTGGCCTTAATTTCAAGCTGTTGGTTATTCATATGCCTTTCTCCACTAAATTAAAGGCCTGTTATCTGTCACAGCGATATGCAGAGAAGAGTAAAAGCCCAGTTCTGCAATTTAGTCTGACAAAGAGAGATAACTTTCCCTCATCCAACTGGAGCAGCTCCCAAGGCTGGTGGAAAATCATCACGCTTTTAATTCAGCTACACTGATTTATACCAGTAGGAAATACGACCCCTGTAGCCTCAGCAGCAGTTTACAATAAAATGCTAAGGAAAATGTAATTTCCAAGGATATTTATTAATAAAATGTAAATTATAATGAAGCTGATGTCTAGCACGCTTCTCACATTCTTTTTTCACACCTATCCAGACTATGTTCACAGTAATGAAACAAACGTTAATTCTCCTATTTACGCTCTGTTCAAAATTTCAGCACTTCCCTGCACCTGTAGTCAGCTGCATCCCAATGATGGCAACAAAATGAAGATAAAATGATTATTAAAAAAAATCAAATCAGTACAGAAATGTTCTTTTGGGGTTTTTTTAGTAGTCTATACTATAAGAGTCCCATCCCTCTGCTTCATCTCCAGTCATCATAAACTGAGCTCTCTCATAAGCAAAGGGAGCTTTCTCAGCAGAGAAAGCAGACTACTTCTGCTGTAAAGAGAAAACATTTACACAATCCTCAAGGCTCCTTGTATTCCTCACATCAGAGTCTCCTATTTAGAAATCTCCTCCCACATACACACCCCACTAGGCTGCGTTGGAGGAATGGCTTAAAATACAGATTTGCTCCTTCTCTATAGCCCTATCCCTTGTTCTCTTTCTAGAGACAGAAGAAATCAAAAAGGCTATTGAAATTACACTGCATATAAAAAGCTCTCTAGACTTTTTTTCCTTCTTTTTTAAAACCACCTTCCCATCAAACACTGAGTACTGGAGCAAAGCTGTGAACTTCAGTCTTTAAGAGGTGATACAGACTTCCAGGAAAGGTGCAAGGTTTAACCTACTGTGCGTGCACTCCACGGGGAAAAGGGTGACCACAGCCAAGTCTGTGTTTTGGCACTTAAGAAAAAAAAAAAAAAATAGGACCATAATACAACTTTGGTATCAAACAGTCTGGGAAATCAAACAGTCCTTCTCACAGCAGGGAAACCAGAAACATTAGGCCAATCCAACACAGACTCTGGGCAGCACCTTTTGGCCAGCGAGGTTAACATTCAGTGCTGTGAGAATATTTAGCCTTCAGAAAGTAGCTGAAGTCAGTGTTTGCACCAACTATTAAAACTTAATACTAGTCGCAAAGGAGCTCCTAATAACTGTAGGCTTTATAGAGTACTTCTCACGCTGCTGATGGGGAAGGAACGTCAAATGCTGCAGTGCAGCAACATCAGTGTATTAAAACTGCCTGCTGCACAGAAATGAACGGCTGCAAAGAGCCTTTGTCGAGCCACGTGGAGCACTTTCTAATACTCTCACTGCATGCGCACACAAGCTGACCTGCTTGCGTTCCAGTGGGAGTTTTGAGCTGACTTTAAGTCACACACAAGAGTTAAGAGAACGGAGAACTGCACTGGAGTTGTTCTACAAAGGCAGCCAACAGCGAGGCATTCTTTTGTTAATATAGTCTTTACATGAAAAAGATGTCAAATGGTAGCTTTCATGCCAGCCCAAACTTCGTCTTGGGGAAAATGCTCTTTGAAAGTTGCAATCATTCTGGCTGCGTTGGAATCAAGCATTTAAACCTGAAGAATCATTTTCTTTTTTTTTTTCCCTGCACAAAAAGCCCAACTATTTCCTTGCTACAACACAATATTTCCACCTCTCCATTTGCCAGCAGATGTTCAGCCCACACATGCTTCTTACCAGACACCCAGACCAATCCTTTTGACTTCCATCCACACCTTTCTCATGAAATATCTTCCCTCTCAAACTCCCAGCAAGAACTCCCTGTCCAACACCTGATTCCCGCTCCAGCTCTCCACGTCCTTCTAAAACCCCTTCCCTCCCCTCTACGGCTTTAATCCCCCTCCAGCTCCCAAGAGGGTACCTTACAAATCACTCCCCTAGGAGACCAGTCTCATACAGAGAGCTTTGAATTCCTAACTCACCCAAACCTTTTTGATAATAGAAAAGCACCTAGGTGCAGATTACTTTATACCCAAGTGAAATGCATGGGGAGATAGGGCCAGACCACCCCAAGCATAACTTATCTTTAAGCCAGTGTGTGACAATCAGAAGCAACAGCACAATCAAAATCCCCCCTGGTTCCTCCATTAATAAGACACTTTGCCTACAGTGCCTACAGCAGCCATGGAAAATTTCATCAAGGTTTGTATGGCATTTCATATGAGCTGTGGGAGCGATACTGAAGGTCAGAGTAAGAGCACTGCATCTGCCTAAAGTTTTACCCACAGCAGCAGAAGACGAAGCCAAGAAGTTAGTCCAGAAAAGTAGAAAACAAGCTGGAAGACATGGAAGAGACCTCCTGGGACATGGGACTTTAAGCAAGGTGAGGTATACATGCCAATAAACCTACAGCTCAAATATCACTCACAGCTACAAGCACTCAGCTCCTCTTTCCTGCCCATTAAATCACACTTCCCTCCCACAGACAAGAGCTGTTGGGAGAGCTCTGTGCCAGCCAGAGAGGAGAAGGCTGAGATGAGTGGGGAGAGATTAATTGAAAACTGAGAAGGGGAAGATGCCCAGATAGCAAGCAGCAGCTCTGCAGGGCAAACAGGGAAGAGAAACCGTGTTCAAAAAGCAGATTTAGGGAACTGGGTGGCAAGTGTCAGAAGTCGCTGGGGCTTGGAACTCTAAGCAGATTTCCTAATGAAGGAAGCAATGAGACTCTCATTTTTTATCTATGCTAGTCTTGCTTCTGGGGAGATCAGTTCCCTACCCCTAGAGAGTCTGGCTTCCACAATCCTGAAAACTAGAATTCTCTCTGGCTTCGTTTCTTACCCATAAAATGAGAGCAATGATGCCATGCCTAGCTCCTGGGGTCTTTGTGCAAGCAGTAATTTAACAGTTGTGACAAACCATGCAAGTACCACTCACATAAGGACTGCGGTTACCAAAACAGTCACAGTAAGACTTCCAGGAGGTGGCTCTGGTTTTAGCATCTTCAGAACAAATTAAGTCATTTGATGCTGAAAATGGAGTACCTATTTTAATATTTTTTTCTTCTTCTGACTAAGGAAGTCAAATGACTTCAAATCTATGCCAACAAAATGGTTCTCATACATTAGGAAGAAAATACTTAATACCCAACTGACAAAGTTTTTATCCTTATATTCAAGCATCTTGTTTTGCAGCACACTTCATGAGGCACATCAGCTATGTCAGGTCACATACCAGAGGATGGGGAACAGTGCTAGGTCACAGCAAACCACCTGCAGCCAGAAGAGGCTCTGCAGTCAGGCAGAAGCTCCCAAGGAGGTTGTTCAGTCAGACACTTCCTGCCCCAGCCCATATTCTGCCTCCTCTCACTCTCCAAAGGCAGGCATTGGGTCCAGTCCAGGAAGAACCAGACCTGCTCCTGCTTGCTTTGCCCACAGAGATGTGATCTATGGGGACTGCAAGTCAATGCCACCCCATGGAGCATGACCAGCAACCTTGTCCTGATAGACTGCAGCAGAAGAACTGTGGCTTGCACCCGAATAGTCTTCCCAGCTGCTAACCCCAACCTTGTCTGTCTTCCATGACCGTTATGAATTGCTCCCATCTAGTTTTTTATGAGGTTGGTTTCTCCTACTGACAGATGTTGATAAAATATTGTGACAATATCAATTACTTCCTGAAACTGCAGAGGCACGTGAACACAGACACTTAGGGGAAAAGGCCTAAAGCAAATGCCCACTGATGCTGCAACCGGCTTTGCCAGCAACTGGCACCTTAGCTAGTAATACTCAACTTAAAGCTAGTCTCTCCTACAACAACTGAAACAAGAGGGATGCTCTCTATCATATGAATGACACTAGAAACCCTAAAAGACAGGATTACAATTTTTCCTGTCCATTGGTGTTTTAAAGAAAAGTGCTCTTGGCCTGCACAAATTCTGGTTTCACTCTATAGGTGCATGTAAAAAGACAGCAGGTGACACAGTGTTGTATTGGAAATAAGAGTCATCTAGTTACTTAGTACTTCTGTTAGATCGTTTCTTCCTTTAAGGGGAAAAAAAAAAACCAACAAAAAACCCTAAACCAACCAAAAATAAAATCAAACATGAGTTGATGTTGGATATGATATGTCTAAAGCAGGAACACGCAATGCCCATCACCTCTGACTGCTTTAAAAATGGTTCCTCCAGCTTAACACAGATGAGTCCTCATGGACCATCTGAAACAAACCACGAGTCTTTACACAAGATAATTCTCCTCTTCTGAAGGGGGAAGTGAATTAAACTCTGAACTCTAATCATGTTAATAGCCCCGCCTGACACTATAAATCACTGATGTAGCATTTTGTTTGTGCCCAAAAATTACTGATACCATGCCCTTCTGCAGAAGATTCTTTGCTCCTTAAAAACATATTTAATAGATTTGTACCCACTCTTCTCTTTAAATACACTGGCTCACAGTGTCAGCTTTCCTAATGCTCTAGGCACTGATTTCAAGTTTCATAATCAATTATATCATTTTGCTTCGCAGCAGTAATTTGATTACTGCTTTTGGGGTGTGACAGGCATTTGTGAATATTTCTGCCTGTCTTCATCTGAAATTGCTAATCTCCCTTCCTTCCCTCCTCCCCGCAAAACCTGTGCAAAATTGATAAAATAACATCAATAAATCAAGGCACTTACCTTTTCCCCTCAAGTGACTATATTTCAGATTTCTTCTCCAAAACACAAACAAGGACGTAGTTCATGCAGGCCAACAGCATGACCAAAAGGGGTACAAAATGATGATGATGCTTAGTGGCATTTATTGCCAGTTTTGTTAATAGGACTGACCGCTTTTCCTGTGCAAGCTGTCTCTTCTAGATCACCCTACCTTTAAAAGAAGGACCAGTACCACTTAGCACTTAGTAATAATTCACTAACACAGCAACTGGTATGACAGAGCCCATATCCACAGAAACAAAACTGTAGAATTCAAGGAAAAAACCCACCAGATTTAATTTACATTTGTTTCCAACAAGTTGAGAATCCTTGTTGACCAACCTGTGCATAACACTGGAGGAATAAGTTCAAACTAAACTTGCCACTTTCTTCTCAACAATTGCAGAAGCTTTAATGAAAGCAAAAGCAGGAGGCAAAAAGCAATGTGTTACTCAAGTTCTCAAACAGGTTGTAGAAACCTAGCTTATTTCAGCAGCCACATAAGGATAAGTAAATCCCCGTCTACAAACACGTGGAGAGATTATAAGCAGGATGCAGCCGATTCCATCTACTGAGTTTTCTTTCAGAGCAAAAATGGTTCTTTTTCCAAGGTTAAGTCATTGGTTTCTCTCTTCTTGAAACCCACACTAATACAGAGCCTTCCAAAGGCTGACTGGGGGAATCAAACAAGCTTTTCTTACCCAGGCTGGAGCAAACCAGATTTTCTTCATTGATTCTCCCCCTCACCCATAATTTTGGGGGGAGATAAAACACTACATACACACTATACACATTTATACTGTGGAGCTTAGAGCTGGTGATTCATAATTCAAAAGAAAGATTTCCATGAAACAGATTCACTTTTGTGTTCTAACTGCTTTTTTTCAATACCTGATATTTAAATGTAACTCGTGATCCCATGTTTCATAAAGCATTTTCTTCTCCCTTGAGCTACCCTCAGAGCAGGTTTGGTTTTTTTCTGTTGGACAACCACACTGACATGAGAATTTTCATTAAAATTTTATCTGCAAACATGATGTAACGTGCTATTTTACAACTGCACAAGACCACAGCTGAGACAAAAGCAAATGGGCCAGAAGAAAGAGTTTTCTGCCTTAAGTCAACTTTTGAATTAAGACGAAACCAATAGTCTGGTCAGTCATAGTTAACCTTTATGAATGATTTATCCCATGGGAGAAAAAAATGTCAGGAGCCTGTTCGGCAGAAAGAAATGTTACCATGAAAAAACCCCATCAGTCAGATGCATTTTTTATGCAGGAGAGTTGTTAATCTCTTCCAGGAGCTAAAAGCCCAAATGCTCACACAGGGATGTGAGGCAACAGAACACAACTGAACAGAAGTGGCTTTGAAAAGAGCAACACACATTCCTGCAACGAAGAATTTCTGCTTGTCCATCTTAGTCATTCCTTCTCCTCAACATTCATATTTCTCACAAATTAGTTGCAATTTTGTTTTTCCCCAAGATGAAACCCGTGCTGGCAGACAAGTTCACAGTCACTCTAGATTACTGAATCATGCATATAATTTATTTTTTCTGGCAGGTTATTTTCACATAAATTCCTAACTAAGTTAGAAAAAAAAACCCAACTTATTTTATGATGCTGCAGCAGCGGCAGCAACACGCTTTGCTCTTGCAGGTTCCATTTACTGAGACATTCATGAATAAAACACTAAAATAATTTAAAATTATTTCATTTTGACTTAAAGCTACATATATGAAGCTTACACGTGTCTTTTGCTCCCAGGCAGGTATTCAGGACTCAAAGGAACAGCAGATCTGCCCTGTGAGAGAAAGCCGCTGTGAAGGCTGCACAGGAGGAACTATAGCAAAAGAGTCGCTTCCCATTTTGCTGCTCTCTAACACCACCTATTTCTTCATAGTCCCTTTCAAACAGAAAAGATTTTAACATTTTTCTTAAGGCCCAAGAGTGAATAATTTTTAAAAAAATAAAAATCTCAAACAGTTGTTGAATAGACACTATTGCAAAAATTTATATCCCCAAAACCCTCTTTGCCAGGGTTAGAGTTTGTGAAACAGAACAATTCGGTATTTCAGAAGGAAGCTGATAACCATCACGAGAGCTCCCATGGGTAACGTTACTTAATCTGCAGTTTTATCTTCCTGAGGAAAAGGGAGACTACAAGGAAAGACTATTTCCATAAACAGGGAACTTAAAAGCCAGAGAGAAAAACCTCTTTTGGGTAAGCACCAAAATTCAGACACTTGTATCTTACAATCACGGTCATCCCCCTCCCACGCCCCAAAGCTGGGAAACACATCTTGAAAGGTGATGGAAGCTGGAGGCTTTGGAAAACGCAGACCATGAGGAGCATGGTACTGGAAAAGGCAGGTACTAAGAAGGAACTTCTTCATTTCTGCATCAGATCCCCTGTGGCTCTATTAAAACAGCGCAGTGACACATTACACCTTCCAGAGCATGTTCCCCACAACACAACTAACAGGTGCCTTCATCACTGCAAGAAATGTTAAAGCAGTTTGTTTTTCCTCACCTTTCATTAATTTTATAGCTTCAATAGTAGCAGACTGCTGAGGAGAACTACCAACATGGAGAGAGTATCTCCTATGGCCAATACACTGCTCACAAAGACAATGTGCAAGGGGATTTTCAGGGGAGAAGCAGAAGGAATTGCACACACTGCATCCTGCAAGGATCAACAAATTCCACAGACCATCACGATATGAAATTGTTTTGGAAAAGGAACAATGAGACAGAAGTATGTAACTGCAGTTTTACAGTTCTCATTGAAACAAAACCTCCTTTTTTGGGAGAGGGAGCAAAAAGGATGCGATTTATGTCATTTCTAAGGGCATGGCGAAAGCAAGAAAGGAAGGAAGGATTCTCTTCTGCCAATTTCAAGACCAGGCAAGTGGGCTTAGAAAATAAATAAATGCCTTCACAAGTCTATGGATAATAATTTTAAACTTTATAAGCAAACTTTGCATTCCACTGGCATTCCATAAGGCTCACCTGGAGACTACACAGGATACTCTAATTGCACTGGCTCTTCCGAGCTGACCTATAAAAGAAAGAGCATTGACTGACAGATGCAATAAAAGTTTCTGACTAGATTTTTGGGAAACAAGCCACTGATTTGTATTTTGAAGCTATTTCAAACTGTTCCGAGAGTCACGAAGAATAAACAGCCTTTTTGCTCAGCTGCCAACATGCCAGCCCAAAAGCTCGAAGAGGTGACTTCAAGCAGAAACAAAAGGTCTCTGTTTCTACCTACTACATCTCACACTAATAATCCCCCTCTTCTCATATACAGAGGATCTCAGCACTAAGGAACAACAATGAATTCACAAGGGCAAAGGCTCACATCTGCAGCTTTGCTTTGAAATCCTTACTCACTTTTACAGACTAACTGCAAAGGAAACCAGAGCTCAGCACCATGCGTAGGACCCCACTATCCACACTGTGGCCACCCAGCACAGGCTGGGAGACTTGCATCACTCAACAGCTTTATGTTTTGAAGCGCTGCATCCAGTACAAGATACTTCATTGATTCAAATCTTTCTCCTCAGTGCACATCTGCTGGGATAAGAAGGTTTAAGGTGCCTCCAGATGTTCATCAGGAAAATAGGAAGATGGATCCTTCCACAGTGCACCAATATGCTGCTTTTCTCAAGGGAGACTGAAAGACAAATGTGATACCTACGTAAGCCTGTCCAGAAGTTTCTGTCAGGAATTTCCTTAAGCCATGGCCGTTTCTCCACAGAAACGAGAACTAACCTGTACAGTTGAGAGCCCATCCTTTTCCACAACACTGTTCAAGAGCTCCCTCTGAAGTTTAACCACCAGTTGCAAGGTCTCACCTCTACATAAAGAGTTCAGGATCAGAAAAGCTTAGTTACTAAATAAAACACTCTCTGTGAGCTAACACAAACTGCCTGTTAGCCGTGGCAGAAAACGAGACACAGGGCAATTCTTGTCTTTCCTCACACATCCTAGACTGACTGCAGTGATTTCAAGCGCTTGCCTGCTTTTCTCTGCAATGCATACCATATCATTAACCCCAAGAGGCCACTTTACACTTTGCTCTCCTGCCTCCTTACTCCTGCTTTGTTGTATAAAGTTATACAGAAAATAATACCTAAGTGGCTCCACATCCTGTGGGGAAGTTGCTTAAAACATCACTCAGGTTTTTTTCCTGAAAATTTTCATGCCATTGCAAACAAACAAAAAAAAGTCAGTCATTATGCCTCAAACTTGACAGCTTTTTTCAACATGAAAACCATAAATTAAGTAAAAAATATTTATTTATTCAAATGCATGGGTTCGCTTACTACCAAAACACTTCTGATGGTTGCAGAGATGACAGTAACCTGTGATACCTGCTCTGCATCACCCTCGTGGTTGTCTTGTTATTTCAGGAAACCCAAAGGTAGCTCAAACCACTCTGATCTAATTAGAATCTTCTGAAGGCAAACTTCAACTGGGGTGCATGCTTCCCACACATTAAATACTAATTTGGAAAGCAGGAAGCCCTTCTCACCACGTCCTTCAGATGAGAGTTTGCAGACTTAAAAACACCAGGCTTAAAACCCAAGCTGAAACCTCTGCTGTTTAATAATGAAACACAGCAGTTGTATTTGAGACATTAGAGTTCCTCTAGTAATAAATAAAACCCTGATGGCAGCAAGACAGGTTTTAAGAAGCTTGCTCACAGCCACTGAGTCTTACAGAACAGGACTTTGCTCCCTCCGTGCAAACATGGAGGTGATAAAAACTTTCTCTTCAGACAGCTGCTATTACAGGAAGGGGGTATCACTTCATTTAGGGCATCACATTCTCTTTTCAGGAATGATGACGTTTTCAAAGTCCAGTGATCAAACAGTTGTATACAATCAGGTCAAATATCTCAAGTACCAAATGCTCCCCACGCTGGTATTTGTTGCTACTATATTAACTGGGCTTATTTAGCTCTTCCTCTCAGCAAACTCTCAGCACTTGAAAATAACTCACAGCCAAGGTCATTCCAGATAAAACCTGTGCCACCGCTGGACAAGTGGACCTCTACGGAGGGGAAGTGAGCCCTACCCAGCCTGTTACTCCTATCTGATCATTTAATATTAGTCAAAATGCTAATCTCATAATTTATTATGGACATATGATAGTCTAATTGCCAAGTCTTGCCAGGGAAGGCAGGGACTACCAGCAGCCAATACATAACTATAAGGATCATTCATAACTTCATGTCCAAAGGCCATCAGCATTTTCATTTGTAGTGAAAATTTCATTGCTTTGCACACTTCTCTACAAAAATAGAATGAGCTCGTTTGTACTAGGCTAGGAATTAGATACAATCCCATTTGTACTTCTAAATTACCAACGTGACCTCTGCAGGGCAGACACCCAGCGACTCAAGACCTCGAAGCAGACGTTATTTCTACTTACATGCTACCAAAAGCCAAAAACCGCTTTGGGACTTGTTGATGGCATGGGCGATTTAGGCAGCAAAAGCCCGGTGCCCTGAAATCAACAGCTCTACCAGTTAAATCACACGTAAGCACACAGTTTCCTAGAAAGCCCTTGAACTCTCAATTTTCACCTACTTACAGGCTTGTCACTTCCCTTCAAGTCTCAGAGTGAATGCACTGGTTCATCCCACGAGGGCAAATTATTTTTTTTCTCTCTATACAAGCGCATAATAAGCCCAAACTAACATGTCCTTTTATTTAATTAAACATTTGTAGCAACACATAAGACCTCTTTAAAACAGTTATCTGATGCTTCTAGCAGCGCATCATTGTAGTAATGAGAATTACTGTGTCATCCCACGTTACTTTCTGATGTGGTGTAAATTGGCATCATTCTGCTTACGTATTGTGGCCCATGGATTTTGTGGCTGGATGATCTATTTAATTTCAGGTTTTCAAAATGAGACACAAAAAAAATATTTTGCCTTCACTGAACAGTACATACAGACATCAGACAGACAATTCCTTCTTTCCTGCAGCTGTAATATTCACAACACGAGCTCTTTATGCAATGAGGTGGTACTAAAAAAGGGGAGCATTCAGTGAGAACAGGCCATGAGCTTTCTACATCGTGCTGCTACAACACTTGTTATAACACTGCCCTCCAGTTTTTTCATCTACATTTCTTCAAGACAGATGTCAAATATTAGGAGGTCCAGACACCAAGTCCAGAGATCTTTGGTCCACGGAGCTGCTCAAATTAGAAATTTGAAGGGTACAAAATGGTTTAGTCTGTAGCCATAGCTACTCACAAATGGAGGTTCTTGTAGTGGGGAGTTCTTCAGCCATGCTGATGAAATAAGATCCGGTGCTTGGCAAGTGAAGTTAGATTGATTTAACCTTCAAATAAGATGCAAGCTTCCAAACTGTGTGAGCTGTTACAGACTCTGAGAGGTTATTAGAGAACAGAATAGGCTTTTACTCACTTGGTATTCTTTACAACCAGACTGGATGATATTTTAAGCACATGCATGCATGATCCCACCTCCTCAACAAGTCCCAAGCCTGTGCCCCACCAGGAGGTCAGCTGTCCAGGCTGGTACCCTGCAGACAACCTCAAAGCCTGGCCACAGCTCACAGTTTGCTGAACTGCATTAATCTCCAGCACAATAAGAGTAGAAGATAATTTTACTTAATTTATTGAGAACATACAAGTAACTTAGCACTCACAGTAGCTGCAGAGTAGGCGCAGACATCTTAACAGCTAGCAGGGCATACAGTCCTGTAAGTCATCCGGACACGTTCCACCCAGTTAACTTCCTGCCTTTGCTAAGTGCCAGGGTTTTGGTAGCACCTTGGTCTCTGTGCTTACTGCCTCAGGCAGGCCATGTAAACTCCCATTAAAAAGTCTCCTGTGAACCAAAATTATTCAACTCACTAGAGCATTTCATCCAACGATAGGAGCAAGCCAGAAGAATGCACCACAACTGGAACAGAGGATATGCAGCTTCAATTTGGAGGGAAGAGACATGCAGACTCAGCAGTGAGCCAATCAAGTATCCTGTCCTCTGCTAATATAAAAAAGCTTCTTAAGAAAGCCTTAAAAAAAAAAATCCATGATGGCAAACTGTGGAACAACCTACCCATGGGAGAAAGTTCTTCCTAAGCCCTGTTAGTTACTGTCTGGCTTGGGTCTTGAAGAGGAATGCTTACAGAAGTAACCTGCTTCCACACATCGTACATCATGCTTAAAGAGCTTTGGATTCATTCAGTTTTAGGCCAAAATTCTAGTAGTATCCCAGCAGCTCCAGGAAGAATTATTTTGACACATTTGTGCATAGGGCATACAAGATAGGGAATTGCTTCAGGAACAAGTTTTGCATTCAGAAAGTACAACACCAAACACCTAGGAACTGCTCTCTTGCCTTTAAAAGATAAGGGGACCTTCGTAACCAAGAGTTGTTTCCAACAGATTTAGGCTGCTTTGAACAGAGTAGCTTTCAACCTCATTTGAATTGCCTCGTTACACTAATTGGCATTAACACTGCAAGCTGCTGCAATAATAGCATGTTGAGACAAACGAAGGTGCAGCCTGGATGTGTATCTCTCAACATGCACCAGCACTTGTGCACACTCAAGCTGACATAGCTGCTACATGAGATGTATGGATTCTGAATGGCCTGTGTCAGGAGGGGAGTGACAGGATGACAACCCAGTCTGGACAAAAGTCACAGGAAGCCAACACCCTGCAACAGAGACTATGGCAAGTAGGTCTCCACACATTTCTCCACTGTGAGCTGTAGCTTTTAGGGCTTAGTGAAAATGAAAACAATTCCAAAATTTCTCTCTTCAATAAAATAGTCTAGAAGACACAACTTTCTTTTGATCTTCAGTGTCTTGATACACCCCTTTATCTGAAGTCAACTTTTTTCATTTAAGCAGCATGACCCCTCAAAATCCCCTTTCCCTGCCTGCCAGTCAAGTCTAGCACAGGGCAGGGGGGTGGGGCAGGTGGTCCCTTCAGGCATTTCTGTTTCAAAAAATGAAGTACTTCTTCATTAAGGGCTTTAATCACTAAAAAAAAAAGATAATGGAAGTTGAAAAGAAGGAAGCCAGTTAAGTTCCTCTCTTAAATGGAATTGAACTGCATCTTTTTTGCTACTTTTCACTAAAACAATTACAAAGGTAGGACACGAATTATCGTTTCAAGCCCTCTCCTACCTCTTAGACAAAAGCCTCAGAGTATTCTAGCTGAATGACTGTCATTTGCTCTTTGACTTGTAACTGGGAGTTTTGGCCCTGAAATACAACCAATGCTCACTTTTGAAACTCTACAAGTTTAGTTACCATTTTCAGACACCAGCTGTCACCTGGTTTGTGTGCTATCAGTGCTGACCCTGTGAAAGCAAAGCACTTCCACATCTTGCAATACAAGAAGTTTGCTCTTTAAGAAGAGCTGATCTTTACCTGATCAGGTAAACACCTCTGTGTGCATATCTCTCGCTCTCCTGTTATTGACAATTAGACATGATTACAGCCCAAGAAAGCAGAAATTATATAAAACTTTGGTTTTGGTATGTTTAGTATAAGAATTTGTTTAGGTTCTTACTTATGGTGATAGATGTGGGGTTTTTTTTAAACCTACCCAAAGCTTTACTCCCTATAAAGCAGGGGGAGGAGGGAGGAATTAAATCTTAAAACACCAAAATTTGATCAATATGCCAGGAGCTGAATGCATGTTGACACATCAAGATATCGTTGTGTGAGAGTTGTCATGCACTGAAAGAAACCTGTTCGTCTATGTGCTCCTGTTTTAATATGTTGTAGCAGACCACACCACTAGAGACTCATTCCCAGACCTTACACCTGGGTCAGGGGTAGCAGTCAACCTGAATTCTTTTCTAAGACAAATTACCAAGTGTCAGCTACATAAGAGAATAACTGGCTATAAACAAGCAAGGACAATGTATTAATACATATAAATAAGAGGTATAAAAAGTCATCACACGCATTTAAAGATGCACCAGGACATTCATGTTCTCTGCTGTTGGTTCACGAAGCACAGCTTGATTAAGTGCTAAAGAAAAGCCTAACAATTTTGTGTTCAATATCTTTAATATGAGTGTGTAGATAGGCAGCTAGGTAAGCTGGTACATCAGCTACGTAGAGCTCAACCAACCTCCTGCTGACATCAATAATATCATTTACACTGGCCACTCAGCAAGGCTATTAGATAATATGGGCATATTTGGGGCCAGAGACTACAAAGTAGTAAGACTAAGCTCAGCTGCTTCTTAATTCTTCAAAGGACCTAAATACCATACAGGATTGGCTTTCTGTAATGGTATGCACATATGTCTGCAATGGCATGCTAAAGAACACCAATTATTTACATGCAAACCAGAGATCTGCACAAATATTGGTAGCTAAACTTAGAAACAGACCAGATATATAAGTACATGTGTCCCATGGAGCAATAAACTGAGCACAAAAGTTGCACAAATCTTGTTACGTAAAAAAGTAACAACAATCAGGTGACAAAAGTCAGTGTGCTCTTAGAAACACTACAGCAGAGAATAAGCGAGCAGTCAGTTCAGGGCTACAAGAGATGGGGGAGAGCTCTGCTAAAATCTTTTGACTTCGCTTGGTCAAAAGACCTTTCTACACTCAGTGAATCTGCAGGAATCCACATTTCTTCCGTTTTCACAGCTGAAGCTGTAAATAGAGCCACTGATATCCCCAACTCTTGAGCACACAGATGCTTCAACATTCAGGAAGTTCTGAGTGTCAACGGTGGCAAAAGTCATCTCACTTCTGCTGTAGTTATTCAGCATGGCACCTTGAGCTTTTACTAAACTCATTTATTTGCTCATCTCAAAGAAAAGCCATTATTAAACGCAGGTCAGATGCAAAGCTGCAAAGTTAGAAAGCCACCAGTCCTGCCAAGTCAATGATGTTTCTTGCACCAGGCCCGTCAGTGCAGCAGCAGTGTAACACAACACAGCTCTAAGAAGCCAACACGGTGCATCTGAAAGGGGATTTGCATGCGAATTTAGATGATGACAGATGGCACTAGACATTAAGTCTAAAGAAAAGATGAATACAGAAATTGCTAATAGGGATGCTGAAAAGATTCAAGAGCTTTCAAATTTTTATCTAATAAGCATTTATCTAGGATGAAGATCATCATCATCTTCCTCAACACTGTAGATGGCATGTCCTACCTCAGAGGACAATTTTAAGATGAGAACAACAACATTCTTATAATATAGGTGTCAGTTACTCAAGCAATACTTTTAAATGAGAGCTTTCATTTGCAATGTCCCTACAACCATCAGAAACTTCATCATCCTCTTATCAGCTGCATCATACTCTCCATAACTGCGACGACCTGAAGAGTGTAAAGGTCTGCGTGGTATTCCTATAGCATGTTTCATAATTAACATTTACATTTCTTTGAAGCTGAAACAGTATCCAGCTGTGTTTGAAGCCCCATCACTCCCTATCCCTAGGATGTCAAGTACAGTCCAACCAAAGAGGGAAAAAAGTAATTTACAATTACAGGAGAAAAGAAAGAAGAAAAAGGAAAAGATAAGAGCAAACTTTCTCCTTTGAGGGAAATTTAATAGTGAAAATGACAGCAGGGATGTCCTGGGCTGCCTGATCAGCAGGCAGTCTTCCAGCTCCTACCTGAAGAGTACTCTTACAACCACAGCAGTCTGTCTTGGCTGTGCAGTAATATTCCACTCTTACCTTCTCTTGCTCAAGCAGTGAAGCTTGCATGTTAATCCCTAGAATCCTCCTTATTTAATGAATGCATTAAAGTCTATTGATTTTTAGCGACTATGAAAGGTCAAGTCAAAACAAAGCAGGAACATCGTGTAATGCACGGGGCTGTAAAGGAGAAAAAAAATCCTAATGAGAGTAAGCAGTTACTGTGTAGACTGAAGAGATACCTCAGTGAGTCAAGTTCATCTCTCCGTTGCCTGGATATAAGTAGAAAGTAATTCCACTTGGGCCAAAACTTCACATAATATTTTGTGGCCCCCTCCTAAATTTATGCTTGCATATCCATGAGACAAAGTTCAATCTCAGAACCTCAGAGATGACTAAAGTTTGTTTAAAGGCCAAGAGAGGGTTCCCTAATCTTTCATTATGACCTCCTGTTCAATATAGACTGAAAGAAGGCAGCCAAGAAGTTCACCAGCCATCTCACAGGGCAGAATGGGATGAGAACCAACATCCTTCCACACACTTGGGTAACACCTGGGTATATCAACCTGAAAAGCCACACAACAGCTAGCAGGCAGGCAAATGAGAAGCAGACGTATGCTTTAAATATCTGTGAATTGAAACCTTACATGCAAGGTAATTTTCTGAATACTCACATTTTTTCCTCAAAGTTTCCCATCCCACTCAAACCTATCCACAGTGAAAAATGATGCTGTGATTAGAGGCATGCTTAATTACTGTTCAGCAATAAAAGTTTATGAACCAACATTTTATCCTAGCCTGTGTATTGTCTTATTTATTTTTATATATTCATAAATATGCAGAGCCATTAAGATGATTATTAATTGCAATAGAATACAATTAGGTGGCTTTCAGCAATAGGAGTCTTTGAAACTGTAATGTGTAGTCACTGTTTTTCCAGCGCCTGTCTTCAATTATTTAGCTTCTGGAGGATCTCCATTATCATGATATAATGAATGTTCTACTTAAATAGCATCACTGCCTAAAAGAAAGGACACTGATCTATTACTAAATTAAGCTCAGCCATGTAGTGAGTTGCGTCATTTTATAAAACCGTCACAAAACTGATTACCTGCACAGCCTAACTCTGGTCACAGTATTAGCAAGTGACATACTCTTTTTAGACTAAAGTTATTGTCTTTCCCTTCCCCCAAATCACTTTTCTCTAATCCTTTCATAGATTTTTTTTTTACACCATTGATACTTAGCTTTAAAATATGTTTTGGAAATTAACACAGACGCACCTAACTCTATAAATAAATTGATGCTGTGCCTGCATCAAGGGAAAGACCACTGTTAAAACTATGGGCACTGCACACTATAAAACACCAAAAAATCAAGTTAGCAGTCTGCCTTTTCAGGAGTTACCCCTCCAGAAGGGACAACTCTTTTCATCAGCAGCCTGACCTTGCTGATGCTTACTGCACTGACTTCTCCAGCAGCTGCTTACGGGATGGTTTAAGCATCTCACCTCAGTAAGCAGTAGCAATCTTCATAATGGGCACAGTATTGTTACAGCTTGCAAGAACTGACATTAACTTTTAGCCTAAGTGGTAGATTTTTACCTCTAAAATGACCATTTGCCCTGGATTGCATGCCCTTAAATCATTTTAGTCTAACCTGACCTTTCTCCCATATTGTGCTCCTCTAGCGCAGGTGTCAGCGCACGCTCTTCCCTTGCAGGCCTATTAGGAGAACAGCAATGCCAATTTAGAAACATTTTGCCCAATCACACTGTTATCCTCTTCATTCAACTTGCTAATGGAGGGGCAACTCAAGGCGATGAAGAAAGCAGAAACATTTTGAGGCCGCTGAAGTTACCACTAAACAAGCAGGCACGCAGAAGGTGATCGCTGCCAGGAGGTGGATGCAAGAAACGCAGTCGCCAGCCGCGCATCAAGCCAGCAGCAGCGATGCTCACGCTATTATCCCATGCCATCCAGCCAAAGCGGCTGTGCAGGAGACACGAAACGTGGCAAACGCTCCTAGAAATCTCCTCAAGTCTGTCTTGGGATTTGGTATGGTTTTATTAGTTTCTACTTTGATAACAGTAAAGCAAACTGAAAGCACATCTGGGCAGCAGTAAGCATTAGACTTCAAAACTTTACAACGTTAGGGACAGTACTACTCCCTGCATGCAAGACAACTCATATTTCTTCCAGAAACTCTCATACCTTTCCTCAGCCTCAGCTGCACGTAAAACCCAGGCAGCTAGCTTACCACTGGTTTGCCCCCTGTGAAAAAAATACATTCCTAAAATAGTATATGGTTCCACATCATGTTATACCAGAGTACTATCCCCCCTTAATCCCATAATCCCCTCCATGTAGGGGGACTCCAGCACCAGAGCTCAAAGCCTGCTTGACAACACAGGAGCCCTCCACCAGCAGTGTGATTTTAGGATGAAGAATTTAAGGAGATGGTTTTGGGAGACATGATTGGAGTATGGGTTTGTACAGCTGCTCACAGCTGCTCTGGTGTGGTAGTTCACTGGCTTCAAATGTAATGCTTTTTCCTCAGTGTTCGGCCAAAATAGGGGTCAAATATACTGATACACATCCACTACCGCATTTGAGACCACACTTGAGATTTAGGGTTCCATAACAGTATTAAAACAAACAAAAAAAAAATCACATCCCAGTCCACTTTCCCTTACTAACGTTCCTTGCATTATTTAAAAGTTTAATAAAAACCAAAATGAACATCCCTATCTGCTTTTTCTAAAGGCTTATTTACTCATCTGCTTCAGGACAAATACCTGTTCCACAGAACCTAGCCTTCAGAAGGGAGAAAAGGACTGTGTCAGCACGCACCCGAGATTCTAAGACTAAAGCACAGAGCAAGAGTTGGGCTGGGACAAGCT
Source organism: Zapornia atra (assembly GCA_013400835.1). Lineage (NCBI taxonomy): Eukaryota > Metazoa > Chordata > Aves > Gruiformes > Rallidae > Zapornia > Zapornia atra. The sequence continues at coordinate 891,486 of VZTU01000787.1, forward strand.
GTTGTGCAGACGGGTGGGATGTGCAGGTGTGTGCATGGCCTCTCTGCAACACAGAGATGCTGCACCACTGCACTGAGGAAGGGCTCGCAGAGGAATGACTTGCAAGGGATATTTTACTGGGGCATTTCTATCCATCTGCAGAGGCCAGTGCCAACCACTGTGCATGGCCCTCACCCTCCCTGGCCATCAGGAGGGGGCTCTTTGCTCCTACATACCTGTAAAAAACAGCATGAGTGAGGAGGAGGAACTTCTCGTGCTCTCTGACAATGCACAGGAGCTAAAAGTTACCTCAAAATTGTCTGTTTGCAATAAGAATGTAGGCAGTGATAAACAAGCTACACAGGAAAACACTGCAGTGGCTCAGCTAGCTCCCTTGCTAGTGGAGCACACCTCCATTGCTTTAAAACTAAAAAATTCTGTCTTATGGGTTGGGTTTTTTTGGCCTGCCCTCAGCAGCATGCACATATATCAAGGATGGAATTAAATTTTAAAAAAAAAAACCACCACAAAACTCTTAGGGCTGTTCTAGGAAGGAAGAATAAAAACAACTGAGATGAAAATGGTGCATGCCAGCTACACTGCACCATCTATTTCTAGCAGGTATTTAGTGCTGTGGAAAAGGAGGCGGCGCAAGATGGTAGAAAGGCATCGATGCCACATTCATATCTAGGAAAGGCTGGGAGAGCTGCAGGATAAGACATCAGCACTGGCAAGCCAACCTCCATACTGTGATCTCTCTGACCACGGATTCACAGCCCGCACGCAGCAAGGGTGCACCATCCACCACACTATCCTGCCTCCATGCAGCTCCACCATGGAGGCTATCTTCTGCCAGCCAAGGTAGATGTGCTGCTGCGCAAGCCTCCTTCCACCAGTGCATTTCATGAATTCACCAGCACTCAGATCCCTACCTGTTTCCAACCATTATCACAGCGAGCTGGATTTCATCCAGCCAAAAAGCATGAGGTGAATAAAAGCAGCAATTAGCTAACAGGAAATAGGTGGATCAGCAGACAGCATCCCTACTGCAACGACTGGTATTTTTCCTGTGTAATACTAAGATACCAGATTTACTTCCCAATTTTAGTCATAATGTCAAAGTTAATACAGCAGTTAACTACAAAATTGACAAGTGCACTTTACTAGCAGTCAAGATTTTAATAAAAAATTTATAAACTTAACACCAGACTCTCAAAATACCTAACAGATCCTTATTTCTCAAGGTAAGGGGCTAATATTGCTAAAATTTTTCACATTGGCACATGAAAATTCAACACATTAGGAAAGAATTAAGCTGAAACTGCATGCCTTAATTAAATCCTAGTGACAATTTTTGCTGAATCCATTTAGAAAATCAGAAAGATTAAAGCTGAGATCCATTAGTAAGATGGCAAGTGAATATAAACATAATTTCTGCTGATTCAATTTTTAATATCTACAAGATTAAAACTAAGACCTGCTTATAAAATGGCAAGTGAGTACAAGCTTACTACTCTTCTGATCACGGGGCTTTAATATGAAAATAATCAATGAGAAATCACATTAAAACTGCTTTTCACATTCATCAGATTATTCAGTAAAGAAGCCAACAAAATTAAATCCCTCCGGATACGATAATATGAAACAAATATAATATTTTCCAGACCATAAAAAATGCAATCCAAGATACCAATCAAAACCCAGAATCAAACTTGCATTGCAAATCAACAAAGTCTTATTAAATTAGGCTCAACTATGGAACAAGAGACTGCCCTGTACTCTGGCTCCTCTGTATCTCGGCAGGTCTAGATGCTTCTGGGAACTAAGCCAGACTGATTACCGTTATAAGAAATCTTTCCTTTGGCTCTTCAAACCACTGATGTCAGCTCCTCCCAGTTTTAAATGAACACATGTCAGATTACAAGTAAGAGCAGAAACTGAAGGAATACAGCAAAGTAGGAATAAAGTAAAGGAGAAATAAAACTCCTATTACTCTAGTGACAATCCACACAAGTATTTTCCCTGGGGCAATTAAGAATCTCAGAAGATACCTACCAAAAATAAGTTGGGTACCTTTCTTTGGGGGCATCAGCAGAGGTTGGGAAGAGTACACTGAGGCATGAGGTTCAGCTTCTCCCCGTGCCTTCCAGCCATAGCCTGCGGTGCAATAAACCCTAATCAAGACCCAAAATCCCCAACACAACTTCCCCTTTGTCTCACTGCAGAGCCAAAGCCCGGGTATCACAGATGCAGGGAGCTTAAGCAGCCAGATAACAGTTCACATCGGAAGGGTGCACCACCCAACAGCTAAGATAAATTCAGGAACAGCATCCTGTCCTCTCCTGCTAAAGAAAGTAAAGCAGCTTCTCCAGCCCCTGGACAAGCAATCAGATCTCCACTGGTGGAGCCCAAAGACTACAGCAGAGCCTGAGTGACCTTCCTATTGCAGAGGGACACATCTGCTTGCTTTGGACTGCAGAAAGAGTTTGCAGTGAGAGCATATTCTGCAGTTTATAAAGTGCCTGATACTCCTCTTGCTCCCTGCCCTCTAGCCCAAGATTGGGGATTTTATTTTTCTGTGATTCTAATAGCGTTGAATTAGACACAGGTTCTGGCTGGCAGCCTTGACTGACCTTTTTAAAGGCTTGAAATAGATTTAAACTCAAAGTCCCTGGCAAAGGAAGCCTGGCACACTTCTTTCACGCGGCCAAACAGGGTTCAATCCCAGAGACACTCCCCCACAGACCAGATAGGATGAAAAGGGCAAGTCTCTTAAAATATGGCTCTAACTTTGAAATTCAGATGACAGGGCCTCTGGACATATGGTATTTGACAGCTTTGTAACACAGCAGCTCTGGTCACCCCTTGAAAAATTAATCAAGGTTTCCATAAAGACATGCTTTTCCAATTCTGTCTTCATAACAGTGCTGAAGGGGTCCGTGGGTTCCAGCAACCAGACCCTTTAGAAGGAGCAGAGAGATTTAAACAGATATGGCAACTCCTGCAGCCTGGAGCTACCAAAGTGAGTTTCCCCCTCCTTTTTATTTTGTATTTTAAACTGCATAATTAAATAGAATGCATCAAATCCAACCATGGAGCAAATAACACTCAGAACATACAGCTGAGCACTTATGTAGAATAATTAGTTTGAAAAAGTCAGCTCCTAGGAAAAACAACACAATGTGGTTAGCAAACTTATTGAAAAAGTCAGGAGGAAAGAGGATTGATAATTTAATGATTTAAAGATTATTACCCAAGTTAAACTCCAAAGCCCTACGAACACATTGCCCCATGTAGCAGAGACAAGCAGTGACCAGTACAAGTTTCACATCGCAGTACTGTACCCATCAGAGCCCCACATGGCACTCCACTCCTGCAAACGTGCATTCATTTACTGAACAATTAAATATTCAGGGGAACATAAAACATTTTGGTGAAGCACTACATTGTGCAGCCCTGTGCAAAACACCTCCAGGGATTTCTCATCTTCCAACTGTCAGTTTAGATACGGAAGAAGGTCAACAAGAGGAAGATGAACCAAGACTTGGACAGTTGCTGAAATGAGCACAATGTCCCAAGCACTATGTTCCTCCCCAAGTACAGACCACAGGAGCCGGGCTGTCATCACAGCAGGGATTGCTCTGAGCACCTTCCTCTCCGGCTTTCGTTGTAGCGATTGTGCTCAGAGACATGGAGAATTAATGCAGCTATTTCACAGACCAAGGCATCCCAGAGCTGAACAGAAAACTACTAAGCAATAAAACAGGATCTTCATTTACCTGGAGCCTGATGCCATGCTTTTCTTGTGCAATCTTCCACTTTACTAACCCAAATCGAGACTTGGGGAAGCCCTAAAGCTAACCTGCAAGGAAACCACTTAAAAAAACCATCACATGCCACTATCAGAACTAATTTAATTCCATTTCAGGAAGAGATGAAAAGGGATGCTACTGTTCCACACCAGCTCATGAAACATCCAGCTTGTCAGGCAGAGGATCGTGCAGCTCTGTGGGGTACTGAGTCCTGCTTATCATACCCAAATAAAACCCCAACCACTTTTGGGATCGCATTGTTCTGGTTATCTTTTAATTTACTGTAGTTTTTAATCACCCTTAAATCATCACGTTGTTGTTTTGAGAGCACAGACATCAGCTCTTTTACACCTTACAGCAATGCCACATGCAGACTGCACCCCTTGTGCGCTTCCCATCGTAAGTGAGGTTATTAGAGCAGCCATTACTCAGTTCAGGGCCACACTGTACCAAGTCCTGTACAAACAGGCAAAAGAGACTGTCCTGGGCAGCTCTCCATCTCATCATCTGCTCCTGTCCACATTTATCTTACTGCAGCAGAGCAAAACCAGATCCTATTCCTGTATCTGTTGCAGCACCTCGCATGACGCTGGTACTTAACAGCTCGTCTTACTCATTTTGTCTGATTTGAAATTTCATGTCCACAAAATAGATCTGTTTTGAGCAGGTTTTACTTGTAGAAAGTTTGGAAGTAGGTAGGATCCCCTTTAAAAAAGAAAAAAAAAAAAAGAAAGAAAAGGCCCAGAGGGGATGGACTAAAACACTTTTTAAAAGGCTCTAAGAACGGAGAATCATACGACAAATGTAATCACAGCCAGTCTGTCAGAATGAGCAAAGCCCATCCAGCCAAAAAGACAGTGCAAAGGTAAAAATGAAGTGTGATGGTCCTCTCACCTTTGGGGCTTTGAGGGGTAAGTAATGAGAAGTCCTGGGTGAAAGATCATAGAAACAGGGCTGGAAGGACCTCAGGAGGTCATCTAGCCTGTCTCAGCATCCCAAGGCAGGAGCAGCTCTACAGAACCACTCCTGCCAGATGCTTTTCTAACCTATTCTTAAAGGCCCACAAGGATGGAGGTACCACGCCCCCTATACACAATCTAATGTGGTATTTAATCCTAGAAAGTTTTTGTCACTTAAGTAAATTTCACTTGCTGCAACTAAAGCCCATTATTTCTCACCTCATCCCACAAGGAGGAGGGCGTTGCTCTTCCATGTGCAGCAGGAGAAAAATGCAGCAGTGTCCTGAGTGACCCAATGTCGGCACTATTTTAATTCTTGCCTCTACTGCTCCCAGTACTCTAGTTTGCAATACTGGCTTTTTTGGAAGGGGTACTGAAAGTAGCATCGTGGTAACAGGACACATTTTATCTGATCTATCACGCCTCCAAATGGTTAATCTTGAAGAAGATTATTCTCATCACTGAACCTTTCTTTGTCAAGACAGAGGCTCTTGAAAGCAGACAATACTCAAACACAGGAGAAGAAAAGCCAAATGCAGCTGTCCACCATGATTTCAAGTGGCAAGTCTCTAGGTAATGACAGGAAAAAAAGCCAAGTACTCCACTCAACTGAAAGATGTTAGCTTGATGCAGATACCACTAGGCAGCAAATGCTTATGGATTGTATTATACAGCATTTCTGCTTTGACCTGCGATGCTGTGGCATTAGGAATGGGTCAAGCAGGCTTTTGAGAGCAAGGAAGCAGAAGCTGGTGAAAATTACCTTAATAAACATGCAATTATGAACCAGTTATCTCTGGATACTTGTACAAGACAGCAACATCATGGCAATGAAAGCTGTGGGAGTCTTTATTTGTTCAGTGGGTTTTTTTGTGCATTCAAAATCAAAGCTGTCCCATCTTCAAGCTGTTCATCTGCAAATGTGTGGCCAAATATATTTGCTATGATGAGAGCTCTGATTTTTGCTTACCACTCAGACAGCTAAGGTATTTATGAAAACCACTAAATATCTTGGAATTCATAACGCCAGTGCAAACACTGCCAACAGGAGACTTCCTAGGAGCATTTCTGACTCAAACAGTCCTTTTTTGTTTATGAATCCAGTAACCTGCTGTGTCCTAATGCCAATTAAACATCCAAGAAAAGGGAGGAAGGGGGGGACACATCAAAGTTGTTTCACTTCTCTTATGCCTCTCAGCCAAAAGCTTGTCCCTTTTTCTGAGCCTTTTATAGTCCAGGCAGAGCTCAACAGCATCACCAGCCGAGGGACAGCTCTTGCCTAAGGAGCTGTCTGCCTAAACTCCTCAATTTATACGAGCCTACAGACATCAGGGAGCAAATGGATGCAGTCAGCAAAGATGAGCTGCACAAGAAAGAAAATAAAAACCATCCATTATACACATAAGCCTTGACTGCAGAATTCAAAAACATGCAAAACAAAACACCCTGATTAATCATTAATTATACCACGTATCCCTTAAAAGCTATACAATTCACTTCACCCTTCTGAAGGTCACATCCAAGATGATGTTCAATCCCACAGCTTCAAAGCTCACAATACCAAGTATCCCCATTTCTGGATCAGTTCCCTCCTCTGACCCCTTTACATAAATTGACTTAGTGCAATTAGGAATATACATTTAGTGGGACTGAAATTAATGGACCAAAACACAAAAGAAATGCCTGGCTCTATAAGCAAGCCAAATGCCAAACTTCTTAGTAAGGAAACATTCCTATTCAGAGTAATGGGAATACAAAATACTTAAGTCTTGTCCCTTTGGGATAGATTTTCAGAAGAAAGCTGCTTCTATTTCAGTACCAAAGCAAGCAGCCTGACTTTCTAAGTAGTAACTCCACTTCCATGCTCACTAGGTGCTAATCTCTTATGAAACATAATGTGGATTCAAAATGTATTGCCATACCTGTGTTTTTTAAAGCCTGATCTTGAGTCTTTCGG
>VZTU01000787.1:898210-936057 GCA_013400835.1 Zapornia atra
GTCGGGGAACAACCTAAGTGAACCTGTAGTTTGGTTTCCTCACTTCAAAGTGGATTTCTTTCACTGGCCCAAAAGTTGGAGTTGCCCTAGCATTGCACTGTTTCTAGCCAAGAAAAACATAAAATGCAGTTGCCATGAAGGCATCTACAGGAGCTTGCACCCCACTCTACTTGAGTATCAAAATCTTAACTGAATATTGACGTGCACAAAAATTAGATGCCTTTTTTTTTTTTTTCACAAATCACAAGACTCCCACTATGTTCTGCAAGCTCTTTTCAGTCAAGACTCACATTTGACTCAATTATGTCTCTTAATTAACAAGTAATCTTTCAAAACCTCACAAAGGGAAAGCAATATTAAAGGTTACGGATGTTACAAAACCAAACAACAACAACATTGCTGGGTTCTTGCTGTGTTTGGATGAGATATTAGTGTGCCAGAGGCACAAGTAATGGAAATGTACTTTTATATAAATCTCCTTTCTTTGCTTGGATTATTTTAAAATGACTCCACTACAGTGTATATTAACCTAGCCATCAACCTTCCTGTAGTCAGCTTTCTTTTTACAGTTTATTAGGAACACAACCACCGTGGAATCACCAAACAACGGTTAATATCATCGCGCTCCCCCTTTGTTTGTTAAACACACTGAAAGCTCAGACTATAACTGAACAAAAACAAGGTCTGGGAAGCAAACCTTCTGTCCCTGCCATCACGTATTCAAACCTGTGTGCTAGATAAGACAACGAGCAGACTTTAGTCATTTTCAGCAGGGCAGCACCTCCGTTGGCCTTGGCCAGAGTTGATGCTGAACAGTGGACAAGCCCCTGCCAACTGGAGATGTTTCCCCCCCTACCCTTGCTGAATTGACTTTAAAAAGCAATTGCTCAGAAGCTGGAGCCCACTCTTGAGCTACAAGAGATCAGGAATCAGCTAAGGAACACACTCCACATTTGCTCAGAATTACTTATTATTATTCCTTATTTTGCTCCTATGTTCCTGCGCTACCCAAAGAGCTGTGCTCAGTACTGACACAAAGCACAGTCACACTGCTACACATGTAAATACTGCGCTCTGTTTTAGCACATTCAAGTGACATGTAGTAACTAGAAGAGATTCCTCTCCCAGAAAAGTATGACCGCATCAACACACAATAACATGCAAGACCAAGAGCTAAAAGCCTTACCCCCTTTCTTTCCTAAACAGCATGTTGCAATCAATGTTTTTTCTTAATTCTCCTACCTTACAGCACAGATAGTGGTATCCTTCTTACTCCGCGAGCGTAAAGGGAAAGTTCAGCATTTAGCAGTGATGAGAAAATTGTTTTAGATCCCCAAGGGAAGGTACTATAGAAGTGCACTCAATAGAGTTACAATTCAAACCAGTTTGCTGGAGCTGAGAGAAAACAAAGCGCTTTCGTCCAAGTTAAAGTGAAAGCCAAGATTTATTTTTTTATATCTGTGTATGTATATATGTATACACACACACACTCCCTTAACACTTTAGGAAGCTAAAACCTCAGAGAGAGCATTGGCCTGGGCAAGTTGTGCAAGGGGTACAGAAGCATTACACCATAAAGAAAGGAATGATTAAAGGATTTTTTTTCCTTGGGATATGAACAAAACAAAATCAAAGCAATTAAATATTTACCTTGAGGAAAAAAAAAATTGAATTGTGCATAATCGCTGAGTTGCTATAATGAGCACACCTTTTTTACCCTATCCAAGAGAAAACATGCTTTTATTTTTAACTCCAACATATGCACTGAAAAAAAAAAATGCTGTTAAAGTTTGAATTCAAAGATACAAAGTTGCCTCACCCAGTACTTTTCTTAAAAGGGGAAAAAAAGCTTCCATGCAGTGTAATTATATAAAGGTAAACAACTAGGAAGGCTCATTGTAAATGGGACTGTATGCCGGGTGATTTGTCATGCTGACAAGTCTGCAAAGGAGAGAGCCCACAACATGTGCTCTCGCCCTCTTTATCTCCAACTTTTGCATAATGCAAATCGCAGAGCAAAGGGGCTCGGTTCTCCCGGGTAAATTACGCTGTATTGATATTTTGTCTCTGGAAGTTTGGTGTGAAAACTCGCTGGTTATACAAAACAAGGGAGAAGAACTGGTTCAGACAAGGAAATTACATATCCGCTCCCCTCCGACCTCCAGCATCTCAGAAGAACTGGGTGCATCAGAGAGCCCCTGGCACCGTTGCCAGCAGATCTCCCTGAGCTCCTCAGCCTTGGCAGAACTATAGGGGGCAACTTCACACATGGATGAACCAATCTTGACCAATCTTTCTAATGCGGTAGATGCAAATAGGCTTTCCTCCAAAACTAGGAAAGCATGTCCCACATGCTTGTTTCTTTTGAATAATATTCCTGCAGACAACCCAGCAACATTTCTGGAGGGGAGTTTCTCCCTAATAGCAGTGTGGGGGTCAGTTAATTCTCAGGGAAGGACGGGTGGGTAGGGAGCCTCCAGCACCCATTTCCAGACCAGACCCTCTTAGATACAATCCTATAGAAATGTTGGTACATTTCTATGGGGCACCAAAGAGCTGAGGAAGCGAGAGACTCATTCACATCTGGGTCAGAGTTTAAAATCAGAAGAGATAAATGTACTGGCCATAACCATGGGCACAGAGGGATCACCTGTAAAAATGGGATTACCTTAACAGAGGAAATTTTGGGCACCTTCACCTACAAAAAAATATATTGGTGATGACACTACGTTATGACACCCCAGCCATAAAGGTGATAAAAGAACAAGTATGGAAAGTCTGGCTCTCACAGGAAACTTCTTCACCCATAGGAATGATTCTCAAAGGTGTTTGTCTGTGCTACCATCACAGCTGTGACTGCCAGGCAGGAATACATTTGCTCCTGCCACATCTGTTAACAGCACAGGGAAAGCAACAGACATGCCAGCAGTTGGCTCGCTGACACTGCAGCTCTTGTGTAGAGATGTACAGCATGAAGAATAAAGTTAGCCTGAGGTTGACTAATTGTCCTACCCTCAAATTTACCTCAAAACAACTCAAAGATGAATACAAGACACCAAAGTTTACTGAGCTAGGACCCTTACAGTATTCTCTGCTTAAACATTTCAACACTTAGAACAATGCACACTTCCGCAGTGGTAGATAGAGAGAGAAGGATCTTCACCATTTTTCAGGTGTACCAACTAGAGACGTGAAATTCCTGGTTTCAGAACAAAATTGCATCAGTCTTTATCCTCGGGAATTCAGGAAAGGACAGAAAGGATGCAGAATAAGAGCAAAGGCCATCAAAGGTTAACCTCTGAGATCAGAAAGAATAGTGCCATAGGGAACATCTCCGCTCAGTCCCCCAAAGCTCAACGCTTTGCACTGAGATTTAGTGAGCTATGTACTCAGCAGTACTTAAAATGTTGCCAAAGTTTTTATTTTTAAATAAATAAAGGCCAGAGTACAGATATCCTTAACTCTCCAGTGGCTTCAATTACGCAGTACTGCACCCACCGTGTAAGCTGTATTTCCAGAGCTTTAGCACTTGACATTTTGAGATAAAATGTCATGAATAGAATTTGTGAACTGCTCTTTGTCCCCCCCCTTTAAATTTAAATCCTTAAAGGAATCGGAGCACTGCTTCAAACTATCCCCTTCATCTTCTTTCCTCAAATTCAGGATTGAAGACCAGGCAGACTTTACTGGCATCTTCACAAACAGTTTGCTGTAGGTCCTATTTCCAGTGCTTTTCTTTTCCAGTGCTGTCCACTGCACTAAACAACAGTTTTTCTACTTATTAAGTCCTGCAGTTGGAATTGCTTTTGCCCATCGGCAGGACTCTCCTGGCTGCTTGCTTCCCCTGCCTTCTCCTCTTTCCAACTCAGGAGAACAAGTGTCTTTGAAAGAAATTGATGCCACCTGCTTGGGTCAGAGCACTTTTTCTTCTAAATTATGCCAAATCTCAAAGTCTACAAGCTAGTCATTCCAACTTACGGCTTCCTTTGCTTCACTCTTACCTCCTTATGCTCATCCTTCTTAAATCAATCCTCATGAGAAAGTTATGCCCCGAGCAAGAAATGACAGGCAAACAGAAGGCACCAAAATAACTAACTTCAATGCTGTGAGCTTCTAGACTTCTTTGAATGAGAAGAAGGGACACAAGAAGCTATTTAGTCGAATTAAGGCAGTGTGAGCATGGGAGTTTAATGGTATTATTCATGTGACTGGCTCCTGTGTCTGCACATGGATTTATCAGTAAAACTGAAGGAGAACAGTCATTAATTCTATCTCAGTCTTCCAAGGTGGCAGCTGTGGTGGGTCCAACCTCTGAAAAGTGGATTTTTGGACGTTTTCTCTGCCTGAAGAGGGAAAGAACCTTGGTTCCAGCATCCTCTTCCTCCTGATGCAAGCACATGGCTTTTCAATTCCACTCTAACTTCTCTGCTTCTTTATTTAGCTTGCCTTTAACTGCACGGCTTCTCCTGAAAGGTCAATTGTTCCTCAACTAGCTGATGGCCTCCCAGTGGAGTCCAAACTGATTATTACCCCCGCCTACTTTTGTGTGCTACAGTCCAGACACTGTTTGGCACTATTAAGATCTGATGTTCTCTCACGGATACCTTCACAATTGGAAGAGTTAATGTGACAGCTCTGAGATGAGAGAAAAAAAGTAAAAGAAAGTTCTTCTCCAATATTTGCCCTGTGCTGTCATGCTGTGTGAGTGGGCCACACTGGCATCTGTTTTCCATTCCCCCCAAGGACTTCTTCACCAGAGTCAATCTGCCTGCAAAGAAAATGGGAGGATTTTGAAGATGGCATGTGGAAAGTTGCCACGGGTCTTCCACAAATCTCTTCTGTAAATCTCCCAAGAGCTGACCTGGGGCATACGAAACCACAGCACTTGTGAAATACAAAGTAATCAAACTGAACATTTTCAGCCATTTGCATTTTCAACAATTTCTCTTCAGAGAGATGCCCTGTGCCTACGGGAATATTTGCCTCTATTCGCAGCTGACTTTTAATCTAAGTTGGAATCTGTTGGCTCTTCTTTTATAGTTGACAGTGAAGTTGTGGCTCTGTTAAGTGTTCTTTTTGTTGCCTCTTGTATAAAATTCCTGGAAGATGTGCCCTCAAACAAATCTCCCAGAATACCAGGGCAGAAATAAAGTAGCATCACTATTACTGACAGCACTCAGCAAATCCCACACAGCCCAGGAGAATCTGACAGAAGATGTTGAATAAAGATGTTCAGTATGGCCAGATAAAAGTACCAAGCAACCAACAAATGTTGAATTATAAAGCTTGAAATACAGAAGTATCTATTAATCCTATAGATTTGTTACCCTGATGTCTAGGATATTTTTTTTGCTGTCCAAGTCACAAGGTGGAAACATTCCTAAGCTGATGAATTTTAAACACGAAAGAGATCTCATGTCCAGCTTTGGAGCCCCCAACACAAGAAGGACATGGGCCTGTTGGAGTGTGTCCAAGAGGAGGGCCACAAAAATGATCAAAGGGCTGGAGCACCTCTCCTGTTAAGACAGGCTGAGCTGGGCTTGTTCAGCTTGGGGAAGAGAAGGCTCTGTGGGGGACCTTTTAGCAGCCTTCCAACACCTGAAGGGTGCCTATAAGAAAGCTGGGGGAGAACTGTTCATGAGGGTATGTAGCAGTTGGAAAAAGAGTAACAGTTTTAAACTAGAAAAGGGGACATTTAGGTTGGATATTAGGAAAAAGTTCTTCAATATGAGGGTGGTAGATCACTGGCAAAGGTTGGCCAGGGATGTAGCAGAGGCCCCACCCCTGGAGATATTCAAGGTCAGGCTTGATAGAGCTCTGAGCAACCTGACCTAGTAAAGATGGCTCTGCTCACTGCAGGGGGTTGGACTAGATGACCTCTAAAGGTCCCTTCAAACCTTACACATTCTCTGATTCTATGATCTCTGGAAGCGTAACTATGTGAACATTGTCATAAGACAAAGGTAGGGGGTTCTGGTTTTGGTTTGGTTTTGCTGTTGGTTTGTTGGGGTTTTTTTAATTGGGAGTTCAAGGGATTTGTAGTCAAGCTCCTAAGAATTTAAGCTCATGAATACTATTGAAAATATGAATAACCTCAAAGTTGCTGGCCCCAGAAGTGATGAAATTAACCACCAGAAGTCCTCACAATACTCACTGTCTGAGAGTTAGCAGGCGAAGGCGCAAAACCCAGTACAAGCCAAACCATCCTTTGTAACTGAGGTGTAACTGAGCACTTGTTTCAATATGAGGATGTAGCTTATTAATAGATTTAAAGCCCATTGTTTCACTGACAGAATACTTTCAACCCACAAGAACAAATATATTTTTCCTATGCTTGAGTGTCCAGCTGATGAGCTTCCTACATATACTGCAGAGCAGAAGTAAGAGGCCAGCTAAAGACAACTCTTTCCATGGAGGAAATGCAAGGATAAAGAAGAGGCAGAAATTCCCACAGAGATGGTATAAATCAGAGAGGAACCTTGCTAATCTTAGGGGACCGCTAGCTACGTATGAAAAATGGGGCAGTGGATAACATATTAGCTTCTTCAAGGACCCTTAGCCCTTGCACCATGCGAGGCTGGGTGAAACATGAAAAGCCATTTGGAACATCTCCAATCTTATCACCACTCCAGTCACTAGAGCAAAGTATTTTTCAAGCAAGTCAGCGGAAGATTAAATACAGATGAAGCGATTACACAATACTGGAAGAAGGTTGCTAATAAAATAGTTTTTCATAATAGGCAAGTTTTTGCCAAAATGGGAATTAGGGGGAAGACAGCTACCCTAGAAAGTCCTGGGATCTGCAACAGTGTCTCCCCACATCGCCTGTATCAGAGGAGCAGCTCATTTCCACTGCATGCTAAAGCATGAGTGTTACCCTTTCAATTACTCTTCCCACTCCTGTGCTGCAGGATCAGTAAATCTGAAGTGTAAGGAAGCAACACTTAAGCCCAGAGCCCCCTGAGGTAGCGTCTGCTATAAGCATAGCACAAGCTCCCCAGTCTCTCTGCTAAAAGAGCTCACCCAGCAGAAAACACCCTGCACTTGAAGGGAGCTCTTCAGAAACCAAAGAGAATTTCAAAGTCAAGAGGAAATAAAGACAAGGAGAATGGAGGTAGCCATCAAAGTAAGAGTAACCCAGCTAAAGGAAACCATACTGAGTCACAGCTAGAAAGCCAAAGCAGATTCTGCTTTCAGAAATAAAAATCTTGCTTGGTGCTTCCTATTACCGAGCTGTCCTGCTGCAAACAGTGGGGATGAGCAAAAGCAGCCTGGACTCCTCTACTTGACTCCTGCCATTCCTGCTGATAGGGCTTGGGAAAAGGAAACTTCTCCAATAGACATACTGAAAACTCTTCAGTTATTCAAAGAATAAAGTGATAGAGTGGAGTCAAAACAGGACCAGAAGCCAGGTGTTAGTGCTGTGGTCATTAGAGCACAGAATGGCTACAAACCACAGCAGTGACCACAGCATAAGCATTCAGCAAGGCTTCAGGAACTAAAGCATAGAGTTTCAAGAGAAACAAGTGTGTTTAGGAGCCACAATTCCCTTGGAATGAATTGCCTTTCTAAACCCAGCAATGGCTTTTTTTGCAAATCTTTCATCTCCATTCCCAATATTATTAATTGTACCAACACCCCACCCTCTATTTTAAAGCTTCATCAATCTTACTTCTTTCTCCAGAAATATACTATCACTATAAGAAAAAGAATAATAGTTCATAGAATTGGTTTAATTAGTTGGACAGTTCCTTACTGATGCGGTATTTTAAACTTTGTGCAAGAGGAGTTCTTAAAACTACAGCACTTTGAACATGTAGGTATTAGCAAGAACGTGTCTTCTGTAGTCACCCAGACAGGAAAGTCTGCCCGATGCCAATGATGAGTTGGTGTCATGGGAACATTTCTTTTTTGCTGTTTTATAGCCACTCATCTTGAGCTGACATTGTGCAGCACTCCTCACTGCTGGTGTCAGATGGTATATCAGCACCCAGAGCAGCCTCAGCATCTTCGGGATGAAAACTTTCTATGCTTAACTTTAAAAATGTCAATCGCTCGCCACATTCAGCATTCAGGCTTGTTCATCAGTTAGTAATAACATTCCCAGCTGAACTGAAAATGTGTTCTGAATAAGTGCTGGGAAAAGGAAAGCTTAAACATTTGACAGCAGTTAGGGACGAAGTAGACTATACTTTTCATTTCTGAAATGAGGATGCAGCGATTTTGGTAGGCTTCTGCAACAGAAGCACCTACAAGATTATGGAAACAGACCTTTTCTTCTAGTTTTTACGACAACTACAATTCTACATTTCTCAGCTCTGCCCTGCAATTAAAAGAGGAAGATACCAGAAAGAGCTGAAGAAGCAAGAGACAAGAAAGGAAAAATAAGCTGATTCCGTGTGTGCCGTACACATTTCATTATTAGATTAGAAGCTTCTACCAGCACCATCTCCATAGCCTTTGAAATTGCCACCATTAAAGTACGTCACGAAAGTTATTTTTAAACTGTGGATTGTGTTAGAGAGAATCTCATTTTAAAAAATGTAATGGAGGAAAAGCATTTGTTAGAGGACTGTGACAGCTGAGGGAAAAAAAAATATTCATCATATTCAGAGGATATAGAAGAGGAGGAAAAAAAAGCCTGGAACGTGTTCTTGCTCTCTCAGCCTGAATACCTCTCTTTTCCCTGACTGGTGTCAAATATGATCAATCAAATTAATTCTGCATATACTAAAAATGAGCTTCTTCAACTCATTCAGCTCTAGTCACAGTCTCTCTTCATTTGCACCAGTTAAGACTACCACCTAAATGAAAAGGAGCTGGTTCCACATGCTGAAACGTAGGTGGATCTCCTAGCAAGCCAACCAACCAGGTTTTTGGATGCATACCAATGTCTTTAACATGCACCGGGCATGAGGACCAAAGGAAACTGGTGACAGATACATGATCCTTGCAGTAGTGGTGCCTGTAGCCACAGCCCTTTCCGACCACCCTCTGATCTGCTGTCCCTGGTTATACAATGCTCCACCACCCCCAATCTCCAGTGGGGACTGCCACCAGCAGACAGCACCTGCTGCTCAGCACCACCACAGCATCAATGCTCTGAGCAACGGTTTAAGGATAAGAAAATGGATATCAAGCCAAACCCAGAAGTCAGTGAAACACCGAGCTTGAAAAATCCCCCTGACTGGCAAAGGCAAGTGAACTCATGTCCTGCTCAGATGCTCAGAAAAAAGAAAACAAGAGGAGAGGAAAAAAGTTCACATGCAAGAGAAAGGACAAGACCAATGTTGAACAGGAAGCAAAGATTTCTCCCACGCACAAGCAAATAAACTCCTCATGCATTATTCATGGCCTGTGCAGCTGGAGACTGGTACACCTCTTCTAGAAAGGGAAAAAAAAACCCCACATTCAACATCCTCGTAGCTTCAAAACTGCAGAATCACCCCAGGGAAAAGATTCAGAGAAGAGGCGGAGGTGAGAGGCAAGTTTACAAGTCAAACAGCGCAAGAGGGTTTGGTTGGGGTTTTTTCATTGTAGAGGCTGGATACTTCTCCAAGGAGATGCTAGACTGAACTGATCAGAGTCTGAATTTTTGCTCAGTGCCTATAATAAACAGAGATGAGGGTGGAAAAGAGCAACTAATTCTTAGCACTCATTACCACAGCCACATTTAAAATAAATCAAATCCACAGTTTAAGCATTCTGCAATTTCTCAACACCTTCCCAATACACTGAACCTTTGCAGGACTCTCTCTTACTACAGCTTGTTCATCCCCACCTCCCCTCAAAGGGCACTGCACAGTTTCTCCACACACAACCCAAGCAACATTAACAGGAACCTGAAAGGGTCAGGAGAAAGCCCAGAGCCAGAGCTCTGGCAGAAATCCAAGCTGGAACAGACACGGAACTGAGCACACCAGCATGCGCAGACAGACAGCTTTTCCCCAAAGTGATATTTTAATTCAGAAAGGAACCTTCACTAATCTTGGGAAGGCTTTATTATTATCATCTGTGTAGCAAATGGGACTGCAGTTGGTCTACATAAAGCACTGGTTTCCTACAGGGCATTTTAGACTTTAAATGTTGAAGGACCAGACCTAAACCAGAAGTCTGCAGGAACGCTGCTCTTGCCTTTAATTTGATTTAGGCGTACTAAAAGGCAGGGAATGAAAGCGCAGCAGTAACAAAAAGGCCTCAGTGGAACACAGGGCATGGATGGATCCCCTCGGGCTGGGATCTACAGGGGAACCTCTGCCTGTGTCAGATCTCCCTTCCTCCCTGGGACCAACCCTCTACTGCTGGACACAGTTCTCCCTGACCAGTGACTGAACACTGGGAGATGCAGCAGTTGCACTCCCTCTGAGCAGAAGACACAATATATCATCAGCAGAGCTGTCTAGCTAAAGGACTCGCAGATTCACAGACTTGTAGAGGTTGGAAGGGACCTCCAGAGATCATCGAGTCCAACCCCCTGCCAAAGCAGGTTCCCTAGGGCAGGGCAGCATCAAGATGAGTCTTGAATATCTCCAGAGGAGGAGACTTCACACCCCCCTGGGCAGCCTGTCCCAGGCTCTGTCACCCTCACTCTGAAAAAGTTCTTCTACATATTGGCGCAGAACTTCCTGTGCTCCAACTTGAGGCCATTGCCCCTTGTCCTGTCCCTACAGACTACTGAGAAGAGGCTGGCCATTTCCCCGTGTCCCACAGTTCAGATATTTATAAACATTGATCAGATCCCCTCTCAGTCTTTTCTCAAGGCTGAACAGCCCCAGTTCACTCAGCCTTTCCTCGCAGGGGAGATGCTCCAGGCCCTTAATCATCTTCATAGCCCTCCGCTGGACTCTCTCCAGGAGATCCCTGTCTTTTTTGTACCAGGGAGCCCAGAACTGGACACAACACTCCAGGTGGGGCCTGACCAGGGCAGAGTAGAGTGGGAAGATCACCTCCTTTGACCTGCTAGCCACAATCTTAATACACCCCAGGATCCCACTGGCCTTCTCGGCCACCCAGGCACACTGCTGGCTCATGGCCAACCTGTCGTCCACCAGCACCCCCAGGTCCTTCTCTGCAGAGCTCCTCTCCAACAGGTCACCCCCAGCCTGTACTGATTCCAGTGGTTATTCCTTCCCAGGTGCAAGACACTGCACTTACTTTTATTAAACCTCACCTGGTTTCTCACTGCCCAGCTCTCCAGCCTGTCCACCTGTATGTACAGCACATCTCGCTGGAAATAAGTGACCTCAAGCATTAAAGGCGCTTTGCTATTTGGCCATGCTATTTTTCAGTTCCCACAGTCTCCAGTATGATGGTATTCACTAACCAAAGTGAATACCTTGGCTCCACTGAGTTTGGGCAAGACCCCTTCTCTGCAACTCTGCCCACATACTTCATAAAAGGAGCATGTCTCACTGAGCACTGGGACAAGCCTTAGCACAAGGGGACCGAATTCCCAGTCCTGGATACCAGCACAACAGAAAGAGCACTAGCTGCATGGGAAAAAATGGTTGCACCAGAGGTAAAGTATAACCAGCAACAGTCTACCACTGCAAAATTTCTAACCTCTCCTAGGCTGAGACATTAAACTCAAGGATGAAGTCCACTTGCACTGACTTCAGCCAGTAACTCAGAGGGTTAAAAAGGACTGCAAACCTGTTATAAAACCAGAGCTGATACTCTAAAGTGGCACACGTCCCACACCACTTCCCCCCTCAGCCCATGGCTCAAAAATCTACATTACAAAGGACATTACCTCCAAAGCTCTTCCTGTGATGAGCTTTTACTGAAGAGGGGAGTCTAAAAGACAGATATAAGCACGAGGATCTGGGTTAGATGAGGTTGAAAAAAGCCCCGTGTACTGTTACTGCGTTCACAGGAATATTTCATTATGCATTTCTCTTCTTTTCCCCATTCTGAACTACAGAGAATGTCTTTTCCAAGAACAAAGTTACCAACAATCAATTTAAAACATATGAAAAACCGTTAAAATGTCTTTTTTATGGGTTTTGGTTTTTTTTTTTTCTCCTGAAGCAATTATGGACCCAAAAGCAGAGTGCTGGAGAGTAGCCATCATTAGAAAATGGTCTGCTTAAATAAATTTTCTTACATATAAGGAGGACTGTGAAGCCTTTAAGAGTCTAAAAATATTTTTATAGAGCGTGTCAGGTAGGAAGAGCTAGGTGGGGATTTTACAAAACCTGCTCTTCTGACCCGCAGTGTGCGAGCTGTACCCACAGGCTCTTTAGTTATCCAATATTCTCATCAACTGAGCGACAATTAAATCCGTACACCGATACCTACTGGCTGAAGTGGAGGTGAACTGCAAAAACCGTTCCCCTCTGGGCTGATGACAGCTAACATACAAAAGCTGATTATCTTCCCAAAAGATTACTGCTCTGCCTTCAGGGTGTGCGATTCTTTCTGTCCACTGTGCAGTTCTGTTTGGGATTCCAGTCCAACAGCAGATTCCTCCTATTTCTGACCATCCCCTTTAATGAAAGGCCAGAGCTGCAGCAAACTCGCTGAGCATTCGACTCTCCTCCCAGTGAAGTTGAGGGAAACTGCCAGGATTCAGCCCTCTCTGCTCTGGAGGAGACCCAGCCGGGTGTCTCATCCTCACACAATCTGCTCAGCTCCGCTGACTCACGGCGCAAGTGCCCTCAAAATTTTGCAGAAGAATACACCAAGAGAAATCAGTGGGATTTAGAGCTTCACAGCATCATTGTGAATTTGGAAATGGATTTAAGCAGCAGCTCTTAGTCAGGCTTTCAGCTTGTGACACATGCGTCGTGCCTGGAGTGCTTTCCAGTTAATCACATACCCCCATCCCTCAGCCAGCCTGTGCTCTGCACAGAAACACCAACACCGTTAGATGTCAAGCTTCCCGTCAGCAGCAGGTCTCTACATGCCCAAGGCTATTCATCTGGCTGGCACAGCACACTGAAAG
Organism: Zapornia atra; assembly: GCA_013400835.1. NCBI lineage: Eukaryota > Metazoa > Chordata > Aves > Gruiformes > Rallidae > Zapornia > Zapornia atra. The sequence continues at coordinate 911,157 of VZTU01000787.1, forward strand.
CTTGCCACCATCCCCTCTTCACTTCTCACCGCACAGACCCATAGAAACTGTAATCAAGTCTAAATTAACACAAACATCTAACAACTCCATTCCTTGATAAATGAACTAATATACAAGTGCTGCAAGTCAATCTGACAAGTCCATAAATTTTTTTCTTTAAAATAAATTTTTAAAATAAATAAATCCCAGCTTTCTACTACTGGCATCTGAAACCAGACCAGCAAGCTACGGGAAGATCTGGAGCAGGGACATGGCAATGCAGAGACTTCCAGTTCCAGCAGGTTAAGTTATTAAAATGGTAATTTGAAGCACCGAATGAGGCCCAAGGTAAGCACCATGGCTCTATCCACTGTCTACTGAGCATGAGATCCTCTGCATTGTCTCTTAGTTTTATCACCAGACTACTTAGCTTCATTACTCCGGGAAGTGGATATGACTGATCAGACAGGGATTATTCCTGTTTCACACTCAGTTGCTAGTTAACTAAACCAAGTTCTTTGAAATCTGTTGCAAAATTAGGGGAAATGACACAGTAAGCAGCACTGAAATTTGAAGTCACTAGTCGAACCTCACAGACTTTCCCATGGAGCCAACACCACAGCAAGCAAACCTAGAGAGCCACATGGCATGAAGGGCTGTCCAGCCTTCACACGTGTCCTGCTACCCACCGAGCTCTTCCTCAGTTCATCCAGCAACAAAAATAGGATCATTACTGAAAAATATTAATCCCCCCCAAAAAAGGAACACAAAACATCAGATTTTGTGCTGCAGTTTAGCAGACTGAAGAAAATCCAAGATAAATTATAATACATGGTAAATTTTCTCAGCTAAGGAGGATTTAGATGAGCACCAAGTCTCAAAAACTGCATTATATACGAAGGAAAACCTTTTTGTGATTCAGATTATATCAATCCAGATGAATTGGTACTTGGAAGCAGTTAAGACATTAGAGAAAAAAATAAAAGGAAATGAGAGTTATGAAGGAAGCAAGGTTGAAAAGGGAGTTGCTTTAGTCACTGAGGACTCTATGGCAAATACAGCTTCAACATGAGTTAAAATATCTATGCAAAACAAACAAAAAAAAAATCAAAGCAACTAGCAAGAACTTAGGTCAAATGGCTTTCACCATTTCAGACATCTCAACATCTTCCCTTTAACATGTTTCCCTTTGCCATTTTGATTCCTCACATCTATTCACGCTGGGTTTGGATGCAGCAATGTAACTGCATGGGTTATTACTTCTCATGGTCTGCAGCTAATAATTTTCTAGACTCGGCAACGGCAGAGCAAAAGCATTTTCTTTTAATTTGAAGAATCATAACAAGGAATGTTTTCACTTGAAGCATTTAGTTCAAAAACTAATCCATGTTTTCATTTGTGGAGAATGATACACAGGAAAAAACCACCATAACATATAATTTATACCAGGGAAATTTTTCTGAAAGATCAGAAACTGATGGCTACTAAACAGTTAACAGTCAAATTACACAAACAATGAGGAGGAGTGCAATGTACTTACTGAAATTAAATGTACCTGCTCTCTGGGTATAAATCCCGCACCAGCTATTCCAAGCTCCCTATATTAAATTTTATTCATGAAGTTCAAACCAAGATTATGCTGATAAAATGCCAGGCTGCATCTGCACTCCCCAGCAACAATACCAATGATAATTCCTGTTGCTCCTTTGCTAAATTCAGTATCCTTATGTTTTATTGCAGCCGCACCAGACCCTTAACCTAGCCAAGTTTGTGCTGCCAGTTGGCATTACAATCCTTCCAAAAATAAACATACTTGTAGTTCTGCTGTTTTGGCTCAAAAATGTCCATTTCTCTTCAGCTTATGATCAGTCTAGTTGTTAACACACTGCTGGTTGTCCTAAGAGGCCCCGAAGGATACAGACAGGCACACAGTAATTGCCACAATTGGGGTGCTTCTCCCTCCCCCTTTGTAAATGCTGTTTTTGGAGATGTTTCCTCATTGCATGGGTTTAAACAGAGAGTAGATGTGTTTTTGGAAAGCCACGTTCTGGCTCAACCAGCAATTATGCATGTGACAGCAGAATTGCCTGGTCATATTTTTTTGGTCAATATTGTATAGGAGACAGAAGTGCTTGGTTTCTGTATACACATTTTTCTGGATTCTGTATAGTCTTCCCTATCTAGAGGATATGCAACATTGTGCCTCTGCACTGCTATAGGTCAAATTCACAGGAGTGCTTAGGATCACATTTTTGAAGCACCACCACCACAAACACTGGAGAACACCCATCTAAGTCATGTTTCATGTCAAAACATCTTTATCTCCCAAGCTACGAGGCAACTTTGGGTGGCAGACGGTGTTCAGCTTTATGTGCTGCTCATTAAGCAGATAAAGTCAAATGAGGGATAGCATGGTAGAAAGCACTCCAAATGCACCAACATGCTAAATGAAACATTCATGTTAAATGAAACAAATAACTAAACAAGCGGCGTAGAAAAGAGAATACCAGGAAAGCATGCAAGAGCCATCATCAAATGTGTAAAGTGATTAAAATGAGGAGGAAGAACAGCTGGTCCCTGTGTGCATGAAGGGTAAAATAAGAACAACTAGCTTAATTTATAGCAATGGAGAGAGAAGTTCACTGATAAAGAAAAGAAGGAATGGTCTGGGCTACTTGACCTGGCATGAAGTACAGACATGCTAAGGGGTTTGCTAGGTTGACTCAGTCTTCAACATGTTCAACGAGAGATTCACTTTTTTTTTTTAAAGCAAACTTTACTTCAGAGAAGCGTTGAACACTCAGTATAAGCTTAATGATGATGATGATAATAAAAGTAATAGTTAGCCATTTATTTTGACCAAACTGTAGGTACAGTTTTACTTTATGCTTCAGCTGAAGATTATTACAAGATACACTTCGATATAGGAAATAACTATAGTTTGAAGACAAAACAGATAACCTGCTGCACTCTTCTCTCGGACTTCCCCAGGCAGGGAATCCATTTAAGCCACACACTTCACTGAGGCTTTTAATATCAGCCCTCTGCTAGGGGATCACTCCCAAACACACAATAACCCATGCCTGCACACACGATGCTACGCTACACACCCAGATGATGCCTGCTCAGACAGGTGCCTCTTTAGAGAGAAACACAATGAGAACAAGCATGTACCACACAGAGGGATTTCTTTCTTCAAGTTTTATAGTATCAGTTTAAATTGCAAAATAATTTCCCATTGTATTTTCTTTCTTCCAATACATCTAGTGTCTCTTCTGTCCTCTCCCATTCCAAGGCCTCTTTGAAATGAGGTACATATTTTTTCTCCTACTCACCCTCCAATGTCTTATTGCACAAGCAGAACTGCATAGGTATGTTCAAATATAAAGAGGTACGAGATGCTAATGCTTAGCTTGCATGCAACAAGGGAAGGATTTTATTTTATTTTTTCCCAGAAAAGACAGTACCTAAGATACTGGGCCAGACACTTCAAACCTACTGCTGTTTGGCTTCACTCTTACATGAAAGCCATTTAAAGGGGGCCTCATTTGAACTAAATAGAAGCAAGCATACGTATTTGAGAAGCATGAAGTTCACAGATTCTAAGGCGAAAAAAATTTCATCCTGAATTAAGACATACATAAGACTGAGCGTTAATAAAACCCAAGGAACCCAAGAGCACTGAAACATTTGTCTGGGTTACTGGATTGCTTTCTGGGCTTTTAACAATCCATATTTCCAAACACAGTTTCTTCAAAACAGATTACAGAACAGAAACATCACTTTAATTTCCAGCAGTAGGTAGGTGATATATAATTAATATCATAACACTTCAACTAACATGTTTTACTTCTCTATTTCATAAGAAAGCATATTAAGAATTTAAATACCATATGCATTTGCACCTCCTCTCCTTCCTCTGTATTAGTTCCTCACAGCAGTCTCTAGTTCTGAAGAGAAGACTTAGCAACACATTTTGTCACAATTGTCCTTCTACGAAACAGATAATGTGTTTTTATATGGTTACAGAATTCAGTCTGAGACCCTTAAGTAGTAAAGAACATCTTTAAGTGAAGTGATTTATTGGCGACTCCTAGGGACTCGCAATCTAGCACTGAATAGAGGTTTTATCACTGAAACACAGACGGTAAAGGGAATTATTCAGAAAAAACTTCCTCTCCCACATCACAGGATACTTTAAAAAAAGGAATACCAAATGCTTTTATCTGGATTGTGGAGGGGCAGGAATGTTTAACACAGAAGCTTTCCACCACAGACATCAGAATTGAAGAACATTTTTCCTTAAGTTCATATTCTGACTTTACACCATGCCTTGCAAATACCTCCTGTACATATTTACCTAACCCAGGAATCAACTATTAACCAGGCTATACAAACTATTTGAGTTTTAATGGTATGCATTACTCAGTGCGGAAAGAACTCAAAGGTCAAAAACCTGCCAACACACATAGTACTACAGAGAAAGACAGCCCCAAAGTTACTTATATGAGAGAAGTCCAGCTCATTACTACAAATCACACTAGCTGTTGGCTTTGCAGCCAAAGGACACCTGGGCCATCAGTATTCTTAGTCTTCTTAAATTTTTAAAATAATTTATGCTCATCTAAGTTAATTAAGTCTTTAATTAGGCAATAATCCCAGCTATATGTAAAGGAATGAGCAGTGTGCCTGACAATTTGACAGTGGCATTGTTTAGAATAGTAACTACACCATCATGTTCTAAGCCTTTCTTCAAGCAACAGATCAAGAAGTCATCACCAGCCATGAAAGACTTTGGAGGGGGGAAACTTTGAAGCAGGGCAAGTAAAAGAAAAAAAAAAAAAAAAAAAAGACTTATTTGCAGTGAGGTCCCACACATTAGCATTGTGACAATTCCATTAGTCCATCACCCCCAAGAAGTCAGAAGCTCCTTTGACCTAGCCATGTAGGATAGGGAATCCGGTACCTCTTCATAAAGCCTGGATGACATAAACCAACTCCAACTGTATTTAGCTCTTCAGCCCAAACAAGAGTCACAGCCAGAGCACCAACGTATCCCAGTAGTATTTAAATGTATTCATGAAGCATTCACATGCTTGCTAGGAAAAGCTGAAAATAACCATTTCAATTGCTGAGCAGCAGTTTCAGTAAATAGGTCTATTTTCCCCATCTATGGGCAGAGGATTTGCTTGCTTAACTCCCATTAATGATAACAGAGTTGGACTTACAAATCCCTACCTGAGGTGGAATACTGACATTCCTACCGCTGCACCTTTTGCAGATGTTAAAGCAGAGCAATTCACTTTATTTTAACCTCTGCCCATTTTGCTCAGTCTCAGGAGATTTATACTTAAACTTAAAAAATTATGAGCATTACCTTGAGAAGAAAATATATTGTTTTGCTTTCTTAGTTTTTAATCAACAAGCACAGCCATCCCAATAGACCAATTATAAACCTATTCAAATAAGAAAACAAATCTTAATACCAAAGCACACAAATAAGCCAAATACAGCTTGTAGGTCAAATTTGCGAGATAAGTCTTTCCATCCCAAACAGAACAAATATTCCTCTAGGTTTTTTTTGCTTACTTACTACCACTTCTAATGAAAAAAATTAAGCTGATGCTTCTGAAAGGTAAATTATGCAATGAGAGATACCACTAAAACCTGAGGGAGAAAAAAAAACAGAGAAAAAATTAAGTACTAACAGATTCTGGCTCCAGCCAAACAACTCAGTGTCGGCAAATTTCAGGCTGCAATTTCAACTATGGTCCAGTTCCCTCCAAAGCTCACTATAGGCTAGGACTCTAAATCTGTGGTACAGACTGTAGTCACTAACTTATATATGACCACTAGAGACAAAATCCCCAAGACCAGTTCATTTTCACCAAAACCAGGGTGAGGCAGAACATGTCTAGTGGAAGACTGAGGACTCATTTCACACAAACAAAAAGCAAAGATGCATCAAGACCAGGATGGGCAAAAACTGCCATCAGCATCATTGTATGGGGGAAAAGTTCCCTTGAGCATCAACACAACAAGCTGTGAACTGATACTGGGAAAACTGAGTCCAAGATAGATCAGATATAGCGTCCCTTGAGAACAAGTCTGAAGTTCATCAGGTCTCTGCCTGCAGCAGACGCGGTGCAAGAGGCAGCTGCCTTCCCATCGGGACCAACATGCTGCTTGATGACAGCTTGTTCTAACACTGTCTTGAGTATTTGGGACTTCGAGTTTCAAAATTCTTTTCTGTGCTAATGGCTTCCTACGGATGTTTTGAGATGTTTTAACTGGTCTGGTTCGACTCAAGTGATCCAATGATGCCATCATTTGAGGTGAATGAAGCAGGAGCTGTGGCAGCAAACCCATCCAGGATCTTCCTGCACATCCAGTGGTAACAGGAGATGGAGAAGCAAATTCCTGTCCTCCCCAGGAAAGCAGAGTGCAGTAAAAGATGGAAACAGCATACTGGTGGGACAAGAACGCCTGTTTTGTGCAAGTACCTGCCTCTCACAGAGAAGGGAATTTCCATTCTGTACGAAACCTTGCCATTTTGAACCGACTTTTCAAACCAAGCGAGAAGAAAAGGTCAACATTTCTATAGACCAGAACTTTTTTAATGTTGATTCAGAAGTATTGACATCTCCCTAACAATATCAAAACAATCTCAAACATAAATATGGCACCAAATAATAAATCCAAAAGTCAAGGGGAAGTCAAGCATAAAAGCAACACACAATGTGTAAACATCCCCCCATCAAAACAAGGGCTGAGCGCAGCATGTGCCCACAAACAGTTAGCTGTCAATGCAGCTGCATTTTCAGAGGCTCACGCTTGTTTCTTTGCCATTTCCTTCCTCACCCTGCTATCTGTCCATGGCTCAGCATCAGATTTTGTTCTTAACACAGCACCAGCTCGGCACAGAAAACCCAACTATTACACCTCCAGAATAATCTAAACCTCTCATTCCAGATTTCCTATTCCCTTACGTAACACATCGTTAAAATTAAATGCTATAAAGTTGTTAGGGTTTTGGTTTGGGGGAGAGGGTGGCATGTGGGGTGTTGGGTGGGGTTTTTTTGGGGGGTGGGGGCTAATGAAGAGCTAAGATGGTCAGAGAGTATCAGTAAGGAAGCTAGCCATTACCCTTCCCATGCCACACACAGCCTTCCTTCTCACGTGACTGACATACAGTAGTTGGATACAAAACATTAGTTCTCTCCACAACTAATACAGCTGGGCAGATACAAGCAGGCTTGTGGGTTCTGTATCGCTTAACCAGGCATCCAAGTTGAATAGATTTAGACTCAATGGCTCTTAATAAAGGACAATTACGATAACTAATAAAAAAAGCAGCATAAGGCAGAATGGAGTAGGATTAGCGTGAAAGGAAGGGAGACTACATGAGATCATCAAGAAAGACTGCAAAGGGCAATGCCATAATGCATAGGCATCAGTGCATAAACGGCAGAAGCTAGAGACCAGCGATACCAAGGGACCTTCTGCCTTTCAGCTACTATCAGTGACAACAACTTCACAGGGATTTGTTGCGGTGACTTGTGGCCCAGCACGTTTGAGAACTGCAAGCAAAGTTTCCAAAAGGCTCGCAGCCTTTTTTTTAGGATGTACCAAGCACAGCTGATGAAGATGCTCAGATGCAATCTAAGAGCAGCAGAAACCAAACGGCCAAGCACTGTCAAGTACCACAGAAGATGCTTTAGGCTACATAAGGCAACACTTTTGCCCCCAGAAAAATCTTCCAATGGGTCTTATTAAGGATTTTATTTTTCCCTTTGCAGCTTCTACTCACCTGAAGCTGGGGAAGAAACCAATCCCAAGTTTGACCGTGTGTGTTTCAGCACAGATGATTTTTCACACTCCATTTACACTACTGCTTTCTTTACAGGGACATCACTGCTGCCTGACTTCCTACCTTCTCTCCACACTTCCAGTGGTCAATGAATCCTTCACAGGGTGAGATCTTCTGGAAAAGTTAAGTAAGAAATCTTCTGGGTAGAGGAAATAAGTTGTTACAATAACAAGCAATTTACTATCTGAATGCTATGCATACTGTATCATCTTATTTGTATTTCACAGTTAATCTCCCGGCTCACAAAAGTTTTATCGGATTGGAGGCATGTGCTGTATTCCCCTTTATAAAATTTTACAGTCCCTTGCTATTCTCAGGGCTTGTTTTATAGGCACAATTTGCTGCTTTAATCTCACCCAATTGTCATGTTCTAAATCACGGTGTATAAAAATGTCTTAAAAGGAGAGATGCGCTGAAGGGTAGTACTTAATTACACTTACTGCCTGATTTAAATGTTATCTGTGCTTTGCCAAGTGCCAGGCACAGAGTAACCCAGCAGTGCAAATCTGCATAAACTGATACAACTCATTATTGGGCTTTTAATAGCAACCCTGTTCTCCCGTGCAGCATTCCGATGAAGGTGTGTTCCTCCTCCTCCTCTCACATTAGCTTGGGAGAAAATTAAGTAAGGAGGCTGGGGAAGCTGGTAATTTGTAGGGTCTTTACAGTCCCTCTTCCCTAACTTGTTTTGATCTCCTTGCAGAAATCTTTGTCAAGACAATTTCACTGGTCGTCTTCACAAGTCTAATGTGTCCTAATGAAACTGAAAAGCAAAATACACAGAGCAAACAGAAGATTCATTTGTTTGATGGGTTCCTATTCCTTTTGCAGTGCTGCCATTCCAGGAGTGCATCTCTTTACACCCTCACACTCCAAATTCCAGGATTTAAAAAAAAAAAAACAACCCAACAAAATAAATACCACCAAAATTTAGGCAATTAATGTTTTGGTTTCAGACTTCCTCCTCCCCCACCCGAGCAAGCATAGCCAGGGACCAATTTGCCTCTGCACTAACTACACTAGACATGCAGTTAAATTCTCTGGCTCAGGGGAGCAGAAACGCAGCTTAGAGCACAACGCATCCAAAGACTTTCTACTTCATGCTCCAATCACGTCACACAGATCATCCCAGGACCACTTTAGACAGATCCCTCTGAACTTGAGGGAAAGCAACCGAGCGACCTTCTTTGCTTAGGTTCATCGTATTTAATGAACCAGTGGAGGTATGATAAGTACTACAACTCTCAGTAATGTATCCAGCAGCTTTATTTCTGGTCCATACCACCAGCATAAATTAAACTCACTCTTTTTTTTGTTCCCTTGAGTGTGCTGTGCTCATGCTTCAGCACTGCCAAAGTCCAGAAGGGACTAAAACACTATTTCGTGTCACGCGCCCACAAGTAAACGTGAAAGAACATCACTAAGTCAGTCCCAGAAACTCAGCAGTTCTCTATTCAAATGAAATTTCTACCTTTGTACACCTTTTGAGCAATCAGTTAGGCACTTCCCAATTTCCACAGCACAGTTCTGATCATGAGACATTAGCATCCTTGCATGCAAGAAACTACAACATTGTCTCTTATGGGTAGATGAAATATGTATGTGGTACTGTTACCAGTCCCAACTGTGCTTACACCACCCTTACTGCAGCTTTGGCAAATAAGCAACCACTTTAAGCGGTCTGCTGGCTAAAGTCTGATGGGAGGAAGAAAAAGAGGGGGAAGACACCCACCCTAGAATGATTAGACATTTTATTGTCTGGTTTTAAGCATCTTCTAAACCCAGTGGTGTGAAATACTCATCAACCCTCAGCTTCAGAGAGCTGAAGTGATGCAGCATCTTACATGGCAGCAGCTGAACCCCTCAGCAGAACCTGGCCTGAGAAAAGACAGGAACTGCAGCAGCTTTTCCAGCTCAAGGACACGGTGATCCTAGGAAGACCCTGGTAGGACAACTGTACTGTAAAAATTCCCAAAGTCCAGCCAGTGGATCCCTGACAGTACGTCTTCCTTCAGGCAGAACAAGAGGATGAATATGAGATAGCAAAAAAAGCTACAGCATTGGGAAAATGCTGCTCCCACAAACCTCATTCACTCCTTTTCTCCTAAAATACAGAGCAATATTTTCCAGACCACTGGTATCTCAAACCATCTGAGGAAGTTCACATCTGTCTCAGGGGATCCCATCACAACTCAGCAGTGATTTTAATTAAAATTTTGACAACAAAATTGTATAGTCCTCTGCAAGTAATTTAGAGTTAAAGATGACACGTAACTCCCAAGTGCCCAAGACCCACTGAGATTCAAAACTATAGGCATAGAGGTAATAAGTTGCCAGCTTCAGTTTGTTTCATGACTATAAAACATTCCCTCCATATAAAGGCTCATTGGAGTGGCCACAGACTAAAGCTTCTCTGGAGGCAGATCAACTTTGTCACTTCCAGGAGCAGCCGCTCCTTCAGAGGGGGAAGCACATTAGAGGGATGATGCAGCAAAACCCTCACTTTTCATCATGGTCATATCACCCTCCTAGCAAGACTGGCTCCTCTGATGGGTCTCACCACACTCCTCTTTCCAACACACACACCAAATTTGACAACTTTGGGGCTTCTTCTCATCTCCAACTAATTCAGCTTTTTTTTTTTTTCCCTAAAGTAATAATATTACAGGATTAATTACTTAGCAAGGTCTCTATAAACTCATCTGTCTTTGAAACATCTACAAAAGCACAAGTGAAATTCCAGAGATAAACAAACACAAACTCCCTTTTAATTAAGCACTGTGCTTCTCTGTAGGGGGTGATGGAGTGAGCAGATGCAGGGGGGGATTGCCAATTAAGATACAACTCCTTTGATAGGAAGGGTACAGCCTTACACAGGAGGAAAAAAGGAGAGGAATTTGCCATCCAAGTCATTATTTTAATTGGCTGCTCAGAAAGATTATGCATTCCCCACATCTGATGCTGCCAAAAAAAGTATTACTGATCCAAAATACTAAAGAGCCATCAAAACATGTTCTAAACTGCACGTACTGTGTTAGTACTAATGCTACCTATGCTCCTCGCTCATCCTGATTGAGAAGTTGTTACAGGGAGCTAATTCTTGGGGTTAATTAGACAAAGAAATAGAGAACTCTTGGATTTCATTTCCTATTATTGATTACTATTATTAACTGAACACCAGGCATTCTTAGTGAAAACTTCTTGAAAGGAATACATAGTATTTCTGGCTTAACTCAATTTAAAAAATATTAAAAGTCACAGAAATGGTTAAAATAGATGCCGGGAAATTGTATGAATAGGGATGCACCCGGAAAACAAACCTGAGGATGGCTAGTCATCTTCTGCATAACTTCCACTGATTTGACATCCAAATATCGTCTGTGTGTTGACCTTTATTTTCTGTGATCCTAATGGCAATGCTGTCATTCTCTCAGCTTCATTATAAAGAGCTGCATATTAACTTTCACTGCTGGTTTTATCTGGTTTTAATGGAAATGCAAATCAGTTTTTTCATGGCTCGTTCCATGCCTTTCTATCCTTTGGGGAGGGGAAAAAGGCAGGGAACTGAGAAATGGTTTGTTTTATCTCAGATATCTTTATTTTGCCTCTTTATACACCATGCCTTGACCATGGAGGACAGAGCACTGTGCAGGGGAGAATGCAGACATGGAACCCAGAGAAAGCAGTGGCTGCTCTATCAGAACTTTCTTCCCTGAATACGACAGCTCTGTCATCCAGTCCTATCAAGACACAAAAGCAGATTGGAATTTCACTGTCTTCACTCAAAATAAATGGCTGCTACAGAGAAGGACCCCTTGTCTTTGCGAATGGAAAAGGAGCTCAGTTCTTATCAAGAAGGGGATAACCAGAAATGCATTCCTGCCCTGGGAAGAGAGCCCAGGCTGCAGAGGTAAGCTGAGGCAGAGAAGCTATTGCTCTCTCCAGTTGGCAAGTCGAAAACAGCATCAGTACTAAATTTCACAGTTGTAGACAGCAAAAACAGTTCTGGCCTTTGTGGCTAGACAAAAAGGGCCTGTAAAGGTGAACCATATAGCCTCAAAGCACCGTGAGCTGTGAACTGTTCTTTTAAAATTAAAAATATGAAATTTGAGAATGGAAAGTGAAAAGGCCACCAACCTGCTGATTGGAAGATACATCAACAAACATATTATTTAGAAGCAGCAAAGCTTTTGAGGGGCACAACCCTCCTAAGGGCCATCATCTCCCTTAGCCCTCCCATGAACTACACCCCATTACTCACTCTTTGAAGCATGTTGCTCTACTAATTATAATCCTCCTTCTCATTTCTAATCCAAATTGATTCACAGCCAAAGTATATCTTTTATTCTTGCTCCAATACTTTGCTTTAACTTCTTTACTTTTTTCCTTCCCCTCATTTGTACACCCCTCCAGTACGTTTTTAATTAGTGACCAGGATTCTTTTCAGCTTTCATTTTCCTTTACTCACCTCCTGTCAGGGCTCCTTTCCAAGGCTTTCATCCTGTCACCAACTTTTTGGAAGACTTGGCTGAGTTTAGGTTCATCTTTCTCAAGGGAGAGTCACTACAAATACCAGCACTTTTCCAGTGGACACATCACCAGTGGTATTTCCACTGTCGTGACAGAAAAGCCTCACCTGATCCGTTATCCACCTCTGACCTTCCACAGCTTCATTTCAAACAGGGGTCACGGACCAGCCAATACGTCTTAGTCCTATGTTGCTTTCAACTGCAGAGCTCCCAGCTTACAGGACAAACCCTCACAAGTCCTTCAGTGCACGACCTTACACTCTGTCTTGTATTACCAACGAGAGGTCACTTGTTCAAAGCACAAGCAGCTGCATACACTGCTGTCATTACAGATTTAAAAAAAAAACAAACCCCCAAATCAAAAACCTTGAGGAAAAAAAGCCCTTATCTTCCATTTCAAAAAAACACCACCCACCAAAAAAACCCAACTCACATTTATCCATTTCTTTCCTCTCTCTGGGAAGTGCCTGAACGCCACTGTCAGGACAGACAAGATGGAAAATAAGAGAAAACTTCTGTGATGCCCTCCCTCTACTTGCTTGCCCTGTGACAAGTGCTCTGTATACCCCTTTGGGGCTGCTCCTAGTTACCAGCCCCACAGCACTGGGGAGTTCTTAGGGAACAAACTTTGCAAGGCGCAATCAATGAAGAATGCCCACCCAAACCCAACCCCTCTTAAAGCATGACAACTGTAGGGAGTGCTGAGGGCCAGACGCCATGCTGAAAGCCTCTCCCGCCCCTCTCATCTTCCAGGTACACCACCAGCACACAGTGCTGGTACAGTAGAATCATCATAGAGTCTTCAAGGTTGGAAAAGACCACTAAGATCAGCAAGTCCAACCATCTGTTCAATACCACCATGTCAACTAAACCATGTCCTGGAGTGCCACACGTACACGTTTTCTGAGCACCTCCAGGGACTGTGACTCGAGCACCTCTCTGCACAGGCCACTCCAATGTCTGGCCACTCTTCCAGTGAAGAAATGTTTCCCAATATCCAATCCAAACCTCCCCCTGGTGCAGCCTGAGACCATTTCCTCTTGTCCTAGTGCTATTTACTTGGGAGAAGAGACCAACCCTCAGCTCATTACACCCTCCTTTCAGGAAGCTGTAGAAAGCAACATCTCCCCTCAGCCTTCCCTTCTCCAGGCTAAACAACCCCAGTTCCTTCAGCAGCTCCTCACAAGACCTGTGCTCCAAACCCTTTACCAGCTTTGTTGCCTTTCTCCAAACACACTCCAACACCTCAATGAGTTAGGAGTCAGAAACTGAACACAGTACTCGAGGTGCAGCCTCACCAGTGCCCAGTACAGGGGCACAACCCCTTCCCTAGTACTTAATACACAGAAACTGGAACAGTTTCACAGTGTTACCATAGGTAGTTATTCTCCAGAATAAAACTCATGAAAAGGAATTAAGGATAATTAATTCATGAATGAAAAGGTGAAGAAGGAACCCAATTACAGCTTATTAATTCCTGCACATGGGAAGTGCATCTCCTACTACAGGGCTCCCTCACCCAGTGTCTGGAAATCAACGTGAGATCTACCGAGTTCTATAAAGATGAAAGTGCTTCTACGTTCAGCTTCCTTTGGTAGGTCTTCCATCTTCCACATGAACCCATTATCCATATCCATAACCACCAACTAGTCCCAGGTAATTTTCAAAGCCAAAATAAATGAACAAAGGGAGAAAGAAAGAGGGGAACAGTCTTTTCAAGGACACAAAAGGCAAGCAGAGAGAAGAGGTGGAGAATCAATTCCATCGAGGCAGCTAATTTAAGCATCCAAATCAGGAGCCCCAATCCCTCACATACTCATATGAGAGAATCAGGCTCTAAATTCAGAGCTCTGAATCACCCTGTGGAGGGTCTAGTGACTGTATGTGGCCTTGAGGCTCCCAAATTAGATACCTGAACTTGGATGTGACTACAGTTATCAGCCATCGAATTTTCATCTAATACTATGGGAGTTCACTATTGCTTTTAATTTTTTTTTTGTTAACAGCTATGTCATGCCATTGATGCAGGAATAAAAAAAGATGAGAATTATCATTTCTCCTTTAAAATTTATAACTAAGTGACAACAGTCAGAAGAGTCTTCTATCCTTCCAGGAGAAAGGGATACTGTAACTAAAGTACAAGACGCTCTGAACATCTACAAGTTCACAGTCAGAATTTACTATCTGCAGCAGGCTATATTAATATACTTGATGTTTGACCCTCTAAAATTAATACAGCTATAGAGATACGTCCTTGCCATAGACACAGACAAAGCAAACTTCATGCCGATAGGATGTGTGCAAACAAAACCACAGAAGTTGTTTTCAAGATCTCATAGCTGCACATCACATTAGTGGCTGGGTTTTGCAGGCAGATTTCACAATTCCTCATCTCTGTCCTTTGCATGTCTATCCTTTCAAACGATTCCATTATCATACAGCTTAAAAAGCAAGGAAACACCAAACTCTCACCTCTCCCCTGCTAACAAAAACTTTTTAAAAGCAGAGCAGTTCTTGAAAAACTGTATCAAAGAGGCTGAACTTGCCCATAACTCTCACTGGACTTTATCTGGTACAGTATATTGTCAGAAAGCAGAAAACGCCAGTTGGTCTCACATTATCTGTAATAAGGCAGACAGTCCTTCATTTTAACAAGGTACCACTGCCAATATCAGCCCTGCTGTGTAAAAACCTGATGCAATGATTTTGTTATTTATACAAGTGCAATGAAACCCAGCGAGATCAGATGCGATCGAAGGCACCGGCCAGCAGCTGGCACATGGTGCATCTTCACGCAACACCTTCAAGAAACAGCTTTCATCCCACACAACCTGCACTAAGGTGGCTACCAGGGCACTACCCCAGCCCTGCCAACAGCTGGGCAGCACAGCTGGGAACAAGCAATCCCTGTGCACATATTTCAAAGCAGGAAATCAAGCCATTTCAGTGATGGGAATAAGAATTCAGTGATTTGTCCCCAGTGTAATGTTTAAATTTGTCCATCTGCCATCACAAGGCTGATGCAGAAAAGCTGGATAGTTTCTTCATACCAAGAGATGCTAATGCTCCTGGGACCTATCCCTCATCCAAGTCACTGCAGCACCAGCACCAGTCAGGCACCATGAAGCACCTAGACAAGAAACCCTACAAACCCTAAGTGAGCTCTCAATCTCCAAGAAGAGAGTTACAGGTCAGATTGCTTTGGAAAGATGCCCCCTGGAATGGCCACCCATTTGGAGAAAACCTAGGCTTGACTGCCAGGTGCTGTAAGACATGACGATGATGTAAGACAATGCCTCCAGACTGCTTGAGCTGCACCAGGAGTGGCCCTGCATAGCAGGGAGCAACCAGAGCCATGACTCTCAGTTTTGGGGGACTGCACCAGGACAGCAATGCGGGCAGTCTGCATTTGGAAACTCCAGTCCGGTCACCAAGAACAGCATCAAAGAAACATGTGGAGTTACTGTCACATTCAGGGCTCTGCCTTATTGGGACCAAATAGCTGCAAACCTGGAATTTTATTTCTTTCAGCTGCCACCACCCCAGGATGGGTCACCACTGGTCAGAGACAAGAGCTGCTTCACTTCTAACTACGGGTAGGCAACTGGGGCATGGCAAATCCCAGGAAACAGGGAAAGAAGAAAAATAAAATTAAGTGGAATTATCATCCAGTTTTACGTGGAAGTTGTCCACTGACTGGCCATTTCAGTATTATCACAAGGTTTTGACACTGTTACTCTCAAAACCCTGCTTACTGCCAGAACAGGTAGCCCAGGTTTTGTCATTAAGAGGACAGCACATACATCCACACCACATGTCCCTTTTTAATGGTGGGTCACCGTTACGAACTAGAGAGAAAATTCTCAATGAGACAAGATGTGGAGATCATACTGATTTACACATGATGCTCCTGTAATGCCTGGACAAGACTCTCCACATCCTTCAGTGAACCAGACAACAATTTAGCCAGTACACTCTTTGTGCTGCTACTGCAGAGAGGCTTGATAGCGCTATTAGCCTCGGCACGTACGGTCACAAGGAACAGGTACCCACCTCAACCTGGTGCTTCAGAAGAGACCAACAGCACAAAACAAAAGGAAGGATTCGTGAATGTCAGCTGGCCCCTTCAGAGGTGGGTACTTATGAGGACTGTAGTTTTTCTCCCACTGCTGTGCATTACAAAACTTATATATATGTGTGTGAGTGTTTCAGATTGCCCCTCTGAGAACATGGATAAGCTTCATAACATGAAATCTTCCATAAACCAGAGTTACAAGGCTAGTGACAAACACTGGCATCAGAAGCCTGCAGTACTGGTATTTTGTTACAGTTTTGTAGAGCAATGAAGAAAGATGTAGAGAGCAAAATAAAAATACCTTCTTTTCCCAACTTCTAAGTTTATTTTTGAGGCCCTTTAAACTTGAAATGCTTGTTAAAGTTCCTTTGCTGGGCATGCAGGTAGCCCTCTGTCTTGATACCTGTATACACAAAAACAGCTTAAAACTGTACTACGACATTTGGTTTAAGTCAATATTAGTTCAAGTGTTTGAGTTACTTCTCATAATAAAGACATTAGACTTTATCAATGGTAATAAGCTTTATCTTGTACACCTCAGGGCACCCCTTTGAAAATCCGCATGGTCGCACAATGTAACATGACAGCAACACAGTGACGTGTCTCTGACATAGACACATTTCCATCATATCTGACTCTGACCCCACAGCTCTGAGCAAAACTGTAGCATTGCAGTTCAAAGTGGAACAAAGAAAAAAAAAACACCCCAATATCCCCAAAATGTTGTCAAACACATCCCACTCCTTTCACTTGCTTTCCATAGCTGAACAGTTCATAGAAAAGCAAAACGCTCAGAGACACAGACCACTGAGTATAAATACAATGCAGGAAAAACTGGTGGAAAAATATAATAGAGAATAAAATCAGCAGGTGCATTATGCACCTAGGAAGAGTCAGAGGTTTTGCAGACAGCAGGCAAGCACAACAAATGTGTTAGGCTTCCCTGAAGGAATTAACAAGCACATGAATGAGGTGACATGGTATGCACGGTAGCTGATGCAGTACACACAGCTTTTCCCAAATCCATAAGCAAAGACTCTCAAAGAATCTTAAAGAGACTTAGAAGAATGTAAGAAAGGACATCTTAAGGATCAACACTGGGGGAAAAAAGCCCAAAACAGAAATAAAGGAAAGAATAAAGAATCATTTGTTATGGTGATGGAGTGCTGTTAATGCCTCATCTCAGCATCAGACCTGTACTAGTCCATATACTCATGAATGGTCTGAGAAGGGGGAAGGGATGTAATTTAGTGCCAAACTCCCCTGACAAAACAGAATGATTAAGAGTAGGCAAAATTGTAACTGACGTGAAAGCTGCAGAAGAGTCTCAAGACACTGTGATTGGACAGCAAAATGACAGAGTAAATTAAATGTTAATAAATGCAAAATATTGCACTGAAAAAAAGAGAGTACGACTGTCCACAAAGACTGACAGGCTCTGAATTAACTGTTCTAATGCAGAAAAGAGATGTAGTCATTACAGACAGTTTTCTGGAAACATCAGCTCACGGGACACAGCAGCAAACAGAAAAAGCAAATAATTTCAGAACTTTTGGGGAAAGATAACAGACTGCAATACATGATACCATTACAGAACAAAAAAAACCCTCATGATTTATCCGCATCTGAAAGATGCATGCATTTCTGGTTACCCCATCTTCAAAAAACGTACAAAGACACACAACCGTGATCAGAAGAGCAAAATTATTTTTAAATGATAAAAAAGCCTTATGATATGTCAAGAACATATCAGAAGTAGAAATACAGTGGGACTGTACAGCCTGAAGAAGGGCTAAATGAGCCAGGACTGGTAGGTGTCACAGACAGGATGCTGGGCTACACAAGCCTTTCATCCAACCACCCGAGTTGTTCTTGTGAGGTAGAGGACATAGTAAGGACAATTTCTACTTTCTTGCGATGTGCTAAAATAAGCCAGGGCATGTTTAGATAAATTGCATTAATTGGGCTGAGATTTATAAGAGACACTTCTCTCATTTCCATCTGCCCTGGAAGCAAAGATATTTAATAAGCAGTTAACCATTCGGCTCACAATGGGCCATAAAATTTTACCTTTGGTCTTATTAGGGTAACAAATGGGAAATATTGTGGGAGGCTTGAAATTATGGAGCAGATTAGATTCAAGAAAAATTTAATCTTCATGTCACCTATGTCCCATCCCAAAAGGACGGATCCAAGTTCAGCCCAACAGTACATTTTCCATTTCCACCTGAAAAGCTGAACCTTCTTTTTCTCCTCTACAGGCTGAGAGGAAAAGCAACTTTTGTACATCCAGAGTATACAGAGGAAGAACAAAGCACAGCATGAAAACCAGATGCCTACAACGTCACACATTAGAGACAAGTTGGGTTAGAACACCATAAGTCCACTGGACATTTTGTGCTGTTGCAGCCCAAAGATGTAGGTCCAATCTTGGGGAGAACCAGGAACAAACTATGAACTCCTGAACCTGCACAAAAGAAGGCATTTGGCTTTTCATGGCTACCGAAGTATAAAACATTACTAGAAGCTGTCTAACCAATCCGCTACGAGGAACAAGACCAGCCATGAAAGGAGCACAACATCAAGGCAGAGGACCATACCAGGTCTACGTCAAAGCCTGTAATAAAGCACATCACCGGGGGGTGACACTCTGAAGAGGGCTCTCGGTCTACGACAACACAGCAAGGTGACCCCACCTCTCTAGGACACGCTGACTGTATAACCCACACATCTTACCTCCTTCCTTCCAACTCTTCACTGCAACATTTTTCTTTTTCTGACTCAACTATAACATCCTCCACACTAGTAATAAGATTTTTACCTATGATACTTAAAATTATTCACCTCTGGCTTCACAAAGCTCTTTCAGGAAATACCTGTTAACAGAAGACATCATTACTGTAACACTCAGGATTTAGTGCGTAGGTGCTTTTTGTCTAAATCAGTAAATAAAATGCCTACCTCCAAAGTTATTTTCAAAGCGTGAAAGGAAAGCATGTAACAGCATAGAACATCAGAACAGCCTGCGTAAGGGTCCATGCCATAACTGTCAAAGAGATACCAACCTGGGCAGAGGAATTCAGGAATGCCTGTGGCTCAGCAGCCGAAGAGCTTTGCTGCCGAAGTCAGACAGAAATGGGAGGAACAAAGAGAACAGGATCAAAGACTGGGATCTGTGGGATCCAACAGATTTGTTTTTCTGGAAATTCAACCAATGCATCGAATCTTATATCCATACCTTCAAAACTCATCATTTGGCCATCAATTACCACATGCCTGACTCCGTGCCCGGTATTTTCACTGACAGTAGGATTGGCCTCTTCCCGGTTAGCTAACTCAAACCTTAACATGCTCTTGAATATCTCATTGAGATCTAATACCTCCTTTTAAGTATCCATTTCTGGCAGAGCGTAAAACAATCAACCCATCATCAAAGCACTGCAGTTTCATCATTACCCACCCCCACCCCCCCCAAAATTAATCGTGTTTCAGCACACGCAAGGCAAGCCTTTTGCAGCACACTCTGTTAAGCAGGCAGAGATAAAAGTGGATTTCCCAGCGCCTCTACTGAAGCAGCAATACAGCTAATGATTTTCTACAGAATGCTGGAGCAGGCTCTGTGAAGGGAACTGCAAAATAATTCAGCTATTCAGGACCCACATGTAAGCAGAAAACTTAGCTATGCTCTGTAAGGACAGTGATTCTTCTTTGGTCGTAGTGAAACAATAAGACAGGTTAAGCAAGGCGGAATTCTTGCTCTGAAGTTTATTTTGGATTCACTTATTCGAGAAGTCATGTATACTAGAAGATGAAATTTGGAAGTTGGAATATCTGTAAACTTGACAATGCAAAACTGCTAAAATTCAGGGTTAATGTTTTACCTGAGCATGACAGTAACAACAGTGAATTTTATCCTCCTTCAGACAGATAGCATAAGGTAGGAAAACCATTTCCATTCCATTTATTTCTATAGAGTAAGTTGCAAGAGGAACGAGGCTGCCCATGTCAACACTCCAAAAAAAGTTTATGCTTTCTGCATAAACAATTTTGTAATTCAAATATATATATACACACGTAGAAAAAAAATATTTATATATATAAACCAGATATTTACAGGTTATTTTTAAGTCACAGAAAGCCTCTCATACCCACACCATAGCTATGTATCTTGCACATACACACGGATAGCTCTCAGCGTAGCTCAAGCTTCACTCCCAAACTCCGCTCTTCAGATCTTGGGCTTGCAACAGCCTGAAAGTCAGAGTAAAAGATGGGGGTTGCTGCAACGCACAGTTTTGAAAGGTTTCAAAAAGTTACTGGAGCAAGACAAACCACACAAGATTCTTCTTATAGAAATCGGACTAGCAGCAGTCCAATAGCTCAAAACAGCCCTCGTTTAATTAGCTATTTGGTATGTATAAGAGGCTGTAGGAAGCGCCCAGTGCTGCATCCTCATTTGTGCTTTGCTGTGATCCATATAGCAGCAATTCAGTCCTGAGTGAAACAGAGCTCATTATCCAGCAGAGATGAACTCTCCTCAGGAGAGAGGTGTTTCTCTTGCTGTTAATAGCATCAGCTCGATATGATCGCCCCCAGTACCTGCTCCTAGCAGAGCACAGCCGATATGTGAAGGCGATACAGGTGATCTGCATGCTGGGAAGGATGCGGCAGAGCTGGGCTGGAAGCAAGGGTAGAGATTGGTCTCCAGCAGGAACTGAAATGGAGACTCTCCAGAACCCATTCGCGGGGCAGGTCAGAATCTGAAAGCAAACTCAGGACTGGCTCTAGTTTAAATTTGTTTTTCCAAGCCAGTGCAGAAGACAGGAGAGCCTTCCCTGGGAAGCTGACTGTCATCTCACAGGCATCTCTAGACGATGCTCTTTTTGCTTTCCAAGTAGCACATTCCACATCTGCCAGGTGGGCACAATCCCTGTCTCAAACAGGGTTAAGACCCTTATCATCACCCTCTGCAGACTCTCAGTTCATGCTTTAAAAGAACACTTCCATTTATTTAGAAAGTGTCCAGTGCAGAGCCGGGTCATGCTCTTCGATCAAGAAGGGGAGAGCTTTTGGAGCCCCACTCAAAGCTGTCTCATGCTACTAGGGCAAGTAGTTTAACCTGCTCTACCTACTAAAAGCCTCAGTAAATGGCACCTCATTGATTTAGGTGGTGCAAGAGCACTAATACTCCCTGCTCCTAGGAACACAGCCCTGAAGCCGCCCACAGGGTCAGTGGCAGATGGAGAATAAGCCAGGTCTCCAAAACATTCCTGGATTCAACCCGACTGTGGGAACAGCCCAACAGTTCACCCACCACCATCCCTTTCATGCTTATCATCTCACTTTTATCCAGCAGCGTTTTAACAGCTGTTTTCTTACCACATTAAGCCAATGTCTCTGACAAAATACAAATATCTAATTCCCCTGGATTTCTGCTCAGAGTGCTACAGGCTAGCAAATCCCTACTGAACCATAGTGCCTATTTGCCTCTGCACAAATTTTACTCTTTAACCAAATATCTTTCCCAACCTTAAAAAGTATCAGTGGGAAAAAAAAAGAGCTCTTTGGCTCAAACTTCCCCCCTCCAAAAGAATAAATGGCAGGCCAGCCCTCCGGCTGGTGGCACAACTGGCACAGCGCTGCGGAAGTCAATGGAGCTACGCTGATTTATGGCGGTTAAAGGTCTGGCCTGGGGGTGAGTCAGGGATCACTTGCTGTCTGAATTTTAACCAATTCAAGGGGTTTGATTTTAGGTTTGTTCCCTTCATTTTGTTTCTCTCTGGATGTGCTGTAAAGTTTCAGTCACTAAAGGCCTACTCCAGCATATCTTCCTAAACATTTAGGAAAACTGAATATTTAGGAAGCACTTGGATCTACGAGATTTTTCAGGCATGCTCCTTCTTACATTTGGACATGCCTTTTCTATCAGAGCCACGTACTCTGTCACCTGAAATAGTCATTAACCTACAGATTGAGGAAGCTACTTTTGATCAAGAGGTGACAAAAAAAAAAAAAAAATCACAGCTTAGGTTTGAGCTTTCAAACAAGAAGGAAAAAAAGAAAAAAATTCGGCCAGGAGGAAGGTTTTGGGGCTCCTTTCCCCACTGTCAGTCAGAGTGATGTGGCTCTGGCTGCTGGCATTTTTGGGTGCCTCGTGCGATATGGTCTGTTCTCCCTCTGCTGAGCAATCCCAGCACTACAGAGAATAAGCGAGCTGCCTTGCAGCAAGAGGTCCTTCACTCGTGTCAGCATTGCAAGGGAACAAACTTTATTTCTCAGGCTAACATCAGGAAAAAAAGAACAGCCTCAGAGCCCTGCTCAGCGCTGCACTCCCACCTAACCCCCAGAGACGTGTGCCAAGCCAGCCGGGAGCTGCCACCCACCGCAGCTTACCTCCGCGTCCAGCACAAGTCAGCACCAGGCAGCAACAAGGCACTGAGGTACCCAGCAGTAACCGGGATGGTGCAAACCCCTGGCACAAGCATCTGCTCACCTGCGGAAACCAGTACACACATCAGCTGGTGACCAACAACAGCTACAGACCAGCCAAACCTTCAGCAAAGGTAGGGAAGGTTTTATCCGAGTGGTTAGCCCTGGCTGCCACATTTCCAAAGAAGAAACTAGCCTGTCTTACTGCTCACATCTTCCAGATAAAACCACTAACCCAATGTTTCAGCTGCTGGGGTGATCCTAGCAGATCTTGGCACAGCCCAGCAGTGGATGACACCCCCCGGACGTGGTCCCAGCACTGTTCTTCTGCTTCCATGGCAGTTCACCACCACACCGCCTGACAAACCCTACCATCCCCTTGGACAACAAGGGGCAATAATGGCAATGTTACCATAGCCCAACACTACCAGCTTACCACTTTACAACACTTGAGATTCAAGGAGCTTTCTGTGCAGCACCAGATTCTTAAAACCATCATTAAATTGAAAAACAAAACTAATGTAACTCCGAAGTCCATATCAGCTTATCTGGCTAAAATAAGCAGCAATGCTGAGATTTTACAAAGTTTTCTCCTCTGTGAGGAGCAAGTACCCTCCTCCTTCACTGAGAAGAGGGGCAGATGCTCAACCTAGTGCTCCATTTTTAGGCAAAAGCAAGATCCCTGACTCCTCAAAGGCAAAAATACCCACCACCACAAAGACCATCCATTTTCACTAGCTCTACTCAAATTCAACAGAACAGCAGCTAAATAGATGTCAGAAATCAGGATGGGACAAGGGGAAAAGAAAAGAGAAAAGGCTTGACACCAGAACAGCAAGATTTCAGGTGTGCCCCATCACCTGGTAACATCAACTGTATCCTTCTGAACCCTTTTAAAAAGGGTCAGTTACCAGCCACATCCAGATGAGCTGTTATTGAGTACAGCTGGTCTAGGTAGAGGGGAAGAAGGTGCAGAATTCACAGAGAAAACACACAGATACTCAAGTCATACTTATACCAGACCTTGATCGGTGGGCTGGGAAAAGCATTCTTGTGTTTCTTTTCATTACTTAGCCCTAAACTGAAAAAAATACCTGTTTTCCCACAGAATCAATCTTAAATCCCTGGAGGGAGGGGAATGTAAAAAGTCTTTAAGACCTAAGATTTTTCAAGGTTATTTAAAAAGACATTGCCAAGCTCTTTGCTCTGTTTAGTAACCTATTGACCCCCACTCCCGAAAAGTTAACAATGCACTTTCATGCTACTCCAGGCACATTTAGTAAAAGTCTCTTATTAAAAATCAATGAGAGACGAGCTGTTAGCTGCACATTGTGCTGGAAAGCTGCAGATGAAATGCAGAAAGTTCCTATGCTTTCACTCCAGATCCAAAAATTGAAACTTTTTCATTTACCTCATAAATGAAAGTTTGTCATTAAACTGCACCTAAACTGCCATCTTGCCAAAACCTTTCTAAAAGCATCCAGGTAGCTGTTAATTATTTTTCTGACAATCACTAGGGAAGCATTGCTGTGGATTAGTGCAAACCCTGCCTCTGCCAGGGTTCTGAGGACCAACAGTATCGAGGCATAACCAGAGACAAATAGACTCTGAGGGTGATAGTGTCTGTGTGCGAGCTTTTAGGCTGAGATACTTTTCACTTCAAGCACACCTAAGGGACTCAATGTAAACTGATAAAAGAGCCTGGGATTCTCACAAATAAAATAAAAGCAGGAGTAGACAACGGAGAAAGTTAATTTTTCACCTAGAGAACTGCAGTGTTAGAAGACTGCCCTGCAGGTTTTAATCAATGCAAGTGAATTTTTTATATTTTTCTCCAGTATCCCCAAAATAAGTCAATAGGATGCTAGCACTTTCTCACCACAGAGTGACCATTTCCCAAGAGTTCAAGTCTTCATAAAAATATAGAAATACATTATGATTTCTAAGAAAAATAACAAGCAGAGAAACAGAGGCAGCGGGATAACCTTCCAGGACATGGTGGGTTTTAAAAAAAAAAAA
>VZTU01000787.1:939049-1159370 GCA_013400835.1 Zapornia atra
CCTTCTTTCCTTTTAATTCCACCCCACTTTTTCTCTTTTTCCCCTCTTTTCCCCCCACGTTTCTCCCGTTTCCTCATTCCTCCCCTTCTCTCCCTTCTCCATCCCCTCTCATTTTCCCATGGCCCTTTTTCCTGACACCCCCCCCTTTTCCCCTCCCTTTTAACACCACCTCCCCCATTTCACCCCACGTTTCTTCTTCCTCCTTTTTTTTTCCCCCTTTCCCCATCCCTCTCTCTACCAAAGCCTTTTAGCAGAGAAAACTGTCACCAGTGGACAAGATGGCATGGGGCATGGGGAGGGGAATAGGCCATGGCAGCCAGGATATGCAGCACACCCCCTGCACATCTCCTGCACTTCAGGACCTGATCAGACCCAACCCTGGCACAGGACAGTGCTTCCAGGGCCATCCCTCCCTGCTTGTCTTGGGAGGGTGAAGATAAGCCAATGCAGTTTTTCCAAGGGATCTACCAAAAATCCTGGAAGCAAGGTTTCCCAAGCAGCCCATCTTGTTTCTAGCTGTGCTGGAATACCCTCAAAATCCCAGCCCTTGGGTCTAGCGGGATCCTGAGTGCCCAACCTTCGAAGCATCACAGAGGCAGCAGGTGCTCATGGGGTACAAAGGCTTCAGTGGTTCATTTTCCCTTTGAGTTTCACCTCATGGAGATGGGATCAGTGGAAATGTTCTTTTTCCACCTTAAAAAGGTGGTTGTTTTGCCACTGTATGTGAATGCTTTGGTTTTACCAGATAGCAATGAATGATTTCCTTCCATGCTTTATTCTGGAGTCAATGATCAAGGTAGAAATAAAATCACTAGCTACTAACTGCTGTTTGCTAGGACAGGTTATACTTGTGTTCATGGAGAAGTTGTCCATCACATGCTTACTTGATGCTCTTCCCTCCTCTCTGTGAGCCCAGGCCCCCCGCTTCCCTTAAAATGAAAATTCCAATAAAGTGCCAGGTTTTGGTTCATTGGAGGTCTGTAAAATCAGTACCCAAATAAATGACCTTAAGCAGGGGGTAGAGTTAAAAACCAAAACCTAAACTGAAGGTATTATCCTGTTTCAGATCTCCTTCCTCTCTCCAGATTAAGGACTTGGGTTTTGGGTGGGTTGGGTTTTTTTTCTGAGGAAGAGGAATTATTACTGATGAACCCCGAACAACTTAAACAGAGGTACGGATACACATGTCAGAGGCATTGCTTCTATTAATTTTGTTGTTACTACTAGACTACCAAGCTAATCATTGGCAGAATAGGTTACAGAATAGAAATCTGATTCTTGCAAAAGTTTATCAAGAGTTGGTCAAGCTTGGGGTCTTGTATTTCGTGATTCACTAGTTGCTGCTGTGCCACTGAACATCACTATCACTAAACCAGCACCAGATAGAATTAATTGAAGTATATAAAAACCTGATTAACTAGCAAGAAGCATCTTTTTTCCATTTTGGTATTACAGAGTTTGAAGGCCTCATGAAGTTGTTTTCTTGCCCATGTAGAAAGTTTACAAATGACAAGAGCTTTTGAACAGCACACAGAAAGTGCACAGAGGTTTTGCTGTGTACACACGCCTTTATTCCTGTACTCATATGCTGTAAGTTATATGGAAAATTTCTGTGTTCATCTCATCTATAGCCTCCAAAAAGTGAAAGTACTGAAAAAATTTGACAGATCAAAAGAAAATAACAGTACATGAGCAAAACTGGCAAGTATCAAGTACCATAAATTTCATCAAGTTGGACCAGCAAAAAATTTACAGAATCATAGAATGTTTACAACTGGAAAAGACCTTCAAGATCAGCAAGCCAAACCATCTATCCAGCCCTACTAGGGCCAACACTAGACCATGTCACCAAGTACAACATCTACTTTTCTTTTAAACACCTCTAGGGATGGTGACTCGACCACCTCCCTGGGCAGCCTGTTCCAATGCCTGACAGCCCTTTCAGTAAAGGAATTCTTCTTAATATCCAGCTTGAACTTCTGATGCAACTTCAGACCATTTCCCCTTGTCCTGTCACTAGCTACCAGGGAGAAGAGACTGACCCCCACCTCACTACAACCAGCTTTTAGGTAGTTGCAGGGAAAGATGAGATCTCCCCTCAGTCTCCTTTTCTCCAGACTAAACAATCCCAGCTCCCTCAGCCACTCCTCATAAGATTTGCCTTCCAAATCCTTTACTAGCCTTGTAGCCCTTTTCTGGATACGCTCAAGCATCTCAATGTCCTTCTTGTAGTGAGGAGCCAAAAACTGACAGTACTCCAGGAATGGCCTCACCAGCGCTGAGCGCAGGGGAAGGATCACTTCCCTACTCCTGCTGGCCACATCTGGTCTGCTGGCCAGATGCAGGCCAGGATGTCATCAGCCTTCTTGGCCACCTGGGCACACTGCTGGCTCATATTAAGCTGGCTGTTGACCAACATGCCTAGGTCTCTCTTCAGACAGTTCTCGAGCCACTCCTCTCCAAGCCTGTAGCTTGCAGGGGGCTGTTGTGACCCAAGTGCAGGACACGGCACTTGGCCTTGTTGAACCTCACGCAATTGGNCTTTTTTGACCCCCACGCAATTGCCCTAGGCCCATCGACCCAGCCTGTCCAGCTCCCTCTGTAGAGCCTGCCTACCCTCTGGCAGATCAACACTCCCACAGATCTTGGTATCAATGGTAAATTTACTGAGGACACAACTCAACATCCATGCCATTGATAAAGACATTAAAGAGAACTGGCCCCAGTACTGGCCCCTGGGGAACACTGCTGGTGACTGGCCTCCAGCTGGATTTATCTCTGTTTACCACAACCCTTTGTGCCCAACTGTCCAGCCAGTGTTTCACCCAGTGAAGTATATGCCCATACAAGCCATGAGCCACCAGCTTCTCTAGGAGAATGCTGTGTGAAATTCAACCTGTAGCTCCCCATTTTCTTTTTCATTATTTTTTTTTTATTTTTAATTCTTCCCTCCTGCAAATTTGTGACAGTTGTTGTCCTTTGTTTGCATTGCTTTGCACTGTGCACTGGATCCAGTTGGCCAGCAATGGCAGGGAATGCTAATTCCATTTAGTTACCGGAAAAAGCAATAAAAGCAAATATGTTTCCCTAAGGCCCCAGCCCAGAGTGATGAAAAATCCAGACCAGCAAACATATTTTGTTAAAATCAGTCGCAAATGTCGTCTCTTTTCTCACTGAAAAATAAAAGTAGGAAAAGAGTATACCAGGCAAACTGAAATATTAATGATGGACCCTTCTCAGCTCTAGTAATTGCATCCCAAATAAATTCCCAAGCTGGGGAAGAAGTGACAGTCTCCACCCCAGAACAGGGCGAGCCCTAATCGCATTTCAGATGTGCCACGAACACACAAATGCCGCAGAGCCATAGCTAAGATTATTTAAAGTTATGGGGTCAGTGACAGCAGCAGCTGCTGCTCCTGACCTGAAGGGACTCACAGTTCTGGTTAACGCAAATTCTTGTCCTCCTGTTTCTCACTGGGACTTACTGGGATGCGAGATGTTCTTCAAGCTGCTCTGACAGGTTGCCAGTGCTGTACTGGTCACAGGCAGGGGCAGAGGAAAAGGCAGCGCAGGCAAGGATGAAATAACTTTTCCTGTTCAAGATGACTCTACTTATTTTCCCTGCTTTTAGAAATGAACAGCTGCTGCTCAGGTTTGCCAGCACCCAGCACTCAAAAACTGTGAGTGAGAGACTCAGAAATAGGATGATTGTCTGTAAAACAGTCTGATGTTGGGAAAAAAATAAAAAAGCCTCGTTTTATTTGGCTTGTGATTACTAAGTCTGCAGGGATCCTTTTTTTTCCCCCAAGCTTTTTCATTAGCTCATGAGGAGCAGAGATCCACTCTTTTCCTTCTTTTTTTTTTTTTAATGAATGCTGGGATTCTAAAATAATCAACTAATTCCAGGAGCTGAGGCTTCAAGATAAAAAAATAAGTATACCGTGTCGCAGAGCTCACAATGCAATCTCATTGCATTGGCACTGGCAGCGGTTCACTTGGCTCTGGAAATAATAAAGTGGGAGACTGAAATGACAAACAAACCGGAGATCCAAACCAAAGTACCACCAGGGAATGCAAAGCAGATGGCCAGCTAAAGAAGACTAGCCCCAAAGAATCGCTATAGTCTTTGCAGCAAGATTACTGACAGCAGCCACCGTGGTGGCCTCCTTCCTATGAGCTTGCCTGGCACGGTTTGCATCTTTGATGTCCTTGTCATGAATTATTATTAAGAGGAGTAAACAAGCTCAAGAGTCCTCTCAATTGCAAATCATTTGTGCTCCCTCTCGTAGCAAATAAGGAGATTCAAGAGCATTGGAGAGCCCACGCAAGGGTCAGGAACTACTTCACATTTCTATGCCATCTCAGGCCTACCTTGCTTCCTTTAACTATCATTTAGCTATCACAACAGTAACACTGATGTGTGCTTTCAGGAAGAACTGATTACTCGGCGTACTTCTATTAAAATGCCTGCTTTGTTTCAATATGCTGGGATATTAGTTTGTCAAGAGAATTTATTTAAAAGTTGCAAAATTAAGTCTTGCTAAATAGGAGCCAGCACGGTGGAAATTAGATTTTGGGACTGCCTAGAAATATGCAAGTGTGAGCATACGAAATCACATGTAACAATTCATTTTTGGAAAGAGGGAAAAAAAACCCTAAATTGCATTGTCTTCTGTCATATCTAGTTTGCTTTGCGGAGGAAAACACATGAATATCATCTGTGACCATTTGAACCAAGCAGTGTGGTAAAATGCCTCGCAGAGCTCCAGCCAGACAGATCTTTTCTGTTTACCCTAATCAATACATGGGTTTATTGGAGAAGAAAACAATTCTCATGGAGCAGGTTTCAGACTGCCAACCCCAGCAGATGCTCTGTGCTGCCAAACAGGATTTCTCTTGAGTTTATGTCCATCTCTAGCACTTAGCACAGCTGCTCTGCCTTCTTGTGCTTCAAAGCATATAGCCATTTACTTAACTTGTCGCTTTTCACCAGCCTGGAAATGCAATGTTTACCACTAAAACCCACGTGCTTTCCCCATTCACAGGAAACAGGATTTTGAACTTTGAACTTGATAGGAAAAGTTTTCCATGAGCACCTGGAACTAAATCCTACCCACCATATTTGTGGGCGTTACTCCATTAGCTGTCAGTTTGAAATAAGCAGGATTTAATCATTTGGAGATGACAATGAATTACAGCCCCACGTGAATGGATACAGCACTCAGGTCCCCCTCTCCCAGCCCGTCTGCTCACAGGCTGGTGCACCACTGGAGCACAGCCAGGCAGCCATAGAAATGCATGGAGTGAATAAGGTCTTCCTTCCCTATCAGCCAATAAAGAAAATTACATGGGCCAGCATATACTAATTTGGGTTCAGTCCTTTTCCCACTCAAATTAACATCAGTTTTGCCATTGACACTGATGTTAGTGGAGGCTGGCCCAGCGTCAGGGAGCTAAAATTAGATTGCTGCTGCCATTTGCTGGTCTCCGTCTTCCCCTGTACCAATGGAGGGAGTTACTGGCCCAGCTGGGAATTCCAGCAGCAGCCCTGGGACCCAAGGCATGCTGCTGATGGGCTCCCAACGCCTACAGCAGGAGCTCAGGCGGTGGGAGCCCCACAATGATCAGTCACACCATCTCCTTCCCCGCACAGAAGATTCTTATTCCCACATGGAACATCCTTATTGCTGGGGCTCGGAGCCAGGGGACAGCAGCTTCCCCAGGGGGGTGCCCACACATGCTCACGCAGGTGTGACGCACACCACTGTCCTCAGAGATGCCCTGCACAGGGCTGTCAGATTTAATCCTGTTTCCACAATGCAGAAGTCGCTTCTTATCAATATTGGTGATGCCAAAGTCACTTCTTGTCGATATCGGTGATGCCACTTGAAAAATCAGAGGAAATCCACCACAGCCCATGAGGTTAGTGCAGCATAACAAGCAGCCCTTGCATCTCATTTTTCACAAGTGAGACTCACCCCTTACATATCCATGTCTGTGCTGCACAAAGCCGCATTGGTGGTGGCTCAACACAAGGTTTATGGGGCATTTCTGCAGTCCAGCATCTTGTGATCTTCCTGCATGCACACAGGCGTGGGTGCACACAGATACACACACACACATGCATATAGAAGTATTCTCCACAGTCTTCCTCTGAAACAGCATTTTGTATTTTAGGCAGTACTCTGCCTATTAGCATGGCAGAGAACAGATACACAGGCATTTATCAGCGAGGCTGAAAAGTCTCCTCAGCCACACTTCCATGGAACAGACCTAGCTCCCTGATTTGCACTT
This sequence comes from Zapornia atra, assembly GCA_013400835.1. NCBI lineage: Eukaryota > Metazoa > Chordata > Aves > Gruiformes > Rallidae > Zapornia > Zapornia atra. The sequence continues at coordinate 945,344 of VZTU01000787.1, forward strand.
ATCACTGAAAGACCAGTTTTCATATTATGCTGCTACAATAACTTCGCAGACAACTTTGCTTACTGGACTCCTATCATGGTGGGTGTAACTACCAGCAGTAACTTGTCTGCTCCTGGGAGCAGAGTCACATGCTGTGATTGCTCATAAGCTGTTCAGATTCTCTAACAACTGAGAGGAAAAAAAAAAAGTAACTTTCTAACTGAGACACATTCCTCTGTTGTCTCTGGTGCTGTGAATGCCCTCTGTTACACAGATTTCATTAAATGGTCAGTCCACCCTGTGCCACCAACACAGAAAGCAACTGTTCGTAATTCCAAACTCCCGGCCTTGTGCCAGATAACTTTTGCCAATCAACTGCCAAGGCAAGCTTCACACAGGAAAAAAAAAGAACAAAGACGGACTGGCACATTAAAGAGATCAGCTCTGACTCTTACCTTCAGAAGCAGACTTCGCTCAAAGCCCAGAAATACTTTTACTTTGCTGGAAGTCTCTGAACTATTTTTAGCTTCCCTTGGGGATGCCATATAGGGAGAGCAGCCCCCTCCCTATCATTACTAATCTGCCTAGCATAACAGCAGGACACCTGCTGCTGGTGACTCATGTTTTGTGTGAAGCTAATGGTATATATATAGGCAAAACGTAAAGACAATTGCTTATTTTCCTCCATACCCCATGTCTTGTTTGTGCTTTCCTGTTCCTCTAAGCAAATCAAATCGGTACAAAGAAGACAGTGTAAAGAAGACAAAGACACAGCAATATTCATGTTCTCCTCAGACCAGGATCTCCAAGAGACGTACAGCAGAAGTAAGCTTGTTTGTATTTGTGGCATACAGACCTGTGCGCATACATACATCTGCACTCTTACACATTTACAGAGTGATCGTGTTCTTGCAAATTCCTGCTCAGTTTCATGCAAACTAGTGTTTTGACTGAAAACATGAATGGAAATTCAATTATTATAAATCTAAGCTCCATCCTTAACCTCCCTTCCGTACTCACACACAGGAAGAAACAACAAGCATGGAAAATGGGTGTATTTAGGGGAAACTCAGGTTTATAACCTGCCAGCATGGAGAAACCTACCACGCGTCCCCACATAAGCTTCTGGATACGAGGGGGGAAGCATCTCAGTGGCTGTCAAACATCATCTGTATTTACCTTTCTTTGCTTCCCAGGCATTACTTGCAGTAGTAAACACATAGAGCAACCCTTAGGTCTGTGCTGGGAGCCCGATTTAGCTCTCCCCCTCAAGCCATCCACTTCATCGTTATGGGCAGCACTTCTAAACTTTGGAGAGCTGCTAGGTTTGGCTTTGTGATCTCTCTGGAAGATCTCCCTTTTATTCCTTTCCTGTATTTCTCTCCTTTTCTGTTTCTTTTTTTTTTCCAAAATGTTACATTTTGGTTATTTCTGTCTTTGAAGAAAGGCATTGTCCTGATCTTCTGCCTCGGGCAATACTCTGTACTTCCATTCGTGATGGATACCTGTACTCATTCTTCTTAGCCTTAGCTCACCCTACTGTCCTTAAATTCTACAACTTAGTCCCTCTTATTGAAGATAATAGTAAAATGTCCACTAACACCAGTGGAAATAGGATGAACTCTTGGAGGAAATGCTAGAACATCTCACAATAACCTTAACAGCCATGGCGGGAAGCAGTATTAGGCAGAGTTCAGAAACATATTTCAAGCTCAGTAATTTAAAATAACCCCTGGCAAATCAACATGTCACAACTTAACACGACCACCTGCCAAGTCCTGAATGTACAGGGGAAAGGACTGCAATATGCCCCAAATATCAACCCTAAGTCTTCTTCAGCAAATAAAGGTGTAGAAAAAAGAAAGCCATGTGTCCTTTCCCTGCTGCTTCTCCAGGTTCTGCTCGAGCAGAAGCAGCAGGATTTCAGGCAGACAGACCCTGCAGCGTTTGCAGCTTTCATAAGGAGCGTGTCAGCGTGACCCACGGGCTCTGCAGTCCTCGATTCCCCCCTAGTGACCAGAGCACACCCAGGGTATCGAATCAGCTGTAGCCTTCGAGCTCAACGGAGCTGCTGCATCTCTTAAGAACCAGCAGTAGATCTGGCTTTGTGCTTCAGCAGCCCTGACGTCCTCTCACATACCAAAAACCCACCCAAACCCCCTCTTCACACCCACCTTCGTCTCTGAAGGACAAACATAACCAGCTGCCACAGGGAGAGTTACAAGCTGAGGGTCCGTTCTCCCCTGACATTCCTCTGAGGACAGCCTGAGCGTGCTGTTAACATATTAACTAACACAGTTCTTTTATATACCTGCTAAACAAAAAAAAAGTAGAACCAGAAGGAAAAAAAAAGCCAAAAAACCCCTCAGCATGTCTGCCTTGAATCCCAATTAGAAAAGAATTGTTTGCCTTAATTCTAAATGTATTTAGAATATGGAGCATATATTTCCAAAGGATGTTTTGTATTTACAGTGTGTCTGTCTGGTTATACTGCTGCAATGTAATTGTTTTCCTGCTGAGAATTATAGCAGTGAAGTTACTCTGGGTACGATTACAGCTAATTATAGTTTCACTTTGGAATTTAAGGGCTCCCCTGCAACACTCCCTCCTTCCCACTTCAAGGCACTGGCCTTGGAGCAAGTTGTGACTGCTGCCCGTAATTGTAGGGACAGGTCCATGAGGTCACTGCCAGCTACTTGACACGCAGATGCATTTGAGGTTTAGTTGCTAGAAATGGGTACGTCATTACGGTAATGCCATGAGGGGAAATCTATATAGAATTCGCTACGCTCAGGCCACAGCTCAGACAACCTAAGCCAAAACTTTGCTAGGTCTGAGCCTGGGGGAGCTCAGCTGCAAGAAGGCAGCAGTCCTCGTGGGCAAGGCCCTGGGAGAGATGGAGCGCGCTGCAGAATCTGTGTCCAAATGGGTGATTTTCGATGAATCACAGAATCACAAGGTTGGAAAAGACCTTTAAGATCATTGAGTCCAACCGCTCCTGTCCTGTGCTAAACCGTGTCCCTAAGTACCTCATCTACCCTTTTTTTTAAACACAACCTGGAATGGTGACTGACTCCCCTCCCTGGGCAGCCTGTTCCAGGCCCTGACAACTCTTTCAGTGAAGAATTTTTTTCCTAACATCTAATCTGACCCTGCCCTGGTGCAGCTTTGTGCCATTTCCCCTTGTCCTATCACCTGTCCCCTGGCTGAAGAGACTATCTCCCACTTCTCTACAACCTCCTTTCAGGTAACTGTAGGCAGTGATAAGGTCTCCCCTCAGCCTCCTCTTCTCCAGGCTGAACACCCCCAGCTCCTTCAGCCGTTCCTCATATGATTTATAGTCCAGTCCCTTCACAAGCCTCGAAAACTGAAGAACAGTTATGTTTGTGGTGGCTAACATCTGAAGAGCAGAGAAACATTCACTCTTGTGCACAACTTAGTACAAGGTGACTGCTATAAGGCCAGGAATAGAGCCCTAGTACAGCATGGGTAATGCAGCAGACACTGCTGGGCCAAGCTATGGTGAATTCATCAACTGCTCCCTAATGGGAAACACTTCTTGATGCCTTGCCCCTGAATCTTTAAAGCCTGATGCTGGAATCAACTTTGCCTCTTCCATCTCTTCCTTCTATCATACCTTTTTCTACCGTTGCTGATAATCCCAAGCAGAGAGCTGAGCCATGGCTGTGCTGGAGCAGCCCAAGATGGCCTTGACATTAATTCAGCACAAACCATGTTGATGCCAGCAGAGCAATTCAGGCATCTGGAAGAACCCTGCCAAGTGTCTGTGGCCGGATGAGACAGAACCCGTCCCGGCAGCCCTGTCACTCTCCCTGCCCCAGAAGCTGCAGCTACGGGAACACCTGTACCCTCTTGAGCTGCACCGTATGCTTTGAAACAAAATGTCAATGAGCTTCCCAGATTAAAACATTAAAATTGTATGAGCAGCAACTGTCACACACAAGGGAGCTACTAACACTGGTAGGGTTTTTCCTTCTGAAAACAGGAAAGATCATTTTTAATACGGTATATTAATATGCAGCTATAGTTTCATCAAGTTGAAGGCCAGGAAGACTCATTAGATCTTCATTTGACCTTAAAACAAACCACTGTATTTTACCCAGCTATTTCTAATCGAACAGAACTATAAGTGCCAAGAAAGTCAATAGTGGAGAAAAGCAGCATGTCTTACTCTGGAGCCATCAAAAAGTAGAGTATCCTCTTTTTTTCTCTTTATAATTTGCTCTAATGACTAAAATAACCTCCCAATTAAAAAAATCCAACCAAAACCAAGCCCACCCACCAAACCCCACACCTCATTTAATGATATCATAGAATCATAGAATCACAAGGGTTGGAAGGGACCTTGAGAGATCATCGGGTCCAACCCCCCTGCCAAAGCAGCCCCCCAGCTCATATTGCACAGGTCGGTGTCCAGATGAGTTTTGAATCTCTCCAGAGAAGGAGACTCCACCACCTCCCTGGGCAGCCTGTCCCAGGGCTCACTCACCCTCACTGTGTAAAAGTTCTTCCGCATGTTGGTGTGGAACTTCCTATGCTCTAACTTGCAGCCATTGCCCCTTGTCCTGTCCCCACAGACCACTGAAAAGGGTCTGGCAATTCCCTCCTGCATCCCATACTTAAGATATTTATAGACATTAGTAAGGTCCCCCCTTAGTCTTCTTTTCTCAAGGCTGAACAGCCCTAGCTCACTCAGCCTTTCCTTGTAGGTAAGACGCTCCGGGCTCTTAATCATCTTCGTAGCCCTCCTCTGGACTCTCTCCAGGAGATCCCTGTCTCTTTTTATACCAGGGAGCCCAGAACTGGACACAATACTCCAGGTGGGGCCTGACCAGGGCAGAGTAGAGGGTGAGGATCACCTCTGGTTCAGCTTTCAGATACAGACTCTTCTTCCACCTTTCTCTCCTTTTATGACAGCATTTTCTTCCTAGAAACAGACACATGCACACAAAAAAAAAAAAATCACCTCAGACCCTTTTTTAGTCAACCAAACACACTGAGTCTTTCAACCTCCTATTGTAAAACCTTTATTTAGACCCTCAAATAATTCCAGCCATTCTTTCTTCCCCATTCTCCAACTTTTCTGTGTCCTTTCAAAGATTCAACACAGTCTGCTGCTATTTGAGACCTGGTTTTAGCAATGCTGCGCACAAAAGTAAAATTACCTCTTTTCCTGTTATTGACTGCCCCCTTGTTTATATATTTAGAGGCCATATAAATTCCTTTTGTCGGGTCATCACAGCAGGATTGATGAGCAGAGGCTTTTCAGAGCGCTGCTCCCTTCATCCCACGAGTGCTACCTATGCTCCTGTGTGTGTGGGGCTGTGCCTTTGCACAAACCAACACGGAGTTTGATGGATTTCTCATCATCTTTACTGAAAGACTCCGCTTTCCTGGTGCCAGTCACCTTCCCTCTTCACTACCCACCACTCTCTTGATCTTTGCACTTTGCAAAAATTTTTCATCTTCTGTTTTGCTACAGACCATTGACACCATGGAGAGCTTTGGTACTTAGACTTAACCTTAATGAGCTCCACAAACCACAGGTCCATTCAGTTCTGATTCTCCATCGACAGCTACTTGTTGAGCTCTGTCAGACACTTCTTAATCCATTTAACATATGTTCTAATGTTACTGAATAGTGTTAATGTTTAATCAGCATGCTATTCAGTGCCAAGTCAAACACCTTGCAAAAGTCTAAACGCACTACATTTATACAATTGTTTTTGTCAACCAGACATGTAATATAATCACAGAGTAAAAATTAGGTTTCTTTGATAAAGTTTGACATAAAACCATGTGGTTTAGACTACTTACTAATTTACTTTTGCATCAGCTTTTGAATTATTTAACCCAAAAACATTACAAACTAACTAGACTGCCTGAGCCTTAGGAAATATTTCCTCGTAACAACCTTCTCTCTAAAATAGATGTAGACACATTTCATGTGACCGGGTGAGCTTTAGCTCATTCACGAGGCAGCTCGTTACTTTCAGGGAGACTGGGCTGGATTTGCTCCCTGTTGGAAGGTTTCACAGGTACACAGGGATTTGAAGGGACCAGGTGCTTGATGCAGGGGCACAGTACCCTGTTCCCCCCAGTATGCCTTCACAGCTGCCTTGCTCACAGTGCCTCACTGACACTTCTAAGGAAAACAGACAGCCAAAACTTAAAATCTTCAGTATAATTTTCTTTGCAAAAGATGAGAAACAACTTTATCAAAAGGGGAAAACCATGATTTGTGGTATTTCTGCGCGCCCCTGCCAGCACACAGCTGTTGCTGCACATGATCTTGTGATTTAGGGCCTCAGTTACATCTGCTCTTTAACTAAATTAGTACAAAGTCAGAGCCATAATTTTATGGGATGAGGGATCGATGTTTCAAGGAAGGGATCTAGCCGCCGAGTGGATTTTTATGCCTGGTTTCTATGTAAAATCCATTCACAAAGACAAAAATTTCTTTGTACTGAAGTCCACCTCTCTTTGTTCAGACCAGGTTATTCAAAAGACCCTAAAGGTACCTGTGAACCTCGTTCCTTTTGCCCATTCCCCACCCTACTCCTTTAAACAAGTTCAGCTTTTCCTGCCAAGAACCGCTGTGGCCAACCTTATCAAATAATAACGAAACCTCGAGGAATTCAGCAGAGAGCTGTATGTTTTGCACATAAAGACACAGCGACTTCTCAGTGCTCCTGCTATTATTCAGAAATCATGCAAAATGAAGCTGAGACGGGGAGCAAAGCAAGGTACAAACCTGAAGACTTCATACTTCACGAGGATAACTCATTTTCTCTGCTGTCACTAACTCAAACCCCCAATGAAAAGAGGAGGGGGGGGAAAGAAATAAAAGGAGTAAATTATATGCAAGCCACTAGACTTATCACTTAGCTTTTGGCAAAATATTGACTCCTGAATGATCTTTGTCAAATCTTGTAAAAAACCAGCCTCTAGGTGATGAATCTTGCCACAGGCATTTGATGGGGTGCTGCTGGGAAAGGGAGAGGAGGGAAATGGAAAAGAAGGCTTAATTTTAATTAAGTAAACTACCTGTGTCTGCATTTGGTCACAGCTCTCATGATCCGGAAAAGTAGGATGCCTGAGGGCTTGATTCTTGTTTGTTTTAAATATTAATAGCATTTTAAATGTCTTCTTTGCTGGGCTTGGTGGACCTGATGGTAAATGTCTGACCCAGCTCCGGCGTTCCCTGCAGTGAGCAGCCTCACAGCAGCGCAGTCAGCTCCGAATAACACTCGACCAAAACCAGAGCAGAAAACTTGCAGTGAAGGCTCTGCTGGGAGCAGAGCCCACTTACTGTGTTTAAGAGGGAGATGGGTGAATGTGCAACACGTCTGTATCAGCAATCCAGACGTGTTGGACCAGTTTTGCATGCTGGCATTTCACTAAGACCTGGGGTTTTGCAGAGGCTTTAACCCAGCTATTGAAGCTAGGAAGGACAGTACTATGAACAAGGGGTAAGCAGAGGGGAGGAAGAAGAAGAAAGTATTTGTTTTCTTGAGCAATAATTTATCATTTCCAGACAGTACAGCAGGATAAATAGTCTTGTGGATAAAGAATTGACTTGAGACTGGGACAAACAGGTCTGTCCCAACCTCAGCTACAGGCTTCCTAGCAGGTCTTGGATCTGACAAATAGAGACGTAAGATGGAAAAAATGCTGCCAGCCCCATATGTGGTCTGAGTGGTGGTCCAGAGCCACGCTGACAGGCTCTACTGCAAAGTCCTAGTTAAAATCCTGAGGTAGAAATTTGTGTTATATAAAGTAACCTGGAATTTTTGTCATTAAAAAAGTGCCATAAGCGATGCTGAGATATTCCACACACAGCCTGCCATTTCCAGTTTCAATCTAATCACTAATCAACATTATTTCAACATTAACTTGGGACTCGATTTCTTCACCCAACTCATGTTGGCATCATGCAACCCACCCAGAAGTATCTCCCTCTGACTCCTTTTTTTGGAAGTGATTTTTAAAAATCACTTTAAGTGATTTAAGAATACTCCTAAATGTCAGCTGCAGGCAGGAGAAGATAGTTATTGGTCTGTTTTTAGAGAGAATTTTTGGCTCAGTTCCTTCTTTCTACCCTGCTCATCACTGATGTATTTTTAAATGAATCCTAAAATACACACCAGGAAACTCTATTAAATAAAAATCATGAATGGCAAGCAGACTGTGCTGTTACTGTGCATAAGAAGATAACAAGACTCAAGAGACTGCCCTTTACATTCTGCTGCTCTTGCTAACTACAGATCTGGCCCAGGAAATGCACACGTTCCACGAAGAAAGGCGAGCACCATGAGCCCTAAACAATATGCCTGGAAAGAGGCCGGAGGAATAAGAGATCAGAGAGATAATCGGGATGCCATGAGCTGCAACTCTCTGTGTTCTCAATTAACTAAGTGATTGGACATGCACAATCAGAGATCCCGAATGTATCGTTTGTAGGTTATCAGCGATACCGGACATCAGATGGAGCGGTGCTGGACTCCCCCTGCCAACAAACTGGGGGAAAAAATTAGAATTCGGAAAGCTTTTTAAAGCCAGACTCTCACCTCAAGACACAATAAAAGAAAAGCTTTTAGATCATTCCTGGCAGAGGAGTTGGAAAGCTGCCATGCTCACACAGAGTAACTATGGTAATCCATATCAGGTTGCAGAAATCATCTTTAGCATACAGTCTTTTAAGCCCTCCAAGAAGCTTTCTTCCTAATCTATTTAAAAATAAAAAATAAAGGGTGTTTCAAGGTCAAATAGTACCAATAATGGGATCAAAGACACCGCATGGGAAATGGGTCAAGGGTACCTATCCCGAGCACCAAGCGCTGTCTCTGCTCTGATGCAGGAGGCCATAGCTGGGTAGGGGATGGACATCCCTGTCTTGTGCTCTGCATTACCATGTCAGCTTGATCAACTATCTGCAGTGAAGACTGCACAATTAAGATGCACCGCTGAAAACCTATGCTTAATTGCTTTGATGCTTAGGTGATTGAGAGCTGAATATATTAGTGTGTCAAAATTACTGAACACAAAGGCCTTGATTCTCTTCTCTTCTATGACAGCGTAAGTGATGCCCAGAGTTCGCATTCGTGGGCATGTGAGGATTGCTGCAGCTTATTTACGTAGGCAGGCTCAGCCCTTGGTGACACTCCAACTCTTTTTAAATATTTGGGGTCACAGTGTGCCTGATCTAAAGGAATTTGATTCTATTGTTCAGCTAGGCAGAATTAGGAATATAGAAAATCAAATTCCATTATTTTAAGATTAGTTTAAAATGAAACACTGTTAGTTAAATCCCCATGCCACATGTAGCCCAAGCATTTGCCCTGCTTCACCCTGTTGTGTGTGCAGAGTGGCCTACGCAACCACCTCTTCACCTTCATGAGTATTCCTTGAGTATTTGCGGGATCCCTGCACCTCTCAGACCACGCTGGAAATTAAATTCAAATGAGCATCTTTAGGAGCTGGACCCAAAAAGGATCAAGAAGAGCAAATGTAGCACAGAGGCATTGGAGGGAATTGGCAGTGTATGACGAATAAAAGTCTTATGCATTGATATCCCAAATGGCTGTATTGTTAGGAAGACGTGTCAGGCTTCCTCGAGTCTCTGCTGCTTTGCCAGACACCATCTTTCCCTCTTTGCAAAGATGGGAACTTCTCTGATGAGCCCAACAGAATGTCAAAAACTGAAAAATGTTCTACATCAGTCATAGAGATGAGGCGTCTATCACTGAACGCGTGTTCAAACACATCCTCCTTTTCCTTTTTTTTCTTTTTTTGATACTTCAGCTGACATTTTCCTCAGTTATGGGGCTGTTATTTCCTTTCCTTATATGCAAAATGGTTGTACTTGCATGCACAAAGCAGCTGAATGCTTATCTGGATGGTCTGTTCGTATGAATACAATAGAGGGCAAGCATCTGTGTTTTGGGGGAAAAAAATAAATAGATGTCCAAAAAAAGCATGCAGGCAAAAAGCCTCAATAATGATAGACACAGCTTTGGAGATGTTTTGAAAATCAGGGCTAAAATACCAACTACTCTTGTTCTGGGCTGCAATGACAAGATGCTGATTTGCTATGATTTCAGTGCTCCATAACTTAATTTTATTACATTTGAGCTAACAGTACTAAACATATTTCTTGGTTATGTGTTAAATACTATATCCCTTATACATTAAGATGGTTTTAGGTCTTAGCTCGTGTCTGTAATTTGATATTAGATCATTCTCCTCAATTCTCATAGCTGGGGCAATCCCTAACCTGCAATTTAGAAGGGAAAAAAAAACAATTATGCGCAATCAGAGTCTCCAAGAAGAGGCTCTTTTTATGGGACTGCAGCATTACAAGTGAAGTACACTCAGCTATGTCCTCCAAACAGGTCTAAAAAAGTTATGGCAGCACCCAGGATGCAGCAGGGACCAATAATTTGAAGCTCAAATCACATAATTCGCGATGTCATTTTTCCACTGCTCCTTTTTATTTCTGCTACGATCTCACACCGTTTTCAGAAGCACCTTTCCCGTGCTCACCACACAGGATTTTTGTGCTGCACCTCTGCACCCGCTCTCCGGGAGGCAGTGAAGAACAAGGGGTGTTGGTAGAGCCACGGTAAGGGAGGCAGCAGGACCGTGGGCTAGGGAACATGTTTGATGGTCGAGCTGCTGTCTGCAGAAAGCAATGACAAGCTCCACCGTGACTGACCTGGGAGAGGGATTCACTCTCAACTGCAGTGCACACTTTGGGTTCTTCCAGAACCATCTGCCACTGGGTACAAAGCAGCAAGCGGAATCAGTTTCAGACTGATATTTGCAAGTATTTAATTTGCACATGCAAAGTGGTGCTCGGCTTTGGGTTATCAGCCCTCTTGATTTTTCTTACATTCTCCTTGGATGTCGCTATTGACATAGGGAAAAGTAGGATATGTGGTAATTCATTCAATAAAAAAACCCCAAACCTAATAAATCTATCTCATAAATTAAGCCTGCAAAGAAGGCAGATCATTGCTCTTCAGTCATTTGCATAGCTCCCTGCTGGCCTGCCTGGCTGGTTTTTGGTTTAGGGAGAATATCTACAACCAGTCACCCAGCATGCATATGTTGATTTTAAGACAGTGAATTATATTTTTAGAGGAGGTGCTGGCATTAATGTATCTTTTGTAAATATTCCAGAGGTTTATTTATTAGATTCAAAACTCTCTATTTTTTTCAGAGAGGAGCTGTCTAGCCAGGTCATGGTGAACTTCAAGATTTGTGGATATAAAAAAAGAAAACTTGTAGCTCTCTTTTGGCAGGTAAACCCAGCAATGATAAATGGTATGTCCTCCCATTTGATTGATAAGTGCCGTCTCATCAAGAAAAGCCTAACAAGACTTCTATATACTACTCATTAGGTTCTTACAGAGCACCTCAGCCCTGCTTGCACTCTAAACACCTAAGCAGATTCAACTGAACAGCCCAAGCTGGAGTGGGTTTTGAGTGGACTCTGTCTACAGATGTAAGACTGGAGCCAGTAGTGCCTCTTTTGTTAGTTGGTGTCATCTGTCATCCCCCCTCTTCCACTTACCATATACCATGCTTCGCAACCCAGGAGATGACACTAGCCCAAGACCCAGGAGAAACTCCATCACCCAGTGAGGTATCACACTCATCAGCTGTATTCAAAGAGGCTGCAGGCAGCAGCAGGTCAAAATTCCACATCTGCCACTGCTGCCCAGTCTCTACATGGGCCTCTGTGGAAGAGCAATGCAGGCAGGAGTGCAGCTACACATCATCCCTCTACACGAAGGCAAACACAAGCACTTTCATTCTTCCCGCAAGCAGCCACTTGCACACACCCCCACAAAATAGGCAGGCATGGAATGTCAATGAATATTTAATTAATAAGTTGTTATAGAACTACTCTGCTAAACTGAGCATGCTATGAGGGAATAACATCTAGGGAGTAAAAGCATGAATGAGACTCCAACTGTCAGCTTTATGGATGTCTGCTGTTAGGGTATGGCTCCTTCAGCTGTGAGGGAAGAAGTTTATACTTTGGGAAAGAGATATAGGAGCCAATGCACACTCTTCTTGTATGCACATTTTCCACCTGGAAAATGTCTGTGAAGATACGGTCTGCTACGCTCTCTCTCTGGCACAGGAGGGAGAAACAGATGGAGAGATCGTCTAAAACCTTTTGTTCTCCATAGTTAATAACCTGGAGCTCTTCTAATATCAAACATGTGTAGGTTGGCTTCATCTCCTTGTGCAGGTTGACTTCATTTGTGTGTGCATGCTCTTCAGAGGAAAACCAGCTACATTCCCCAGCTGGCTAATACGAAAACGTGACTTTTTACGAAGAGAACAGGATGAGCTCTTAAAACTGTTGTGTCCTTTATGAAATGCTGTTTACAGCAGATCTGTCATGAACATCAGTAACTCACCTAGCCATCTTAGCACAATATGACATTTTAGTGCCAGCAAAATTGGGAATGAAACCAGCCACATTTTGATACAAGTTTAGAAATTAGGAAAACCTTTTTATTTTTTCTTCTTTTCTTTCTTTGCTTTTTTACCGTCAGACATGTCGATCTGTTCCAGTGAAAGACTGCAGTGCTTCTGAAAAAAGACATTTCAGCACATCATCTCATGCTCAAAATATAGTACTGGGCTTATTGAGAATTAAAGAAAATTTTGAAGTCCTTATTTTTCCCATGAAAGAAACATCCATTTCAGTCCAGCTCAACCTAAGTAACAATGACATATTGTTGGTGGAAGAAATTTCCTTCCTAGCTCCTGCAGAGTTTGTTGTACTCACTGAAATGTATGATTTTATTATCCTTAATTCACCATGCAAAGCTACAAATAACAGCGGCCATAAAATTATCCATCCCTTTTTAAAATGCAGCTGGAATACACATCCTCCTTTGATAGCGCATTCCAGAGGAGGACGTCACACTGTGTGAAGAATCACGATCTTACTCCCATCCATGAAGAGCAGGTAACACCAACTGACAGGAGGCAATCAAAGCATCTTCCCAGCTCTTACCAAAATGTACAGTTTAACAAGTGAAACAAAAGTCTTTAGCTCCTACAAAGTCCTTATATGACTTTGGAGCGTGCGGCTCACAGGAGCGAGATTTGGGCTCCCAAACAAAATTATTTTTACTTCTCTCCATTAGGAGTTGCCATGGGAAGCCAACATTGCTCATTCAGTCTGCAGCTCACAATTCCTGTTCATAAGTCACCTGCTTCTCTATGGCTTAGAGGGAATACAGATTTTTCTTGGGACACCAGGACTCGAGGGAATTACCTGTAGTTAAACATCTGATTAATGGCTCATTAAGAATCAGAAACAGTGTTTATTCAGTCCCTGTCTGAGTGTGGGTTTGCAATTATGTGCTTTTGAGACTGCAGGTGTGTGAAATATTCATAACCCAAATGGAAATATGATGGAAGTGCAGTTTACGCTTACTCAAGGGCTAGCTGTTCTGGTTTATAAATATAAAACAGAAAAGCAAAAGTGCAATTATTACTCTGCCCAGGGAGTATCCAGACACTCAATAGACTCTTTACAAACATATTAAGCACTAAATTTCTGTCCCAAGTAATCTATTCTACGTGGCAGAGCCTTCTATCCCACTCACTCCACCTCCAGTACACGCTACAACTAGACGTGAGGCCTACTTGTAAAAGCAACACTCATCGTCAGATTGCTCATGTAGTAACTACTACACCCCAAAGGGTCTGTGCTTCTCTGGGTACACCCCAGGGGAAGTGAGAGGAGAGAGACTGATGGCCCTTGGCTGGATCTCTGCTAGGTTTATGGCCATATATTAAAATCACATTATTGGAGCTTTAATTCTATTTAATGGTGAATCATTCATTGCCCTCATCCCTTAGCTAACCCCAGAAGGACTCCCCTGCATACAACAAGCTTCTATCATTTGTTCTATCAGCTCCAGAGCAGCTGTGTACATTGGAAGCTGCAATTTTTTACCACACACCCAGCCAGCTAGCAACAGGCTATTAGTAATTTTAAAATATGCAACCATAAAGTTGTAGCTTTGAAGATGAAACAAGGACTGGAGAGCAGGGAGAGGGATGGGAGGCGGGTACGTGTTCAAATATTGTGACTGAAGAAGAGTTTCCCCTCTGACTTCAGGTGTGGCAAACCCCCCTCCTGAAACAGGTAACTTTTCCTCACTGCAGCGGCTGCTCTAAGCATCGAGTCTTCCCAAAAGCTGCTTCCTTTTCCTAATTTATTTTATGCTGTTGTTTTCTAAAAGGGTCGTTTCAGAATTCCTCTGGGCCCCATAGATGCCTTGCTACCACCTTGCAGAAGCTCTCAGTGGTACCGTACAACTAAATATTAGTCACAGGAGAACAGGAACAAGTAGCCAGGCAGAAACAAATCTAAAAGCAGTGAACCATCAAATGTGAGGAACACAGGAGGAAGCTGACAGATGAAGGGCTGTGCAGAGTCCCTAAATCCAAAGTGCCTGTCTGAAAGGGCACTTTCTTTCAAGAGGAGCATTTCTAATAATCTCTCTTCACTGCAGAAGGGAAGGACTTATCTGTTCGCCATCACTGATTGCCTAACATAAAGTGCTTTATATTAGCCTGAAAGGACGCAGTCAAGTGCTTCCAGATGGTGGGAGGCAGCAGGCAGGATGGCCACGGCCTGGCAACACCTGGTGCCTGCTCCCCACTTGCTGCAGGTACGGTGCAGAGCTGGTGGGTACAGCCTGGCCCTGGAGACTCCCCCCACCTAAAGGCAGCTGCTGGATCTCCCCCATCTTTGACTTCTCCAGGCTCAACTAACCTATGAATGTCCTTCCTTCTCTTGGCTCATGGGTAGGAGTAGCCTGGGAGACACACAATGGACAGGCATCGAAAGCATGAGCCAAGAGCTCCACATGTTCAGAGGGGGACAGAAGAACACTGAGGCAGTGACCATACTGAAGATCCCACAACCTCAGGCTGAATGCTACTATGATTTTTAGAAAGATGCTCAAACCCATCTAAAAATGTATTTAATGTTGGGAAATCCACCATAGTCTGTGGTAAGCTGTTCCAGTATTGATTACTAAAACAATTTGCCTTTTTTCCTATTCTGAGTGTTTCTTGCTTCAGTTGCTAGGCTTGGGTCATGTTGTGATGTCCTCCATGACATCCAAGGGTCCTCTGCTGCCAGAGCACTTCTTCCGTGTTAGTACTTGTAAGATCCCTCCTAACGCCTCTAGGAGAATCTAATGAGATGGAGCCACTTTTAGTCTATAAGTCAGGACTTCTAGAACTCAGACTATACTTGTAATATTATTTTTTTCAGAAACATTTCTAAATTTGGCACTGGGTGGCAAAAAAATGTTCTATCTTTATTCTCTAGACAGTGGTAATATCTGCATGAACTCATTCTTCTGCAGTTCACATATTCAAGGTTCCTATTTAATTTCTCAGCCACTGCATCCAGTTCACATTGAGGTGTTTATCATTTAAAAAAATACAGTCCCCTCAGCCAGTAAGCATGACCTGTTTTCTTGGTTCCTGGACCTCCTATTTTCTGTGCTGAAGTGAGTCTCATTGCTCACTGGATCCAGATCACTCTGAAGAACTGATTTATTATTTACTAACCTACTCTTTTTTTCTGTCATCTGTAATTTTTGTCTTTAGTATTTGGATATTTCCTTCTAGATCATCAATAATGATGTTCTACGACACTGAAGCAAAAATAGATCACTGGACAACTGAAGAGAAGCAGCCACACTGAATGTTGGTTCCCTGCTCCCAATTACTGTAATGTAGCTCAACTATCTGTAAAAGTGAAGGCCATTTTGAAGGCCCATTAAAAAAAACCTTTTGGAAAGCCTCCAAAATAGAAAAAGAGAGACTTCTGCAATGTTGCCAAAAAACCACCAAAGCTTAAATCTGTTGTTTTGGGTTTATTTTGAACAGCCTTTTTTCTATGAGAAAATACTTTTTAACTATGTCAGGGCTTTTATATACTGAAGGATAAGAACATAGCAGAGGATTCATCCCATTACTGTCTTGTTAACTCCTTGCTATTGTTAGCATACATGCAAAAAGCTGGGAGAAAGCTGTCCTTGTTAAAATGTCCCTCATCCTTTCAGATCCAAGGAGAACCACCTTTTATTCACAACTGTCATTTCTAGCAAAATAAAGGAGAAAGTCTGGGGGGGAAAGGGAGGAAATCCCCTCCCAACCTTCCATCTTCTCTTTTTGAAGCTGTGTGTTTGATAAGTTTCAAAAACCCAACTATTTTCTTTAAGCTTGAGCTATACTAGTTTCCCATTTGACAAGTGGTCAGGCTTTTCAATCTACTGCAGAAAGGCATTCAAGGATGCACCAAATGTTCAATGTTAGCATTAGTTATTGCAGTATTTCAGTGCAAACTTTTTTTTTTTAAATGAAATTAATACACAATGATAGTCCCCAACCCATAGAGCTTCCACCAAGCAGCAGCCCAACAAGTGGGTTTAGGGCACTGAGTTAGTGGCAAAAATAGCAAGCAACCTGCAATTCTTAACCATTTTGAACATCTTGCATCACCTATCTGGTGTATTTGTGATGCACTTCTAAGAAAGACAAGCTTTGAAACAGGTTCAGAAGAAGATAAGGCTGAGAGAAGGATGTGTTCATGCATTTGCTTACAAGTATTTTATCTTTGCAGGACTGAAAAGCAAGCACAGAGAACCAAGCTGTGAGCAGTCTCAGGGAAACCACGTGTTTAATTTTAGGTGTGTAACTGTACCTGGCTAAATCAGCTAAATCAGGGGCATGGTGGCTTTAACTCTCATTTTTACCATGGGGACTTTTGAGTTGCTCAAGTCTTTTCAAAAGAACTGCCATTTGCAGTTCTCGTGTTGGCAGCTTCTTAATACATGAGATCTTTCTAAGATTGATACAGAGAAGGTCATACGCTTTCCCTCAGCTGTGTGATTAATGCTATTCAAGGCTTTAAATAACATATAACAAAAGACAATAATTGTCAAGATTTAGGTGTATGTCTGCTGAATTCATTGCTACCTTTAGGAGACAATTTGCTGTACCTCTGATGGGGTATGACAGTTTGATAAACAAAAGAAACTGTAATGAATATAAGAGGAAAAGAATAAGGCTTTTGTCCCCTTTGTCACATAAAATATCTCCCTCTCCCCCCCCCAGTAGGAATACTTATCAATACTATGTTTGAATCCTACCTATTAAATAGCAGAAAATAGAATCATTTCACAGAGCTAAAACACGTTTCTAAAAGAGGGAGAGATTCAATCCAAGAATTCACTAATAGCATCATTAAAATTAGAGCCCAGATCCCAGGCTCCAGCCTGCAATCCCACAGGGCAAGGACAATACTGTGCTCAGTGTCGTCCCAAGTCAGTGAAGGCTTGTCTGCTCCACGGCCAGGGGAATCTGTCCCTGGGAAGCCCTTCTCTCTTTCTTTCATCTAAAAGCCTTTGCCAGGAATCTGAGGTTTCTCCGTTGTCACAAGGTACAGAGCAGACCTGCCCTTCATTTCAGGGTCTCAAACCAAAAAAAACACAACCAGCCCTCTAATTAGCAGCTCTGCTGACTTCTTCTGGACTCAGAAGAATGGAGGAGTCACAGCCAACCTTTGATTTCAAATCAAGAGGGTTACAGCCTGGCCTTCCTTTGAGAAGCAGCGATTTCCACACTCTGGCACTCATTAGTAAGAAGCTTTTAACGCCATACATATGCTGTATTAAAAGGCTGAGAGAAGTTCCACCCAGATGTTCAGTTCCACCCCCTCTTCCTCTGTCCCCGCTGGGATCCAAGGGGACGGGGCAGCCAGTGCCTCTGCTGCACCATCTCTCCAGCCCGTTGTGAGGAAGCTTTATGCACGGAGCAGACGATGCTGAGATGAAGGTTACTCTGCTGGTTACATAAGGACTTGGGTGGGGATTTTTTGACTCCTCTGTTACCAAGGCTTTTCAAAAATCCACAATAGGCCCAATTTAGCCAGACCCTGCACCGAGTGCCTTGCAGCGTCTGTGAGAGCAATTAAGAAGCACTATTCCCAAAGCTGTCTTCTCCTCAATTATGTTGGCAAACAAAGAGGCGTGACTGTGGAAGACCCTCGCTATTAAACAAACCAGGCCTACTTATTTTCCCTTTGATCAGGGGAATGAAGTCAGCGGGGAACAAGAATGCCAAAGCAGCACGTTTGCTCTTGGACTTGTGAAGTTTACAAACAAAAAAGAGGGAAAGAAAATAATGATGATGCGCAACATGGAACTTAACCCATCCTTTCCACCGAACACCAGGTACACCAAGCAACACACAGGACAGTGGGGCCTGGGGTGCTGGGACTGGAAACTGGGCGGTCATGATAGTTAGCATAACAAACATCAAAGAGAAATCTCCATTGGAAACTTCTCTTTCAAAATCCCTTTTTTTTCAGAGGAGCTTATAACAGGACCATCCATGTTTTGGAGCCTTGTTTCAGATTTTGCCATGCCCCTGCCCCATCAGTTAAGAATGTAAATAAAAGCCAGGAACTTATGATATCTTGAATTCTGCTATTCTTTTCATTGGTTCTAATATATATTTAGTCTGCTAAATCTAAAATGACAATGTGTTCCATAAACTAATTGTATGTTCTTCTCTTTTTTCAAATTTCAGTAATTGCCACTATTTTTCTTTTTATTTTTTTTGGTTGAGCTTGTTTGGGCTAAGGGTTTTGGCTGAGCTTTTGTGCTGAGACAGAATAAATGTTGTCCCACATCACAGATCCCCCCATCACCTCTTCAGTCTCTGCTGGAAAAGTCGCCTTTCCATTTCTCAGCTAATGAAACACTCAGCAGTGTCTGGGCAGTGAGGTTTACTATCAAACTCTACCTACTGGGAAATAAAGTATATCACAGTGTTCCTTAACTCAGAAATACAGAATCTATATTAGCTATTTTGACATCACTCTTAAAACATACTTGGTCTTGCATGTAACAACCTGGAAGACAAGAGCTGTGTGTGTTTCTCGGGGTTCCTGGGAAGCAATCTCAGGAGTTACAGAAGCTCCAGCAAAGCTGCACTACACAGAAAACCTGCGTGTATCAACTGGCCAACTCCTTGGCAACGTCTCCAGGGTGAATGAACCGCAGCCTTGCTCAGTGCTCAGAGGACCTTTTTACTATTTTATTTTAAACACAGATTTAGTGTTTGCAGAAGTGGTGGGTGAACAGCAATGGCGACAGAATGTGCTTTCTTATCTGCAAATTGGTGTCTGGTGCATGCAGAAGTACTGATGGCTGGGGAGACAGCAAGCTGAGATTGTAGCTCTATGTAAAAACTTACTCAACCATTACTTCATTTTAATCTCCTATTTATTACTGGTTGCATCTGCTTATAAATTAGGACAGTAAGTTGGCTGGAGCTCTTAATGGCACATTTCACTGCTGCTTTGAAAGATCATCTGTACAGTCAACAAAATAATATTAATGGGTCATTACTTCAGTACAGCAAACCATGGAATAATGACAGTGGTAGCACTAACAGGATGGTGATAATGAACTCTTGGAACTTCTCTAGTGCCTGGTATCAAACCACTTTCCAAAGATGAATATTTTTTACCCCATTTTACACCTGGGAAAGCTGAGAAAAAGTGCAATATATGGATTCCTAAATAGTAACACAGGCAGATATTTGAAGCTCAGAAAGTGAAATATTTGTCTCGGACCATATTCTAGAGTTTTTAATTTCCTATTACCTTGTCTTTTTGAGTCTGAGCTTCTGCCAGCTGACGGGGAGGCTTCTCTGAAGGAGGGGGGAACACTGTGGTTGTCCATTGCCACCCTTATGTCACCCCTATTAACTAGTTCATGCCTTTAGTCTTTCAGCTTTCTAGAACTATCCTTCATTCCTAGAAGAGTTCATTTCCTAAAGGCATGCTGTGTTTGCTGATGGTTTTTTTAGGGCTTGCCTGGATGGAGATACGTAGGAAAATGAATCCAAAAATCCTCCATTAATTTACTCAGAATCAAAGTTGCCTCAAGCAATTTAAGCTAAGCTAATGAAGGCCTGACTGAGCCTATCTGCACAAAGGTTTTAGTGTCACTTTATCATATCCTTCATTTTGGATCACCAGCATTACAGACAAGCCCTCTCAAAATTAAGGAGAAACACCAGAAGGACAGCAGGATGTCGGTAACCATCAATAAGCATTTTCACAGCAACTACTCTACAAAAGCCAATTCTTATAGTCCCAACCAGGAAAGACAAGAGGAGTCTGCATCAGAGACTTGTGAATAACGAAATTAGGATTTTGGCAGTTCAGAAATGCACCAAAAGCTGTTCTGGGTCCTTCCCTCTGAGGAGAACAGAAGAGGGAATGACTCGTTGCAGGTACTGCATTAGCATAGGAAACCTGTACTTGCACAGGGAACTGAGGAGAGAAGAGATACAGATGTGGGGAGATGCACAGCAGTCAGACAATCAGACTTCCAATAAAGTCGCCTACCAGATTTGTCACCACTCTTATGGTGCAAGCCCAAACTGTGACATCTGAGTTCCTAAAATTCCAGCATCACGATGACACAGTGTGGAAACGTATTAGGTGAGCTTTTGGCCATCAGGTCTATGCCTGCCATTAATTCGAGGAGGCTGCTCTTACAAGCACCTGTTTGAGAAGTGCTTTTTGAGCAATTGTTCAGGCTTCTCAGCTTTCACTGAAAGACATTTCTGACCCTCTCGTGGCTGGAGAAAAGCACCTGAAAACATAACTCCTTAGGGAACAAAATTAAAAGGCAAATTCAGATTTCGCCCTGTTCTTCTGACCTTTTCTCCAGTTCTCATGAATTTCAGACCAGTCTTAGCATGGTTATTCAGGCACCAGCTCTCTCTTCTGGAGCTGGAGGATGGGGTCTGGTAGCACAATTCCCAGGGGGTAACTCAGTCTCCTGGGAACCTTCCTCTCTCAGGAGGAGGGGACTGAGCCTGCAGCCACACTTCAAATACTCTAAAAGCGAGGTTTCTCTGCTAATCTGCTCCATTTGAACAGAAGCAGCACAGTGCTGGACCAATGCCTTGGAGAAATACTTCAGTTTCTCCCAGCTTTGGAACCTAGGCATTGTTTCTGATCTGCCTTGTACACTCTCACTAGATCAAAGTGTCATCACACCAGTTCCCTCTGCTGAAACGGGGTCATCCTTCTCCCTGCACAGCTAAATGCCTCCCCCAGGCTCTCATCATCTTATACTAGAGATCAACACTAATTTTCTTTTCTCTAATACATAAAACCATTTTACCCTGCTTGTGTTCTCTGAGAAAACCACCGTAAAGACAATTTTCTCAGCTTCACTTCAGACTATGCCCTTCCCTTCTACATAGTCTTCCTCTTACCTCCCTTCAGTGGCCACATCAAACTTTAGGTGCTTGGTCTTTATTTTCAAGGTGCTTCACAACCTACATCTGCCTTACCCATAATTTTTTACTGAATTTCAAGAGATCAGCTCTCACCTTCAGTCAGCCCCAGTGCCAGATGGAAGCAGCCCCAAATCTTTCCCCCCACCCTCCTCAATACAGCTAACTAAGATGAAACAGCAATTCTTCCCTTCTGTGCCAGAGACTGTGGCAGATGGCACTACCCTGTTTATTACAGGATAATCCTCTTTTAAAGGAAGATAAGGAAAAAGAAATACACAGAAAGTTTAATGAGGACTTTGAAATGGAGTTCCTTACAGACTGTAAGTCATCCCTGGGGTCACCAAGTAAGGTCCCTGCTATCTTATGTGCTGCATTGTGGTATCTCTCCATCAACTTACCGAGCTGTGGCTTAAAAGCAGTTGGGTTTTTGTTCCTTGCCATTCCAACCAAAGAGCCATTCCAGCCTTTGTCCTAATGGCTAGAGAACTTTCTTTGATTTCCAGTGTGAGTTTATTCATGTCCCTTTGTTCTTATGGTAACACTGCTCTCCAGAGCAAATGGTTCTTCTTCCTCCCTGATGTTTTTACAGACAGTAATCATAACCCCACTAAGCTTTCATTTTGCTATGATAACAAGCCACGCTCCTTTAGCCTTCTCTTGTCAATCAGGCTCTCCATTCTCCCAATCTCTGTAATACCCCCATCTGCATCTGTCCCTGCTTTAATTCATGGGTTTTCAGTATAAATATTCTACAAATGGCCACACCATGCATGGACATTAACAGCTCCTTATCTACACAGCCAATACTTTCCCTGACATAGCCCGTGTCCTTTCCACAACCCATCTCAATGGTGGGCATAAACATTTTGCACAAAAATTTTGATTCTATAGAGCTGATGCTACACTAAAAGGCCTATACACACTGGCCTCTCAATTTCTTTCCCTTTCTTAAATACAGATACTGTGTTTGCTATTCTTCAGTCACACAGTGCCACCCTTGAGTTGATAGATTTATTAAAAACTCTTACTACCAGATTTGCAATTTCACACATCAATTCTTCCAGAACTTTAGGACCAAAAGTTTCCACTCCACACCCCCCTTCTATTCCTCTTAACTTGTGGTATAGAAAACTTTAAGCTTTTATTCCACTTATGGCAAGGCAGACTCTGTTCCCACATGCTCCTTCCCTTTTGCCACAGCACTTTTACCCCCGTGCAAACTGGTTGCCTTGAATTCCTGTGTATACACATTGAGATAAAATCCGCAATACAGTGAGTGATGATTCTGTGCCTACAGTGAAAGTATGGTATTGGATTTGTGCTGAAATGTTAAGAAACACATAGGATATATCGAGCATTTCAGAAACTTAGCAGGGGTATTAAGATGAACAAGTATGTTTTAAAAACCTCTTTGTAATGCTTGAGGTGGAATAAGCACCATATATCGACTGGGCCGTTAAACCAAAATATCTCCCAGGATTTGAGTGCATTTCTGCAATAAAGAGAAGAGAACAATGCTTGTGGCAACCACAGCCTTAGTAATTGCCTGGGGACCTCGTGAGAAACTGAAGCCTGAAAGATGAAGGAAAGAGGGAATATCAACCACCCAAAAAAAAGGCAAAAACAAATATTGCAAGAGACCTGAGTAGCTATTTCACTGCTTTCTTTACAAACAGCATCCTAATGCTCTTGCTTTCAATGAAATCAATGGAGAGCACAAGAAGAGTCCATTAGCATCACAGTCAGCTGGTGTGCTATGGATGTGCTCTCCGATATCCATGGGAGCCCTCAAATTCCTCCAGTACAGCCCTCTAAGTCTGTCTGACATGAAAATGGGGCCCATAGCTGAAGCACTTCAGACTCACTCTAGATAAACCTTAACTCAAAGCTCTGAGTCTGGTGAAATCCCTTGGTTGCAGGGCCCAAGAGGCGTGGGACATTTGCTGTGTGTCTTGGCCAAAGTCCTGAGAAGCAGCAGGCATTCAGAGGAGCACAAGCAGACACAAGGAAAGGGCAGTGGAGGATGAAATATTTAAAATGCAAGAGACATGAGCACATGGGGTACCAAGAGAATCGAATCAGCTCCTTCTTCCTACCACCCTGGACAAATCACTCCATAAGCTAACACCCATCTGGTCTAGGTGCAAAACACAGATTCCATCTCTTCCCTGCCTCTCCCTTGAAATATAACTACCTAAAGCTGGAGTCATGGGGCCAAGCAAGTCCAAGAGTTGGACAGAAGGAACAAGCCATCCGGCCCTGGATCATGGCTGGCACACTGCTGCTAAGCAACGTGCAGGCACAACCCGCAGCCCTGAGTTGGAAAACCAATCAAGGCAGCTTCTCACTCCCCTTACATTAAATGTCAGTTTACAAATGGAAGCGACAGATCACAAACCATTCCCCTCTGTAGCAGTGTGGCCTGATCCTCAACCCACCTCCCTGCGTCCGGCTCATGCAAGCTGATTCGGCATGCCCTGGAAGCATCCCTCTGCTAAATCACTCCCCGAGTCTCCAAAGTACAATCTTGTTTTATAGTCGCTGTCAAACCAAAACGTTTCATGTTAATTTCTTACAACCTACTCCACTGTCTGCTTCACTCCTATTTGATATTTATTCCCCTGCCAAACGTGCATTTATTTGTTGACATTTTTATTAAATTAGACTGCAATAAATCTGTCTGCATTTATGTTTATATCCCTTCATGCTCAAGTTTGCAAAGGACCCCAAAGTAAGTTGCATATATTAAATGCAGGGCCCAATTCTCGTAAGCATTTCACAGAGGGCAAATAAAGCCAAAGTTCTAGTAATCAAAAATGATAATGACCCAACCTGGCCAGGCTGGATAGGGACCACTGGAAGCAATGTTTTTTGATGAAGTGGGCAATCTTCTCTCTCCTGAGCAGAAAGGAAGATTGTGGGAACAGCTCCGTTTCCAACCTGTGAAAATTTTTAATTTCCTCATAAACAGGATAGCAAATTTCTTGAGCCTCAGTATCAGGAGATTTTTTTATTTATTTATTAATTTTTTGCAGAGAAAAAAGAGCTTTTAAATGATTGCACATTTTAAAGTGTTGCTGTAAATTCAATATTAATGGAATTCCAACATGCAGTTAGTGGACAAATGCTAGCCATCTCCTAACAGACAATATAAAAACACCCTTAGCTCACAAAGCACTGGGTAAATACAGTCGTGCATGGAAAAAGTGAGGCATAGAGGGGTGTGATTTGCCTGATGTCAGCCATCAAGCTGTCACCAGTCAGGAATAAAGATCAGACCAGCTAAACGCCGTCTGTAAAAACCCAAGGGACCAGATCAGCTGTCTCATGTGTACGTAATTTCAAGACCCCTTCTGGAAGTTCTACGCAGAGGAGTAACTGTGTGTAGCATCTTTTTATCACGGCTGCGATAGGGGGAAGAAGAAGTTAAAAATTCACAACAGCAAGGTCAGCCAAGGTTGAGGCTTTTCCTCATCTCTCTCCTCCTGTCCCTGGTATCGGTCATGCCTGATATTATGCAGCACACGTGCCCTGAAAGTCATAGGCGTAACACTGGCATGCTAACGAGGGTCCTCGCGCCTTATTTCTCCCTCCGTGCCATTCACACCGGACTTGATAAAAGGAATGCAGAGAAATTCAGAGAGGCTCCTCCAACTTCAGAGGACTCTGAACAGAGGAAATTTTTGCTAAATTACAATGTCTCAAAATTGGCAGCAGCACACTGATTATGTCTCATTGCGACTGTGATGTCCTTGGCGATGGAGCTGAGAGACCGCAAAGTGAATATAATGCTCCTATATGTGACTCTAATGACTGATGATGCTCTGCTGTGGGTAGCAATTTTGAAATAACCAAGAATGACGACAAAGAATATTGCCTTTGTCTTTTTGCTTCAGAAGAACTTTAGGTGTAACTAAGGGGTACACCACCTTATTGCCAGCTATACATGCTGCTAATAGGGAAATCTGCAGCCCCATCAAGTAGTTTGTCCTAATCTGCCCTATATGCATTTCTGCAGGGTAGGCTGAGAGCACAAAGCAGGCAAAGGTGGGTGCTCACTCCTAGGCAGGATGTTCTCACGTGCAGGATGAAATCTCAAGAGAGGGGCACAGCCAACAATGGCTGCAGACCACACGATCAAATTAATAAACTAAATTAGATGTAGCATTTTTTAAATTGGGCGCAGATGCTTTCCCTACTCTGGTTGCTTCCTGTCATTCTGCTGGCACAAAGCAACTGTGACACTGAATAAAACAAGTGCTGATCCCACAGAAGGATGAATTGAACACCTTGGTGACATGCAATGAATTCAGTTATGTTGTCTTCGAGATCTGGCCTGGTATGGCTGTTTGCCAACCCTTTGTGCCACAGAGGAGCGCCAATATGCCTGGGAATATCTTGTGTTTTGTGACTCAGAGTCAGCATATGCAGAGGGGACACACAAAGAGAGTCCCACATTAGACAGGGACGATGGAGTTTTGTTCCTTCCTCAAGTACCATCGGCTTGAGCATGAAGGACTTTGGGACAGATAAATGCCACTGTCAGCCAAATGGAAAACACAGAGTGTCTGCAATCATCATGTTGATGGAAGAAGTGAAAAGTAACTCGCAGAGGAAAACACAGAGGGAGGCTGAATGCACCCAGAAACCAATGTCATCTGCAGGAAGCTCCTGATCTCCTCAGAGCCTCACCCTCCTATGCCCATCCAAGCCTACCACGAGCTGAGCCCTCATTAGCAAGAGCAATTTGCAGATCCAGCCTGGCTGTGGGACCACCGAGTGCTGCAGGAGACGGCATTGAAAGCACTGACCATTACACACAAGCAGACTGTTTTGATTTTTACACACTGTCTGAACAAGCTAATTCAAACTTGTGCAGGTCAGTCTCCAGAGATCGAAGACTGACATAAGAGGGGCACAGAAATCTATTTCTGATCTGCCAGAACAGCAGGTCCTGAGAAGTCCAAGTGCTGTGCTGGCAGCACATTCCTGTTTGCCTTTGAGGGATGGGAAAATCAGAAGAGGGGAAATTGGTTAACTCCAAGATAACACAGCTGATCTGGAGAAGTGCCACCATGAAGCCTTTTCTTTGATGGTCATTTGGACTCATGAAGACATTCGACTGAGCAAATTTTGTTTTAATCCATGATGAAGGATTTTAAAGTCAAGATATTGTTCTAAAAATGAGCTCCTTGCTCAAGCCCCTGTGCAGACTTCATTACCATGGGGGCCTTTCTGTTCTGGCAGTTGCAATTTATTCTCCCCTTCTGTAACTGCAGAAGCCAATGGAGGACAGAAATGCAGTGACAGGCCTGAGTACCTCCTTGTGAAACTCTTTCCCTATGAAGACAACAAGTTGGTGCCTGCATGATCTGATCTCCTCCTGATCATAAACTCACAGAAAAAACAATGCAGAAAAGGTGAAGTTTTCTGGACACCTAGGAAACAAATTTAGGTGGGATACAGACATCCGTGGCCTGTTCCACTCAACAACAAACCAGAGAGTCTTTTTGAACCAGAAAAGACTGGTCACATCTAAGGGCTGTTCCAACAAGCTACTAAGATGGCAAATAAGTGTTTTTCTCTGTACCAGAAGCCTGTCTCTTTGCTCCAGCCTTACATTTTCTTTTCTAAATGGAAACCTCTCTGAAGCTTGGTTTGTGTGTCCCGAACACGTTTCACAGTATTGCAGCTTTCCAGACAAAATTCATTGCTCACATGGGCTGAGGGCCATGCCCAAAACTTGTTTCCACCTCAGTCTAAAGGACTGGGGCTTTTCACGACTTTAAATGGTGATGACAGCTCCGGCGGTCAAGCTCTGAGGAATCTAGCAGAGGCAATTTAAAAAGTTAGTGCTCCCAGTGGTCCGCTTTCCCCAGAACAATTAGAGGCAAACATGTGCCTGCATTTCAATGGCTCCAACACAGAGATTGGCATATTAATGCGAACCCATCGTCATCCAAGACTTTGCACTGAAGCACTGGGCTTTGCACTGAGGCAGCTGTGTGGCTCTGGCTCCTGGGGACAGATCTTTGCTAACCCCACAACTTGAGCCCATCTTGCCGTGCCCTCAGCCTCCTGCCAACCCCTCAGCACACAGACAACTTTGTTACCTCTGCAGGACATCTTGGCCAGGCTGTTTTGAGAGAGTGAGGTTTGGTGGTGGGTGGTGCAAATAGTAACTCTGGAGGCTCCAGGTTCCTCCCAGACAGGAACTGCAACCTCCCACCTTGAGAAAAGGAGTCTGGACACACAGCAGCACGTGTGCACACATGTCCATGCAAGCCATCACATGGGAAAGCCCAGCCATGGGGATGATTTTTAGCATGGAAACATGCAGCTATCAAAGCAAAGAGCTGTCCTAGCTTCTCATTCCTTGGGCCTGCTTCTGTTTTTCAAATGAGTGGGTTTTGCCTTCCTTCCTGCAACCGAATATTGCTTCTCCTCAGGAACACCAGGGAACAATTAGAGCAACAAGAAAATGGTAAAAATAACACAAACCCAGCATATTCCTCACAACGCTGACAGCCAGGATGCTGTTTAGCATGGCAGAGAGCAGAAATATTAACATGTTTAATAACCAAATAGGTGAGTGTGATCTGTGCTTTAAACCACCAGCAACCACCCTCTCTTTGCTAGAAATATTTCAGAAAGCCAGAATACCTCCACAGCCCTGTGAACACACTTAACAGTGCTCAGTACTTTGGCACTTGGGATGACAATCACTGTAGTTTTTATACTGTTTCATTTGTGGCAGCACCGCAGTACAAAAGCATTCAAACATTGCTAGGTTAAAATATGTGTTTTCCCAGTGGTAATTAGTACAAGAAAATCAGGCTAAACATATTAGTTTGAGTTGGCTTTTTCATTCTCTTCTTGTAGTTTTACACTTCACAGTTGCAATAATTGTAGCCCTTATGAACAATTATGTAAAATTATGTAAAATGCAATATGATCAAGGTATTAGACTATTATTATCCCAGCTGCAAATGTATGAGTCATTACTACAGAGTACCTAAAAACCCCAGAATTTTCTGTCAGGTTGAGTTTAGGGGACTTCTGGATGTTCATGACAATTCAATCATACTTTGATAAATATAAAAGGAAAAAAAATCCAGCACAGTTATTATGAGTCCTCATTAGGAAGCAAAAGAAGGGTTTTCATGAGATGTGCTTGTTTTGCCACTCAGGTAATTGGCTGGCTTCTACTTAGCTGGAGAGTCCTTTCTGGAGCAGGTACCCAGACAGGGCTGAGATGGATGTGTGTGGTGTCTTTGGGGACCAGTCTGGTAGGGAGAGAAGATTTGGCAGAGTGGAAGAGGGCTTGGCTTGATAATGTATGTTTATTGAGTCCCTCCCTCCCCCCATATTTTAAAAATAAGTCTCCTTTTTTGGCAAGATCAACAAACATTATATTAATGCAAAGGTCCTGCAAGCTGACCTTAAAATCAATGGGACTGTAGACAGATAAGGAGTCCCGGCATCACTGATCAGATCCCAGGACATGCATTAATTTCCCTACATGCTGAAGGATAACTATTCCCACTGATTTTGGAGGAGTTTAACTAGCATTCTGGCAGAAGGAACACAGAGACTGGTTTCTTTCCTTTCTATTTCCTATTGATGTGTACAGTGATTTGGATGCAAGACAAAACCCTGGAGATTGCTCAGGAAATTCTCATATAATCCACTCCCTCCTAAATCTTACAAGAACCATGAAGATCATATTACAGTGTTACAGAAAATAATAGAGCCTTGAAATTAGGGGGAAAAGTCATGGAGAAAAATGTGCGTGAGCCAGGTTCTATGGAAATTACATACCATTGGCTACTTTGCTGAAAAGAGGAGAAAGAGAACAGAGATGAAGCACTAAGAAATATGTGAAAAAGAGTCTGGGGTACTGAAAATTGAATAACCACTATGTATTGGTCAGAAGAATAGAACAACTATTTACAGGTCCAGAAAAGAGAAATTCTTGCCTTGGGTGGTAAAGCTAGTGGGCTAGATTTATCTTTCACCCTATTGCTCTTAGAACCCATCCCTCTTCTTCCTCCTGATCCTACCTGCACTGAAGTGCACTGATTTGCTAACACCACTCATTGCCACCTGACACCTGTATCACAAAAATTGGACAATTACTTAATTTAGGAAGAAACTGGAGCAGAGATGATAACAACAGATGAAGTGGCAAAGAGGGAAATGAGACAATGATTCGTTAGGGAATGGACACCACAAATGTTCCCTTCCTCTAGTTCAAAATACAAGAGTCACTCCCTAACAGGTTGTTATGGTGAGCTGTGGCTTTTAAGGAAATTGCAGTGAAAAACTAATGCCTCTCCTTCCCATTCATGGAATCAGGTGCTGATGCTGAGTCTTTCAATGACAAAAGCAGTCACTGACAGCAAGACCCAAATAATTCTTTAATCTAGAGGAGAGCACTCAATAGCTACGTTTGGAGCAGAAAGCCACCTCCTCTTTTAGATTATCACTGATGGGGAAGAGCAATAGGGCTGCTTAGTATCTTGAGCCTAGCTGCAGATGCCCAAGTTTGCAGTAATTATGTAACTGGCAAAGCCAAGCCTGTTAAACTTTAGATCAGCATTAATAAGTGCAAGAGAAAGCTATCTACCTAATTGTCTGGAAAAAAAAACCCTATGCTCCCCATTTGCATGAATGAGACAATATTAATTGTCGCTCAGTAGCATGAGGTCGCTGTTCAAAGCCTTGTTGTGCCTTATTTTTTCCTTTAAAAGGAGAAAAAACAAAAACAAAGAAATGTGTTTGGAGGGGAGAAGCGAATGGAACTAGAACTGAAATGTTAATGTTATTTCATTAAATGATTTGTGGAGAATGAGATAAGAGATCGACATTCTCAAAGAATAATTTCTTTAAATACCTTGTGCTCAAGATTCCCCTCTAGGCAACTTTTCATCTTTCTTCATTAAAAAAATAGCATTAAATTTTATTAAAGAGTCCCAATTAAGCTAGTAACTTGCTTCAAAGAGCATCCAGGCTTAGGGGGATATGTTAAACGTTAACAGCGATGGGAAGACTCACCCGTAAAGCTGATTTTAAAAACAGCATCTTTCTGACTGGTACAATTTGGCTTGCACACCCTTAAGGCATTCTCCCAAACCTAACTGATGCCTATTTTGGGAAGCAGTACATAAATGCTTGGATTTAAGGTCAAGTAGATGGCAAAGTTGGCTGTAACAAACGCAAACTTTTATTGACAGCTTTAGAAGGTAGCAATGGACAATTTCATTTTTCTAAAATGAGCATTTTTCTTAGATCCCAAATTGACCTGATTCAAGGGTGGCATCAGACACAACTGAAGCAAATTCTGTGAATATAGCTTTAATGCAATCTGCCCTGACAAGCTGCATACCTCGCCTTCTTGTTTAAATATAATTGGCAATAAGCACATCAGCTCAAAAATATACAGTCAGTCTCGAAGGGAGACAGGTCAGAGAAAGAAAGATGTCAGTTCCACCTGCCTTAATTCTCATGGTCAAAACCAGTAGGAAATCAGACTTATCTTTTTGTTTTCAGAGAAACACTCAAGAGTTTGAAGTTTTTAAAAACAAAAAGACAGATGCTCCCGATGTCCCTGATAGCCCAGCTCAAGGGACAGGGGCTGAGTGGGTGCAGGCTGCTCTTGGGCACACCAGCAGCCCCTGGGAGAAGCAAGAAGCTATCTGGAGACAGAGTCAAAGCTGCTGCACATCTAACACTGACAAGGGTTGAAAGCTGTCCTCACATCCTAAATAGCATGAACTGACTGCATGGCCTGGACCATTACTCTTGCTGATGTTTGAGCGTGGGTAAGGGATGACCAACACCACCTTCATCCTTTTATGTTCTGGAGAGGAAGATATAAAGGCAAATATTGCAAAACAATTCAGGAGATATAGCAAGCTCTGTGGGAAACCCAAGAGAAAAAAATGGAAGAGGAAAAATTCAGAGAAAACCACTTCTTATGAATCTTGTACAGTGACAAAAGATAAATAGGCTAGGGGGAAAAAAATGCAGCATTCCCAAGTCCCTGCTGATCTCAGGGGAAAAAGAGAGTGGGAACAGAAGTGAAGGACAGGTCTTCCACTTGAGAATATTGCCTTAAAACCACATTTCTCCTATCCTGTAGGAAAAACCACACTTTGCTGCTGCTCCTGTGGCAGATCTCTCTGAGCCATGCTGCACAAGGAGACTATTTATGCAGCAATACAAATGTCACATTCATATTTAGACAATGATATAGTCCTCTGCTTTACATCCACATCCCGCGTTCCCTTCACTTCTAATCGAATGCTAATTTCACATTCATTCTTCATAGCCAGGTTTAGACAAGGCACCCAGTGGTGTATACTTGGGGGGGTTATTTTTTTTTTTTTTTTTTATCAGAGCATGTCACTCCCAGGTAAAGGATGTGCTGCCTGCAGTGTAATTATGTATGCTGGGTAACACTTGCATTGACTGGGAGGCATATAAGTCAATTGCATATTGCATTGTGTATTATTTTATATTTATTATTTGCTGTCAAAGTGGTTTTGAAAACCAATGCTTATGAGCTGTGTGTACTTTACTATAAATATGGGGTCTCCTGGAGAAGGTACAGGGATCAGGATAAATTTAATTTGACAAATCTGTCAGAGGTAACCTCCACTTCTTTCCAATCTGCCACTTGCAACAAACAAGCCAAACTGGTGTTGAATGCAGAGGAAAAGAGCTGGAGGGACTCAGTATTAAATATAACAGTGGGAAGATATAGGAAGGCTTGTTTCGTGAGGTCAGTGAGGTGCAAAGCCAGTCTACATTGTCTTAAGAAAATTATTAATAGCAGCCCTGAAATAATGCCTCCGATTTTTCTGCTCTTTTTTTTCCTGTTTAATTCCTCCTTACAGGAGTCAGTTTTAAAATGACACCTTCTCCCTCTTTCAAAGAGATAGCATATCTCACAAGGGAAAAATCAATCCTAAGTGGGTGTTGTGTGTATTGCAACATTTATATACAATAATTCTCCCCTCCTCTCCATTGTACACATCTCCATCAGTGATAAATAAGGGAGCCAGTTTGCAATCTGACAGCAGCTCTGCTTATTCTGCCCCAAGGCTGGCTGAACAATTTTACTTTGTCACAGTCAAAAGAAGGCTGCTGGAAAGTTTTTATCAGTCCAGTATGTATGGGGGGCTTAGAAGTGGAAGTAGAGCAGGGCAAGGTTCCCTGGAAGTGGTCTAAAACATTTTACTGCTGCAATTATGACTGATGTCATGGCTTTTCACACTATGTCACTTCTTTTCCCAGTGGTGTGCCTTCTCAGTCCTCTCACTGAGAGGTGGCACTGCCATCCAAGTGACTCTCGGCTGTGTCAGGGCCTCTATGCTGAGTCTGATGGATCTGAGCTGATCGGTACCCACAGAGGACTTGCTTCTTCAGCTTCATTTTCTCACCCTTCCATGCCTACACATGTACATTTTTTGCATGGAAAAGAAATTGGAACTGATATTTAAAAGCCAGGTGCCACTTATTCTGGATTCCAGTGCAAGCAGATCCTATTTGATTGGGACCAATAAGTCCAGGAACACAATTTCACCTTCTCCTTCTTCTGAAAAATGGTTCATGCTATAGCTCATCTCTCCTGGTTCAGTGCACAGAGACTAACAGGGACCAGGACATACCCTGTGTGACAGCCCAGCTTCTGGCAGGGGGTGGCTGGAGAAAAAAGCTATTATATTTTATGTTCTATCTTCCCTCTGTATTCATTTCATTATTCCATAAACTTTCACTGCCAATAATCAAAAGAAGTTCACTGGCTACAGAGAAAGTACGCTGAGGTCAAACCTGCTCGAACCTGCAATTTTACCTTCACTATTGCATCAAGACAACACATTGACCTGCTCTCCAAGCTGATTAGATAAATCTTGAACACAAGTCTTAATCATTCTCCTTATTCCAGCTTATCTTTCACCAAAAGTAGAGCACAGTTGCTTGGCTGTTTATCATAGTGTTGGCATAGTATTATCTGCCTTGAAACTTCAAACTCCCCCTGCCCAGAGATGTGACAATGAATAGGCATCAGAACCACACTTCTATAGATAAAGCAGGATTTTGCCAAAAAGAAGATCCTTTCTAAGCATAAAAAGAGGGCATTATTATGCTTATTTTTCATAGAGCTCTTGCTAGCACTTGTTTGCTGTATCTCCCATTTCAGATAATGTTTTTATCTAAGGATCAGGACTCAATTCCTAGAGTCATGAACAGTTACAAATTATCTCAATTTCTCATTTCTACAGACCCCTCTACATTAATCCCAAGTTGACTCCCAGAAATCCTTCAAGGCTTTACTCTGTTAAAGAGAGGAAAAGGGAACTTAAGAATTAAAGACCAGCCACTGTTTCCAGCTGAAGTAATAGAAATCCTTTTAATACTCCCAGGAGATTTAACAAGAAGAAAAAATCACTTTTGTGAAGGACATGATGACAGAAGGAACTTAAAATTATGTGGACCTTCGATGCCTAGGGAATGAAACATAATATTAAAGAAGTAGGCATCTACCTCACATGGTGGAATGAGCTTTATATTTATCAGTTTCTGGCTTTTGTTGGCCATGAAGGATGAACCCATCATTAACCTCAGGCACTATCTTTTAATTCACCTGAGGTCCAGACAGGGATCCTAAATGCTTTCAGGATGATTCTTAGCAAGACCTGCTCTAGAAAGGAAAGCCATGATAAGATGCAATGTGCCTGCCTGAAGGCCACTTGGGAGCTGGACAGGAAAGCAAAGCAGGTGGCAGAGTGTCAGTAAAGCTCCGAAGCCTGAAGAAAACCTTGCAGCAGACACATCACCTTTCATGCTAATCCCCTCCCCTCACAGCACCTCCAGTTTTGTCACGTGCATTTCCCTTACTGTAGTTTTATTTTGCTATCTGTATAGTGAAGAAAAACACACGTCCAGATTTGTGTTATCTGGTGGGGTTTTTTTAAGTGATAGCTATAATTGACTTCTGGAGCACAACCGCATTCACTGAGCGAATCGATTTAAAATTGCTGTAATAATACTGCAAAATTCCTTTATTAGTGCTGGAGTACATTAAGGAGAATCAGTTAGATTGCCATCTAGGATAATAAATACTTATAGACAAGTGCAAGCAGCCTACAAAAAGTAGCAATTTTACAACTGCTTTTCCCTCTTATTCTGTTTCTCCAGCAGCCCCATGCCCATCATCACCATAAATTAGATGGCACCTACAGGAGCCACGTGAAGGGATCTGGTTTTCATATCTATGGTGAGCATGTGAAGAACACGAAGCAGAGAAGAGAGGAAACAATAACACCAGTATGGCAACCTGGGTTGGTAATTCCTTGATACGTGCTAATTTTGGGAAGGGATTAAGTCTCTTTATATCAACATAAATCCAGAATCGCTCCAGTGACTCAGGGAATGAGTCTGGATGCAGAGCTGAGCGGTCAAGCCTTAAATCCCATTCACAGCACCCAGTCCCAGAGACCCTTCCAAAGGCTCCCAGGCCATCTATGCACTGACTTCAACAGGACTTGGACCACACTGGTTTTCTCACAAAGCAGGAGGGCCTCACACAGCTGAGACCAGCCCACGGTCTATTAAAAACATTCATCCCCTGAAGACTGCACGCCACAATCACTATATGACCCAATAAACAAAGCTGACATTAGGAAAAAGTTATTACTACAGCCTTTCTTATGCTCTGATTTTTCCTCTTCTAGATGAAATGCTGAGACTTTTCCATGAGAATTAAGGCCAGGTTTATCTCTATTCTTTTGACTGCCTTGGTTGGCCCAGACCCTTTGCAGAGCTATCACACAGGCTTTCCAGGCCACTGTGTTTCTCTGAACTTCCAAACTAAACTACAACATATCACACACACTGAAATTAGATGCCCTGTACTCAGATCATACACAACTAGAAAAAAGCATTGCTTAGTATAATTAATGCAATTATAGTCAGCAAATTTCAGCTGCACTGGTGAGTCAGCCCTCAAACAAAGCAATACTTTCAGAAATATAGAAATCCCATGGGAACCATTTGCTCCTAGAATTCAGGGTTTATCAATACCTATCCCATTCCTGGTGAGTAAACCGTGTCAGATACCTACATTGCCATGAGAATTGGTGGGAGTACGCTGGTCTGTCTGAGGGAGGCTACCCTACCTCATTCAGTAAAGGAGGCTCATTGCTATAGCAACAACTGCATCCTATGATTTGCTTGCTACAAACACCCGCAGAAAATAGTCTGAAACGATCCATGCAAAAAACAACTGTTACCTTGACCTGGTGTGGTTAATGTGTTCAAATCTGAATTATTTCTGCCCCAGGTTAAGCATTCTGAATTCAGATGACTTGTGCAAAAGGAAGAAGTCCCACCACACTTCACACTGAGGAGGAGAGCCCTTATCTTGAGCTCCTACTATCCTCTGTGCCATGCCTGAACTTCCCCAGAATAAGAAATAGGAATCAGGATGACAGCTTGGTCTGGTTGGTGGGACAGACCACTCAGACAATGAAAGGAGAAGGGTTTTTTCACTCAGGGCTTGATCATGGAGCACAGCCACCCTCTTCTGACATTACTTC
The DNA here is from genome assembly GCA_013400835.1 of Zapornia atra. Taxonomy (NCBI): domain Eukaryota; kingdom Metazoa; phylum Chordata; class Aves; order Gruiformes; family Rallidae; genus Zapornia; species Zapornia atra. The sequence continues at coordinate 981,340 of VZTU01000787.1, forward strand.
TGCCTTCACATCTCCTCGCCCAGGGCTTAGAAGTCACAGCGACAAGATATGACCCTTCTATTCAGAACGGATGGGTGACCTTCTGTTCTCCCACTCAAAATTAAAAGTAAAAAATTATGTTGACACTCCAAATTATCAGCAGCCTGGTCCCAGCATGTGAGGAAAGCCTGAGCAGGGCTGCTCAGCTCAGCTTAATGCAGCTAAACTCCAAAAAATGTTACTTTTGCTATCTGTGTTATGCAGAAGGCATCCAAACAGTGCAGCAGCCTGAAGCCAGATACTAAGGTGTACCATTAAAAGTGCCTGTCAGAGGATCTTAAGGAGAAAAAGGAAAAGGTATAATTGCTCCTTCTACCTTTCCCCTCTTTCCCATGTGTTTTCCCAGTGCAAGAAATGAGAAAGTAAAGCTAAGATTAGGCAGGACTGGACATTCCAGGCTGTGATGGTGTATTCTCTTCCTCCCCTCGCAGGAAGGAGGGAACTAATTCCTTTCAAGGCAAAATAACAGAATTTCACTTTATTTCTAAGCTTACCTGTAAGTTAAAAAAGGGAGAAGGCTAGGGTGGCATTTTGGGGAGCAAAGTTGAGGGGAAGATCTATGCTGCAAAAGGCATTCAATCTTTTAATACTTTTCTCTTGAACTTGCAGACCTCTCTTTAAGTACTTTCTTGTCATGTCTCCTTATGTCCACTGATAACAGAGTAGAATGAACCAACAACCACTTATTCTACTCCTAAAGGAGTGATGATAACGAAATCCAAGGCACAGAGAAGCCAAAGACAAACACCAGCATTGCCAATTCTGACATAAGTAGAAGCTGCGCCTTCCAGTGACCAGGACTGTTCTTTAAAAAGCCGTAAGTAATGGGGAATAGGGCAGTGTCCTCATGGTCCCACACATTACCCCTCAATCGACCTCTCTAGCATCAGAGCACTTAAGTAATAATGTCCCTGTCTCAGCTGAGAAATTCAGTAAGTGTTTCCCGATTGGAGTTCATGTATTTCTGAGAATTTACTCTTGAGGCATCTACCAAGAGTAAGGATAAAAGCAATGGTATTGTCTCTATGGAGGGATTCACAACCATGCTGTACAAACTGTTTCTGAATAAAGAACTGTCTTTATCCTCCCACTAAAAGGCTTTTTACTAACTGAGCATCTTTCAAGCCATGTTTAAAAACAGAATTGTAATTTCAGCACAGAAACTAAAAATGTCTTACTGACTTGCCTCCCTTCCACACAAATAAACATGTAGCAAGAGAAGTGACTTCACGTACTAAAGCCTGGATGTTGTCAACTGCTGCAAGAAGTTCCTCCTTGCACTGATGCTATTTAAAACAGCATGGCACCAATTTGTGATATGAATGATCTATTGCAGTGAATCTGATTCAGTGCCTCATAAAGGCAAATGCATCACTCTGACCCATCTGTTCTATGGACATAATCTTAATTACAAACATAGGGTCACATCCCAATAAATCAGCAATGCTGCAGTGAAGGTGCCTATGTTTACGCCAGCTGAACATTTACCCAGTACTGCCTACAGTCATTGCTCAACAAAATTTAGGGACAAAAAGAACAAGGAGATTGGTATCAACCTCCTTTTCTTTAGAGTGACTCATTGGAATTATTCATCCTAAAGCTCAGCATGGGCAAAATACATGTCCTGTTCCTACAAAACCCAAAAATTCCATGGACCAGAACTTCACCCCGTACATATGGTGTAAGACAACAGATGTTTTTGCTGAATATGAAGAGCAGGTCACATAAACACAAAGGAGAAATAAGTAACAAGTCACAGAAGCAACATTATAGGATGTTTCCCAGGTCTGCAGGGCCGAGCGTGCAGAATCTGAGCACCTTCAGTCTCATAATAAAGGTAAATTATTAGGAAGGATAGGCAGGAGAAAGGAACTGCACGTTTCCCTCTTCCCCAAATGGCACAGACACAGATGATCTCATTAGCTCATCTGTGTAATTTACACTTCTAATATGGCTAGGGAATAAAACAAATATTCAGAAATAAGCAACAGGACAGAGATAGAAGAGGGGGAAACCTCACAGCCCTCTCTTATCTAAGCTCCTTCTTTCCTTGCCAAATGTTATATTCCCTTCCTGGGAAGCCCTCCAAGTTTGTGTCTCCAGATGCCACGTTGCAGCAGGCTGCCTGGAATCCCTCCTACCCACCTCCACATCACTCACACTGAACAGGCAGGGCAAACACAGGGTGGAGAGAGCATTTTATCCTTGTTTATTTCCAGATGGAAAACTGAGCCATGGAAATAGCCCGCAAAGGAAAAAGATAAAAGAACAAACCCTTAACCATCTTGAAAACAGATTCTTCTTTGGAAATAAAGGGAAATACAAGCCATGTGTTGAAATTTGGAAGCATTGACACCTGTGCTGTGTTCTATGCTGTTAAGCTAGGGTTCTGGTAGATGACTTACAGTCAAATGAGAAGATCAGCATGCGGGAAACTCTCATTACAAGCAAATCTAAACACAGTGATCAAAAGCCTGTGCAACTGAAGCCCAAAGGGATTCACTCCTAACTGACTCTTTGGGCATAGGCTCATCTTAGCTAACTGTCACCATTCCTTTGAGCCAGGACCTTGGAACCGTAGGATCCTATCAGGGTACCTATCTTAAGTACCTAACTTCAAGTGAAGGAATTCCCTCCTGGAAGTACCTGGCCAGGCAGAGATCTAAGAGCTGGTGGCTAATGTATGAGAGAGTGAAGTTAAACGAGGTGAACCCCTCTCCTCCAAGGGACAAGAACTGAACCATCAGCACATCACTCTCCATCTCTCTCTTTTCCTGTCTGTGGAGGAAACCAAGAATGACTTGCTCAGTCTAGGGCCTGAACTCAGGTAGGCTGGAGCTGATCCTAGGGGCTGATGGCTTACTAGAAGCAAAGTAATGGGATTCACAGTTACCAAGGGAACATGTTGATCTTTAGTAGTTTTGACACTTAAAAAATTCATGTGATTTAAATACAGATAATCTGGTTGAAGAAGTAAATGCAACCAGACCTAATTAGAGAAGTGATCTGGTGTAACACGAGGATTTCTCAATTCATAGCCTCCTTTCATCCTCTTCCTACACATCTCCAAAGACCACTGCTATCCCATCTATGTCTCTTTACCTAATTTTCATTTTAAAACATGCTTTAATAACTGCAAGTAGGTCTGCCATCCAGAAATAGAAGTCTCAAAGCGCAGAGGGCATTATGTTCCCATCCACCTCACAGGGCAGGCTGGAGTGGAGTCCAGACCCAAATTACCTGAGCATTAGAAGAGACCCCTGTGCGGTATTTCATCCTGGTTCCCTTTTGTACACTATTTTACAACACCCAGCTGGCCTCTAGTCCCAGTAAAAAAACACTCCTATACCTGATTCCCTCCATCACTCCCTATTTTTCTCTCCCCTCTCCTTCCCTTGCACGAAGAATGGCTGGTAAAAATTAATTGTGGGTGGGATTTTGAGGCACGCATCCCATTAAATTTAATGGGAACTGAGCATCTAAATCCCTTAGGCAGCTTGAAAATTTCAGCCTCTATTACTAATGCTCTTCTCATTATAACAAGATTTGTACATGACAGCTCGAGAGCCCTGACTCCACTATTAGTGATGTGGTTCTGTACCGTGCTGCTCACAGCACCCGGTGCAGGCTGCCTTGCTCGCAGCTCATCTTGTCACAAGCTCTGCAGTGAACACGAGACCAGAAAGCATCCTGTAATTTCATTATGATTGATGAACTTTCTTGTAGGGGGGTTTCCGTGAGAGAAAGATACTGCCAAGTAAATCTGCCTTTGTTGTAATTATTGGAGAATCGTTTAATTTTAATTGTAATCATCAGCTCCTCACGTGCAGCATATAATAGGATGGCCGTGGCCACGTTGCACAGCTGCAGCGTGATAGCAAAGGGAAGAGTTTTTCAAGGGTTGCTGTAGACTTTGCTGGGCTGTCAGAATTGCCAGATTCCACAATATTAAATTTTTCATCAGCATTCTGCTTAATTTACTGAAATTATAATTTAGCAAGAAGGCATGACTGGAAAGAGAATGGCTTTTTAAAATTTCATGCACATCCTGCAGGTCTTCGTCAGTAAGGTGTTTAACTGTGTTGGTTTTAATCACACCTGACAGGGCAACCATTCTCATTCTCATCAGAGGTTTTCCTGTCCCTTTCCATGTCACTCCAGCCTGACTGTGCCATGGGATAAAGGGGCTAGAAAACAGGGAATGGAGTGTCGTGATAGAACTTTACCTTCTTATACATGCAGGGGGGAGGGTGGGACTCTTGGTAAGGTAGAATTTCTCCATAATAAACCAGGGTTGCTCAGCCCCTTATTTTTTGCTGCCGTTGTTCTTCTAAGGTGTCACATGTACTTATCTCCTCCCAGGGTGCTACATGTGACTGGGCACTGGAAATCAACCACCTGATTTGTAAAAGTATGCTGGTGCCTCCTCTTACTTGAACATTTAAATTCTCAGAGAAGTCAGTGGAAGTTCAGACACTTAAAAACCTTGGGATATCTGAGCCCTCATTGTCTGAGGGAAAGATTGTGTAGCTGACATTTTTTTCTTTCTTTACCCATTACTGCTACAGCTGAGATTGGCACCCAACACTTTTTAAGTGTCTCTTTAAAAAGGAGTCTTTTGTACTGTTATGAAGTTATTGGAATAAATTGGATGAGAACCTTTGGTCATGTTCCTGTCTAGTGCCAGTGGTCACAACAGAAGGCTGGGTATGCTCTCTGCTGGACTTTATGCACTGCTTTGTTACCAGTTTACCTCCCCTCACCCAGGTACTCAATGCACAGCTCTTCATTGCTTTCCCTATGGCTTGTGCAGTTTTAACAGCTCTTCCCATAATTCAGGACTTAGGAAATGACACCCTTGCACCAGCACCGGTGTACAAACAAAAATAGTTCCCATATGTTAAGATATAACTGTCTTTGCCTCTTCACAAACTTCTGGGAGGAAAAAAATAGAAGGAAATTTATGTCCCCATCTCCTCCACTCTACAGCTACAGATTTAGGCAGTGACCTTGCTGGGCTTTCTTCACACAGGGACAGAATACTTCAGTACTTCTCATGTAAAGCTCAATCTTCTTCCCTTGAACTAGGACATATCTTTCTTTGAATTTATTTTTCAGTTTTCAAGGAAGGGTGCTGGGGAAACAGGAGGTCTGTCACTCCACTGCTCCCTAGGAAGAAAAGGAACCATTCTTCAAGGGAAACAAATAATTTTTCCAGGGGTCTTTTGGAGCTGCTACTGCAAGAAACTTCAGAAGTAAGCAGAGGTTTGCTCCACTGCTGCAATATATCTGATGTGCAAGTCAGAGGAAGTCTGGGAGAGGGCTGAGACAAAAATTAACCAGACTCCTTGAAAACATGCTTACTAACCCCCAAATACACCAATAGTTCATCTTTCCATCATTAAAATGCATCTAGGAGAGGGCAAAATCCAAAACCAATTCCAACTGGCACCTCTACACACACAATATAAAGTTGGGCAGACAATCTACCTGAGGATCTCTATCCAAGAGTGCTGTGTGGGTACGGCTCCTTGCCAAGCTAACGAGCCCACACCTCATCAGTGCTGCCAGGCTGCCCCAAGCAGTGTAGTCTCCTGCTGTTTCCTCCATGAGCATCTTTCAAGAAAGTTCTAAGCAAACTGTGATGGATTAACAGGTGAATTGACACCAAGCTCTGGAGCCAAATGTAACCACCCTCCATGAGAACCGAAAACATGGAGGCACTTTGCATTGCAGCTCATCCTTGCCCCTGATGTAGGCCAAAATTGCCCTTCTGTTGATGACAGAGGGACATCCCATACCCACAGCAATCTTTGCAGGTCTCATTATGTGGGCCAGAGCTCTGTTGACCTCTCTGCTGCCATTCACTGGACCATCTGCACAGATGTACTGGATAAGGGTAATACAGAGTATCTAGATGTTGCTGCCCTACATAAAAGCTCAACTTTAAACAAACCTGGATTAGGCTGTTTAACATGAATTAAACTTTGCTTTTTTTAGCAAGAGTGAGCTCAAAAAACTACAGAATCCCTACTTACATTTTTTACTTTAACTAGACAGATTATTATTTTTATCTGCAGCTACAAGACAGTATTTATTTAGGTAAAACCACCAATGGACTTCAGATGGGAGTTTTGTCTCCCATAAACAACAAAATGGCTCTCCAGCTGCATTAATATTGGACTGCCACTAGTTAGATAAGGCTGATAAATTGGCACTTCTACACCAACAAGGGACAATCTGTGGCTGGCACCATTTGGTTTAAAAAGCAGGGACTAGTTTTCATCAGGAAATGTATGAGCAGTGGGTTGGGGGAAAGGAGCCCAGAGAAAGAGGAAAAATCAAAGATAAAGAATACAAGTGAAGATGTTAAAGTGCATTCTGGTGGATGTTCAGGACAAACAAGACGTTCTAAGCATGCAGAAGTCTGAGATCATCCGCTAGCACACTGCAGAGAACTGAGAGACATTTTTGGAGAGTTAAGCAAGGTCAAATGGATCTACAGTTAGGTATTTCCACTGATTCTGAGATCCATGTAGTACCTCAGGAAAGCCCAAATTTTTTGTGTGCAAAACTCAGGGTTGTGCCTGGGAACACATCATCAGGTCACCTGAAGCAGCTTGTGATGCAAAACCCCTTTTTGTTTCAGCAGCTTGGGGAAAAATCCCAAACTTGTCATCTCCATGATGTGTACATGGCTTCACAGACTGCATGACAAAATTCCAAGTAATTAAAGAGCTGATAAAAATGGTGTTAAAAGAGCCAGTATCTCTTCAGGACACTTCAGATAAGCCGATCACAGCATCTTCAGAACAATGATTGTCTTCTTTGAAGATAGAGATAAAAACAAGATGAGTCGCCGTTATATCTGACATGATATGAACAGAAATCTGCACGATGTTATTAGAGATACGAATGAGATACCCAAGTTGTGGTAACAGGAATTGTAGTAGGAAGTCTTTAATGTTCCAGATGCTATTTCCAAATGCTACTGATTACAGCGGGCCTCAGATACTTGATTGTGGTTACCCACACATTGCTGCTTGGACTCTGAGTAAACAAGATGTTTAATACTTGGCTTTAGGGGAACAATGAATTCAGATAGGAACCCTATCTATAACGAATTTAGTCTAAGTGGCTCAATGTTAGTTTCTGTTTTTCAAATTAAAAGCAAATCTAAAGACAAAGCCTGTAAGTAAAGTTTGTCCAAAAGGGAAAACTGAACATTTAAGAGTAATCTTTAGTGGGATTACCTGAACTATCAGAAATGGAAAGCTTGGTAGCCAAACTGCAGGAGTACTGAATGTCTTTAAGTTACAAATTCAGCCATCACCTGGAAAGGATACATGAAATAACTCCTTTCTTCTTCCCAGCACTGGGGACAACACTGACAAATTTAGACTGAGCATATGATGAAAGTTTACAGACCAATAAGAAAAAGTCCAACAGAGAACCCCAAGAATAACAAAAGTTTTCAAAAAGCATGAGAATAAGTCTCACGGGGCTTAAATAAAAGAAAAGGAGATTTTAGTTAGAGATTAAGGAAAACTGACTCGCATGAAACTAGTGAAACGCTGAGCTAAACTCTTAGGTGATGGAAATCCCTGTGCGGTAAGTTTTGACGAAGGGATCAGCCAGCCAGCCACTAGGAGCAGTTAATTACATGTTCACCTCCTTTGAGGCAGAGAGAGATGGATTAGATGATCTCCCAAGGTCCCTTCCACTCTTACAATTCCTATTGCTTCGATGTAGCATCTCCCGCTTTTTCGCTTCTATAATGAAGCAGAGGAAGGAGACAGTGCAAGGGAGTATTTCAGATGCTTAGCCAGCAGGATGAAGGACACAGAAAGCAGGCTGAGTCCAGAGGAAATTTAACTTATGACTGAGAACTTTGGCAGGAGAGGAGAGAATATACATGGCATCCTATCCTGACTGTCCTTAATATTTCCCCTAAGATGGATCACTCTTGGCCCGTCTTTGAGAAAGGGAGTCCATAGACTACAGGCAACTTGGAGCTGGTTTGAACAAATAACACACCTTTAGGTTTAAGGTTTTTTCTAGCCTTCTGCTCTTTATATTTTTCCCTGATTCTTAAAGCCTGATATTTTCTCTGCTGTATCCCACACAAGCGTCACTCCTCATGAAAACAGGAAGAAAAAATATAGGGCAGTTGGTATAATCTACTTTCTTAAAATTAGTAATTTCCGTGGCGAGTATAGTGCTTTTCCAAGGCAGTCTGTGGTGTTACTAGACTAATTCATTCGTGTCGTGCTATTATTGGGCCTTAAATCTCTGTTCTCAGGCTGTTTGTTAAAAATAAAGCGCTTCAGCATAAAAGGGAGTGAAACAACTGGGATGATTCAGTCCACTCAGGCTGCTATATATTTCTTCCCCGCTCCATCAGTACCTCTGAATTGTAGTTCCCAAAGCAACCAAGCCTCAGTCTTCAACTACAATCTTACAGCTGCCAGGGAAGGGGACGAGAGCAGCTTTGTGCGCTCGGTAATTCGTGTTCCACACCTGCTTGTTTCCACAAGAGGGCAGAGGATGAAGTTTGTGGTGTGTTGATTCCTACAGCGTTATATACGACTGCACAGCATCTGCCTGCCATAAAGTGGCATCAACCATGTATTATTCCCCTATATCACCACAGTATTCTTTACCCACAGAGTTATGATGACATACGGCGTGTTGATTCACATCTCTGGCTGATGTGCTGTATATCGCAGCCCTCAGCATAACACTTACAACGCTGCCCTGTGCTATTTGACTCTCTGCAGCCCAAACTGAGGTCCAACACCCCAGAATGGAAGTACCAGGCAGTGAAATACATGCTAGAGTTTTGTGCAGTCTTCAGTTCCCCTCTTGCTGCCCCACAGATATTAGTACATGCAGCAAGATAGGAGCTAACGGCTGAGTTTTATTATGAAATGCTTTTGTACTTGTTCCCTTAAAATAAATAAAAATAAAATGTAAGCAATCCTATTTTCAGCAAGAGAAAAAGCTGCTGTCATGCTGCTATGGTATGTAATGGAATACAGTAGCACTGCATTTCATTATGATTCAGTGTGTTTTCATGTTAGTTGCCAAGGATTCAACAGCTTAACGTGGATCCTAAAATAAGATTAGTATTCCAAATAAAATACTTCTGAAATACATGTATTTCCCATTTCATTCTAATGAGCTTCAGTAAATGCACAGTACTGCTTGTGGGTATAATTTGAATTCAGGAGAGGCACAGCTAAATTCAGCCATTTGGGACCAGTGTCGTATCTGGGCACGTAAAAGCAAGAGGGACAGGCATTCTGGTCAGCAATGCCACTTTGCAATGGGCTTCCATGGCCATCAGAGCCACCACAGATGAGGCCTGGCCGAGGAAGGACAGCACAACTCACATTTCCCTTCAGCTGTCATGGGACTTTCCAGGACAAGAGTTTGCTCCTTCCAAAAGGAATGGTGTGAAATGGGACAGTCCTCCCCCCCAACCTGCTCAGGTAACATGCTGTAGGAAGGAACCACATTTCTGAGTTTCACTGTAACAACTCAATCTAATGAGCTTTTAATAGTCTTTTTAAAAAGTCAACAGATTCTTCTTCTACATTCTGGAGCAGTCACCCTCCCCCATCACCCAAATATCACCAGCAGCTCCCACACTGCTTCATTCATCTGAATTTTACTGCAGCAACTAATCGGGCCCCTATAATTTGCCTTTTTTTAAGCTGAGATTTATCTTATTGGTCAATCATCTTCTTGAGTCAGTGAAGCTTGAAACGGCCAAGAAATTGGGCTTAGACACAAGTGACAAATCAGTATCCAACAAAGGAAGTTCCTCTGGTCTTTCACAAACATTTAAAACAGTTGTATTGGATTCTGTCAATGCAGATGAGAAAATGGCACAGCACAAACACACTGAATAATAACTGGAAAAAAAAATTATTGTATCACAGGATTTTTTCTGGTCCAAGCTTGAGGCTACATCTACCTCCAGAACTTGGACAGCTGAAGAGAGACCTGAACCAGCACCCTCACAGGTAGGCTGCATCAGCACAGCCAAGGAGGAAGCCTCATGTATCCTACTGGGAAGTCTGTGCGCTGCTGGAGGAGCTTCTCAGCAGAAGGAATTGCCCCTCAGGGAGCACCACACTGCTGCAGTCAGTGCTGCCTCATCAGTCTCCTTGTGCACAACCAGCAGCTTCCAAAATCATCCTACTTTCCTGCAAACACCTCCCGGGACCTGGTTAAAGCCATGATGGTTCAGCACCATTACACCAAAGAGCCTGGGAGCAGCAGTGTCTATGATGCTCTGAGCACACGTGCACACTAAACACAGGTACCTGCTAAGGGCTGAGCCCTGTCCCCTCACCAGGAGGGATTAGAGGGTTGGTCCAGGTGGGAATCACACACTAGCAAATCCTCAAACCTGTTCTCTGGTCACCTCTTTTAGCTTTGCTGGTGGTCCTTCATTTTGGAACTGTGACAGTGAGAACTCCAAAGCTCCAAAGGTTGAGAAAGACACACCCTTGCATGGCAGTGCTATCACCCGAGGGTCTCACCTCTCCTCCAGTGCTCTGCAATGTCACATCTTTGCTGAACAATACGAAAAACCTTTCAAAATTCAGCCCATAGTGGGACCACCCATGGTAAGAAAAATGACTAATGTCCAGAGTTATGAAGTAGCCATGACTTTCTGACAACCTTACTCCCCGGGGACCCATTTTGTATTCCTCTGCTGTTTTCTTTTTCTCTCCTCATTTATTAAGACTGCATAAAACGCTTACTGAGTGGACTTCAGGTCCAAAGCTGAAGGATGATGCATTTCTAGCTAACGGCCTTTTTAAAGAACTAGCTAGAAAAGAGGTGGTAGCATTAAGCAGCAAGATAGCTTTGTAATTAGCGAGAGTCATATGGGAACAGAAGACTGATATACTGGGGCCAGGAAAGTGCTGGAAAGAGAGCAAGTGGGGAAGACAATATGCAAAGGAAAAGCAGAAGCAAGCATGGAGGCTGGTGGGTAGAAGCAAAAAAAAAAAAGGGAGGGGGGATCTGTAGAGTCCTCAGTGATGTGCAATATCCAGGCAGTGTGAAGGATGGCTGTGTCTGCTGTCCATGATGGCATGGCTGTGTCCAGTGAGGAAGAGAAAGGGCCAGACCAGCCATGACTTCTGGAAATGTGGCACATCCATAAACCAACAGGCATCTCTAGTGCCCTCCCATAATTCAGTTAGTCACTCAATCCCTTACATAAGGGGACAATAAATTGAAGTGCCTTATCACTGAGCTTATGATGGAGCAGAAAATAGTGTGACATTAACTCCTTTAGCCACTGTGACCACTGGAGTGAGAAATCCAGGGCAATGTTTCATTGCTGGTGTGTGGTCCCTGGACTGTGAAAAGCTTAGATGTTAACTCAAGGAAGCTTCAATGGAAGACTTTGGGGTGACTGCTGCATGGATAAGAAAACATAAATTCACAAGTCTGAGTCCTGATATAAATAAAGGCAGGATTTTCACCTGTATATTTTAGACAGAAGAACCAGTACCCATGACATCTCCATGGCTCTCCATACTCACTGACAGTCCTGTGGCCAAAGAGCAGACAAGCGTTTTCCTAAGCCTCACAAAATATCTGCCCCAAACATTACAGCATATTCATAACTGTGTTGGATCTACATAGCATTAAAAACCATCCTGGGCACAATCAGTAATTAAGGCAGACTATGATCTCATTTGGCTCTCTGGCCACGCTACGCAACGGACAATATTTAATTAAAATTAAGTTGACTCATCTTACAGTACTGAAAAACAAATTAGAAACTTATCTAGATTACTATAGATATGCACCCAGACTTGAAATAATTAGGTTGCTGTGAGGCACCCTGCCACACATCTCAAACGGCTCTGCCACTCGTCCCTCGCCACCCGAGGACGTGCAGAGATAAACTCCCAGATTCACTTCCCCTTTAAAACGGCCTCACACAAGGTGGGGTATCTGCAGTGTGGAAAAAAGCCGATGAGCACAAGTTCTTGGTACGAGGCGTTATTAAAATAAATGCTGAGAGAGAAAACAAATTTGTTTTATAAGAAGAAATCAGATTTTAACGTGGCAATTTATTAACAGCCTACAGAACAGAGCCGATTGATCCAACGACAAGGTGTCGATACTCTGTTCTTTTGTGTAGTAGTAATTATGTTTCCCTCTGCTTCAGCCGACCTTGCACTCAATGGAAGATTACAGATTCTGTGCAAAAGTGAGTTCAGATTACTCTGATTTCTACTCTCTGGACACTTTAAAATGTTTTCCTACTTTGAATGTGCTTGTTGAAAAACACTGACTTGAACAGCTAACAATATTTTCCTAAACTGGGCTTCTTTCAGAAACTGAAACAGTTCGTTGCTATAAATTGGTATCTAATATCTTCAGGGTGTTTATAACTACAAAGCTTAGATGTAATCTCTCTTTTTACAGATTTTTATTTTCAAGTTAAGTATTACAAAGAATTAACTACAAACTTGAGAATACTTATCAGTTTTCACTCATTTTTCTGGGGAGCTGTCAGATAAATAAAGCACTTTCATTCCTTTTATTTTTCTCATTAATATTAAAAAAAATCTCTGAAAAAAACTGCAAAGGTTTTATCTTCCCTTTTTAGTTTTGGTGGAAAATAGAACTTTCAACCACTTTTGGAGAAACAAGCAGTCTTGTTCAATGTCAACGCATGGGGAGGAGGAGGAAGATGAGCAGGAGAGCTTTTATCACATGGTGAGTTCTACTTGTCTGTTCTTTAGAATCCCACATCATCCACAGATTTTTTGAACTAATTAACAAATAACATCATGTATCCTTGGCACAACTTCACTGGCATTCTATCAGAGATGGTGTTCACTCCAATTGTGCAATAGCAATATGCACGTTAACTCCCTTAGATTTGGTATGAGGAAGATACACTCTTATTACACTGAGAGATAAACTCTTATTATACTGACATATACCCCAACTTCTTCCCAGAACAACCAGAATATAACAACTCATTCATAAATCCATCACTCTCGTTCAGAGCTGTGTTCCCAAGATATTACATTTCTATAGTCATTTTCCCAGTTGACTATAGCAGAAGGTAAAGCAGAAGTACCAATGTGGACATGGCCAAGATGCCATTCTCTCTCTCTTCTAAGAAGAGACAGAAGAACAGTTCCTTCACTGTTCTAAGGGAAATGAGGTATTCTCTCTCTCTTCTGCTAAATTTTATAATGATGTACTACAGCACTGAAGGGCTGGGGTAACTGCACCCCAAAACTGGCTGCTGGAAATCTTTTAAATGTTTTGAGATAGAATGTATATTCAAGCAAGAGGCACTTCATTGTTTTACTTCAGATCAAAACATCTTCTTTTAGCCAGAACAAGCAAAACTCTCTAGCTTTCACTACTGTGCAGGCCATTACTGATGTTCAAAGATGGAGCACAATTACTAGTCTGAGAGCTGTGGTACCTGTCGGTTTGCAGATGTAGACCAGCCTCTCACAGATTTATGAGCCATTACTCTGAATCAAAACCCAGAGACACATGAACATTGAAAACCTCCAAGACTATCCTCAGTTTAAGCAGGCATCTGGATTTTTAACACTTGAACACTTCTTCACCTGCCAGCATAGTATCAAGCGTGCAGGTCTGTACAGAGAATGTAACCAAAAGGTTTTGACCGAGCCATTTTGTACCTGTGCAGAACAGCTCCTCCACTAAAACTGCTTTGGCCATTGCTCTCAAACTCGACTCTTCGAGGAACAGCGTAAACAGCATCTGTGCTGCTCTGCCCTCAGCTGTGGTTAGGAATGGGGGAGAAAACAGTAATTCCTGGAGCTGGAGAAGATTTAGCATTGTGCTCCTTTACACCCACTCCCAAACGAGTTACAGTAAGTGTCCAAGCCCGGCTGGTTTTATTGCTCAGCTGGGGTCCAGAGGGGAGCTTTTAAAACAATGCTGCTTCCACCTTCTCCTTAGACCTCGCTAGCGTGAGTCTTTAGAAGAGATAGTCTGTGCTGTCTTTTCCTCTGAGCTTTCTCTGTATATTGGTTTATGTACCTGCTGCTCAGGCCTCCCTTGTTCTTATACTGGAGAATCCTTGACTTTGAAGGGTAAGAAAAACACCCTGCCATGAAGGACACTGAAGAAATCTGCAGTGCTTTTTTGGTGCTTTGGTAGGTGAAACTGACCTAGATACCACGAACAGCGGGTGTAGAAAAATGCAAATACCTCTCCCTCTCTATAAAATTATTCAACACAACAGAAAACTAAGGGATCTGAAAGGTGAGGGATGATTTATAAGGGAAGATGTGGGAATATTCTCTCTTCCCTTCCCCAGCTGTGGATTTCTGATGTGCACAGCTGTGTCCTCTTTTCCACTGTTTGAACTGCTGCCTCTACAGCACAAGTCCCCTGACTTCTTTTTCCTCCTAAAAATCTTTGCTTCAGCTGGCTGGTTCTTATTAAGCTTCCCCCAGAGATATATGCATTTTTAAGATATTAAAATAAAGAAAGAAAACCTGAAAGAGGCCATGTGTCTGCGCACAGGCATGTGTGTGTGTGTGGCAAAGCCTCTCTCAAAAACAGTCCTTCCATTCGCCCTTTGTTTTTTAATGTTTGCACAGGAAAAAAAAATCCCTTTCCCATTTCAGGGGCTTATAGCTCTGAACAAATGTTGCAATTATGCTTCTCAAAAGCAGATAAGTGACAGGTGAAAAAAAATTAAACTCATGTAGGCAAGGCAGTTTCAGAATATCTGTAATGAACTGAAATTACTTCAGTGAGTCCCCCCCTTTTTGTTCAAAAAACCCAGAAATCATGATCGTTTGAGCTTTCTGCATTTTTTCAGCACATTGTAATTAAGCTCCAATATATAATGTCTTTCAAGTAAGCTAGATTTTTAACTTATGTATCTGCTAAAAGGATGCTCCCAGTGCTGTACAGTTGATTAGCGAGACAGATCGTTCATACCTTTGCATCATTGCTACTAGTTGGCTGGCAACAGGAAACAAATCTCAGGAACACATGAGATACTGTGGATTCCTCTCCAGAGGCCAGTACCAATACATCTAGCACAGGATCAAATCTTTGCAATATTTTAAAGCGGTTTAAGTTTGTACACAAAAGACTTTTATTTTGTGACCACCGCTGAGACAATTACAGCAGCTCCAGGTAAATATTTCAACCCTCCCCATCCACACCAGCTCTGCAGGAGCTATTTTGAGTTGTACTGAGAGTCCAACCAGTCAGATTTCCCAGCATGGTACTGCAATGCCCCACTCAACAGTGCTGAGGATGCAGAGAAGGTCCCTTTGACTTTCCTGTGACTCCCTTCAAAAGCAACCCTGGAGAAACCAAGATGTCACTGTGTAAAACCTGCAAGACCTTTGCTCTGTGAGGGCAAAGTACATGTCACTGTCTAAGCACCAGGCAGAGGGTAGGTTTTGTTCTGGTAAAAGAAGAAAAGCAGTTCTGATGAGCTGGTACCAATTCCCTCTTACTCCTTTTTATTGGCAAGGCACTGAGAATAAACATGGTAGAACAGTTTAGAATAGCCTCTAATTCTCTCTCAGGTACATCTGTTATGCAGTTTAGCTAAGGAACTGTGTTTCCGCCCATTTCGCTTTCCTAGAGTCTATTACCCATGATTCCAGAGAGCTTCTCTTTCAGCCTTCCATCCATTCCCTCTCATCCTTCTCTCTTACTTCTTCTAGATAAAAATTCCCAGAGGACTGTGACTATGCAGGACCTCTGTAAGCTGCACTCCCATGAATTCAAGGCAACGTTGCATCCCTTCAAGTCCAGCACTGGTAAATTTTAATGGGTCAAGTGACTGATAAGCTCAGTTTACTGTCCCAGCAGACAGACTTGTGCCCTAAGCTACCATCACAGCCAAAGCCGTAATTCAAGCCCCTGGCTCCACTTCCACCTGTGAACTGAGATATACTGTCACACTTGTTCCAGCAGCAAACACTGGACATGCGGGGCTGACTTCAAAGTTGTTACATCCTTCATATCAAATATTAAGTTTTTCAAACAAACCCATGTATTTGTAAACTTAATTAGTCTACAACAGCATTCCATACCATCAACTTGTAAAAGTTTCCAAGTTAACTACAGACTATACATATTTGATGCAAACCATTGTAACTTGATAATAAAAAGATTAGTTATGGAGCTATAAAAATGTTATGTCAGGCTTTTACAGCTGATCATTAATATTGTAAAATGTAGTTATGTTTTTATGCTTTGTTGGCTGACAAAAACAACCAGAATCTGAAGGAGACCATGAACTTTCTTTAATAGAGGTCTTAAATTGACCCATTCAGCGAAACATCTTAAAGGCTATAAAATACTCCTGCAATCTGTAGTACTCTTTATAAAGAGGTTAGTAATCAGTGGAGGCCTTAAAGTCAAAATCTCTAACTCCATTGGGTTTGTTGCTGCTACAGTGCAAAAGTTCCAACATCAGGAAGAAAAGAAAGATCTTTTGCTTATTTTTTGTAAATAAATGTAGAACGGTGTTTGGCAGTCAGAAGTAAAACATACCAAGTTCACTGGGCGCAGGTTTGCACTGGTGTGAGGATGTGTGGGTAGGTAGGTACAATATTTACTAGGCAGCAGTAGGGAATGTAAATAGACAGGAAACTACTGGAAATGATGGCTTTCTGAGGCTGTGTGGACATAATGGCAGGCATCAGGATTTGCACACTCAGGAGTCCTCAGGAAATCAAATCTAAATTAACTTTTGCAACTGATACATTTAATGTATTAACCAGAATTGTGGCCAGCTTAAGTTCTGATTAGCAATGATCACGCTGGAATTCATCTTACTCTCTTTAGAGGTGAATTTCACCAAATTTATTTGAGGCCACTCACAATCATGAGCTGGGAAATGACACAGGGCTTTATGGGGTTTACTTAATTCACAGGTATAGCTAGTCTGACAAAGCCTGAGTGTCCCTAAGTCAAGAGCCCATCAACATGTTATGCTACTTCCTGTGCCACCCACCTTGGTATCTCTTCTCTTTTGCACACCAAACTTTCATTTTACTTTTCCTGGAATATCCATAGGAAACTTATGGAGCCTCCTAGCCTTCGATCTGCATTTTTCTGCACTATTAATAACAATGTGCTGGAGCAGTGAAAGACCTATTGATGCCCTAATGGATTGTGAGAAAAAGGAAAGTGATTTTTTTTTTTTTTGAAAGCTGCATTTAAAATCAGCTCATTACATGCATTGTTTAATTTTGTTGTGCACTGCATGACATCAGCATTCTCTATTTGCTATTCACTGGGGGTTAAAACATCCAAACGGATCCTGCTTCCAGGCCTATGGTCCAAGTTGTGATTTGGTTAAGGAAGATTGGCCAGATTTTCTCCTGGAAAAAATCCATTCAAAATCAGGAAAATTATTCATCCTAACAGATAATTTGGCTTGGAAATGATAATTTCTTTTAAAGTAATTTAGCAGAGGCCTGCACAAATCCAGGCAAATTTCCTCTGACTAGGAGAGTTTTAATATAAATTAAAAATAAAATCTGCATTTTCCCCAAGAGGCTCCTCATTTTCATTTGCCTCAAATCCCTAAAGATATTTGCTACACATAACCTAGCTAATGGTTATTTTCCCATTCTTTTCTTTTGCATTCTTTTCTTTTGTTGGTATTTTTTATCATCCCTGAATAAGTCTAGGGCTGGAAAATAGATAGAGGCAGCACTATGAAAGTAATTTTCCTCATTGTTTCATCCTGTCCAGCTTAAAAGGAGGATTTTAGAAGTCAGAAAAACAGCTGTTTATGGGCGGGTAGCCTGCATCAAGCGTACATCTCCAACAGATGAGTTGGAGAAGGGATGGGTCAGGGAGAGTACCAACACAGGCAGACTCATTGGAAGACATGACCAGGTCCTGGTGTCCAGCAACAGCAAACCTGAAGAGCTCTCAGGGAAAAGGATGAGAGGAAGTACAGAATTTAATAACTTGGAAAGTCCTTGCATTAAGCAGGGATAGGAGCAGGGTATTGTGGAATCAAATCTTGAAGCTGTGTCAGGAAGCTGTTATACTTGGAGAAAATCCTTCCAGTCTCTTAAGTCAGAAGATCCTCTGTTTTATTCCACCCCTTGATTTTGAGCTAGTTCAAAGTTTCAGATGGAGGAAATTGTGGGGACTGGATTAAGTACCATGCTTGGCTTTTCCTCTTAAACCATGAGTATTAGATGGTCAACATAGGAATGTTTTCTAGTCGGAGCTGTCTACAGGTTCAAAATGCTGGTAATTGGTGAGTCTAAAACTGCTGATAGCAAACAAACATTTACTTTGAGCAAAAAACTAAAAACCCTTTATCATGAGGACTCCAGGAATAGAGCCAGAACCACACGGCTTAATAGATTTCACAAGTCAGACTCATCAGAGGAACAGAAGTTATTAGGCCTGTATTATCACACTAACAGATTCTGCTGTAATCTCTGCTAGAAAAATCTCACCAAACTAAAGGACAGGTAACGTATGCTTGAAACCAGGAACCACAGAAACTTACCTCTGTGCATGGTATATGGAATGGGAGAAGGCCAGCCTGCAGTTAACGTCACAGAAGAGAAAAATCTTTTTCTTGCAGTCACCATCCTGCCAACGTGCATCCCAAGCGCTGAACACGGGAGGACCAAAGTCCTCCACGCCTGCTGCCACCATCAGCCTGCATTTGTCACAGATCAGAGCTGAAGACAGAAGATACAAAATGCAGTTGAGTCAAAGGGACCGTAATCATCTCGACAAGGTTGCAAAGCAGGAACAAAATGTGGCACGTGATCAGAAGATGCACTGCTAAATTGCAAGACTGGCCATACATATACCATGACCATCACATACGTGAACAAAAAAACCTTTCTGTCATTTTAAAAAAGTAAAGTAACAAAGTTTACACACTGCTTTATCTGCCTTTACTGTTAGGAGTGTTTGATATAAATACAACTATACAAGATAATATATTGCAACATATATGCCAGTGAATGACTATTGATCATTCTACAAAACTTATGCCAATGTCAGTAATAATATCACTTTATATCTTCTCTTGATGCCTACACGAGTCTGTCTGCAGTAGATCCCCATCTGAAGCCAAGGGGGTTATCCAGAATAATACCCCCAAACTAGAAACTTAAATACTTGTATATCTCATACAGCTGCACTGAAGAGAAAAGCTCTGATAGTTCATATTTCATGTCCCTGATGCCTTTTTTATTACAGCTTTCATGTTTCTTGAGATAAGTATTTGTTGTCACTCTCCTTAGAATGAATTACATGTAGTAAATATAGTCAGTTTGCTCTGATACTGGTTTGGAGAAAGCTTCTTGGCCTGGTTAAAAAAAACCCCAACAAAACCCAACAAAAAACACCAAACAAACTTCTAAGAGCTTAAACTTTAAGATGTAAGGTGAATATAAGCAGCAGGCAGGCTCCTAGTCTTGGGCTTTATTGCAGTGCAGACACGGCTAAAATTATCTTTAGAAATGAGATTCCTATTAGAGCTCCTTTAAAACACGTTACTTCCTTGCCTGTGCACAGTGCATCTGCAGCAGTGATGGAGACGCTTTAGATCTGTGCAGGAGTGGAGCTGTTCGGGAAGCTGAGGCTGGGCTGGTTCACTCTGCGGCTAATCAGGGCAGGAAGAGGCTGGGAGTTGTGTGCTCGGGGCTTCCCAGAAGTCCTGCAAACACTTTGTGTTTGCAAATGAGACATTTACAAACAATAATGAGAATCTGCGATGCTTACTCGGCTCCCTTTGCAGAGGAGGTGGCTGGGGCGCCAGAGGGCTGTCATTTCTGATTACCCAGGAAGGGCCTGTGCAAGCTCCCGCTTCTCTGCACCTGCATTCACCATCTCAACGAGGCTGTGGACAGCCTAACACAACCAAATAAAAGAATGGATTTGCTTCCTTCCTTCCTGGCACTGTGCAAAAGGAGCAGCACTGGTTTTCTGTGCTCTTCAGGTTACGCTCTGAGGAAATACCTTCATTGAGCTTTTCAAGCCCAGTTTTTGTTAGCTGCTGGTCCTTTAATTCAGCATTTCTGCAGCATTTAGTTTCACCTCTTCATGGTGTAGGGTTTTTAATGCTAATTAGCTTCACTGAGTTATAAATCTCTTTGAATTTTTTTTTTGGTTGTTGGCTTTCCACGACACCAGACTTCCCTTCCTTTGGATTTTTTCAAAGCAAAAAAATGTCTGCGTGAAAGAACTTCCAATATTTCACTGGAAAAAAGTTCCTTACCAACATACCCAACAGTGACAGTGGTTTCTTATTCCCAGAACACAAGCATGATACACCCCTGAGCCTGCCTCCACCACAGCAGAAGATACGCCACATTTAATCAAAATAACTGTTTCTCTGTTTATTAATCTAAACTCCCAAACCAATCTAGGGATGAGAGGGAGGAAGATAATAATAAAAAACCAAAAATCTTGACAGCAAGTCTACTGCCTCACCTAATAAAATTGCAGTAAGCTGCCCAATCAAAAGCCTCTGAAAAAAAGGAATCACTCCGGGTTCAGCAGGGAGGATGACCTCTGCCTACTACCTCCAGAAGATGACTGGTGGCTTGTGTCTCTGAAGATGGAGGTGACTCCTTTTAGACTTTGCTTCATGCTGGTATTTCTACTTCTTTGGCTCACAAAGCTGCTTTCAGCAGCCTTTCTTAAAGCAGCTTAATTCTACTTGCAGCCGAAGGTAGCTGCGTTTTCAGTGAGACAAAACTAGCACTTCAGGGACCCCTGGAAGGGGCAGGAAGGGGACATGGGAGAAACCCACTGAAAATCAGCCAAGTTACTTGTTCGAATATTATGTGCAGTTCCAGAGTCTTCATCGTGATTCATGTTACTGGTATTAAAGACACAGACTTCAGTTTGCAAAACGTCCACGATTTGTGTGGTTTCAACAAACTCCCCCCCATCCTTTCCTAGCTTTGACCAAGGGCCACATTCTCCAAGCACAGGGTAGAAACCATGGTGGGACTTTACAATGCCCTAAAATTGTGATTGATTTTCCCCTCTGTCCCTTAGGTTCCTGCAATGATTCAGGATGTTACAGGCAGAGGCATTAACAGCTGTAAGTGTTCATTAAAAGCACTGGGCCCCATGCTGGAACCAACATAAGGGAACAGCGTGTAGCACCACATCAACACCTATTTAGTTTTACAGTCCGATCAGACCTACCCGGTACAATGGCGCATCTCAGCAGAATGAACTGAAATGTCTCATTGAGTTAATGCTTATCTCAGTGCTCTGAGCTCACCTTTCAGGAAAGCATCGTTCAACCAACAGAGCAGGCCTGCTCTGCGTGCCAACGCAGTCTGTTATTCAACATGTCACTTCAGAGAGGCTGCACACAGCTGGTTGCATGTAGGCAGCTGCCAGGAAAACTTTGCCATTGAAGAGGAGGAATTTTGCAGTGGCCCCAGGATTGGAGGCAGAAGGAGAAGAAAATGCCCTGGGCATCCCTTGAAAAGCATGGGGAGCTTTTCCAACCCCGAGACAGCAAGGTATTGAAGTGATCAGCAGGGACATCACTGTGTTTTGCAGTTCATGAGCGGTAAGAGATTACAATGATTAACAAGGACATTGGAGCTGTTCATAGGGTGAACCCACATCCTTGGACAGTGAGAAATTATCGTGATTAGCTAGTCAGAATGATTAAAATTTCACGGGGCAAGGCGAACCAAGATCCATGGACAGGGAGATGTAATGATTAAGTGGGTCACGTCCACCACCTCGTCACGGGGAGGCTCAGATTCATGGGCAGCAAGACTGTTATTAACATGCCCACATCAATAGTTATTAACCTGGCTGCATCAGCGTTGTTCACAGAATGAACTTCGCTTCACGGGGGGAGACAGGGAGAAAACGATTAACAAAAGAACTTAGCAGTGCTCTCAGGGTAAATTAAGATGTATGGACAGAAAGAGGATTAATGCTAATATATCAGCGTTGACCACACTGCAAACAGACTCACGGGCAGAAGACTCGGACTAACACGGTCTTGTCATGTCAACTTGCTAGATGGCTCCTCGTTAGGATGGTTTGTGCAGTGGCTGTGCCCCCAGAATTCAAGGTTAAATGTTACCCAACTTGGCAATTGGTGAAATCAAGCCAAAAGGGGAAGCAATTATCTAGTCTAGACAGACCCTCACATCTGTACACGCCTTTTGATGTCTGTTGGCTGGTGCCAAATACATCAATTAGCGTGCAGAGAAGCAACATTAGAAATCATGTCATCTGTCTGGTCTCCTGCACAAGAAGTTGTTTATGGGTTTTCATAAAGGGTTAACAAAACTCAAGATTCAAGGCAAGTTTCAGTACTTTGCAAACATCCTGTGTTAGCACAGAGGCAGTAAGAGTCACATACACACAGAATTTACGCTCCCATATGGTAGAGTGCATAAAATGTTCAGTAGTTACAGATGCAGTGCCAGGCACCCAAAATCTACATTCTGATAAAACCGATTAAACTGATAATCCTGCAGGCTAAACCTCTCTCTTTCCTTGGACAGACACAGTAACATCGCTGTTTTCCACTTAGCTAGGTCTCGCATCTTGGACACACTGGCATAGCTGAGATCTTGTGGGATGAACAGGGAAGACAGTCACTCTCCCTGCGACTGGAATATTTCCCTTTCTGGGGAAAACTTGGGTCTGTCCCCCAGTTTCTGAAAAGCTGGGATCCACAGTTCAGACCGGTCAATACCCAGATGTCACACCTGTCCTGTTTAAGTGGCACTTCTCCGAGCCCTTGGGCATAACTAAAGAAATTTGGAGATGCATTTTAAATGTGCTGGAACCAACAAGGGCTGCTTCTAAGTACCCAGAAAGAGATTTTCCTGGACAATATCTCTTGACCACTGTGATTACTAGTCAAACCCTTATTTCAGTGTTTCAGTCAATCATATACCAAATTGCTTCCTGAGGCCTGCAAACAGCCTACCTACACTGAGTTAAGAATAGACAACAATGATGTCAGAGGTGGAAAACTATTACTCACTCCTGTATTGAGACCAGGAGAAAAGCTAAGAAAACAAAGTCAGCAGGGGATCGAAGTGTCAGGAAAAGCTGTCTCCTATGTGTTGAGTACAATGCAATTCTGTGTACAAACAGATAGCTAATTATTCCTTGCTGCATATCAGCTAAGGCTGACCTGATTAAAATCATAATTCAGCCAATGCCGCTGTTTTTATGCTGTGAGAATCCGTGCCTGTGTTTGCATATTAATTAAGATATGCTAAGTAATGAAAAATGTTTGCTAGGAAATAGATTGTAGCCTGACAGAAGCAAACGTAGGAGCATGCTACACCAACTTTCCAAACAACTTCCTCTGTTTACACTGTACCCTTTGAAATAATGAACAGTGTCCAACCATCAGTGATTTCCTTCCATCAGGTTTTAAAGGAAAATGTCATTTGTATCCCACGACTTATTTCCACTTGGTGGGAAAATAGCATGAAAGCTGCTGTCAGGCTAGAAAGCTGCATAACTTTATAAGCTCCAGCGTGGTTTTTGGCTGTTATTCCCCATGTGCTATGCAATATCAGACTAATGTCACTGTTCAGCAAAGCTTGGAGTATTGATGTTGAGACATTAAAGGTATTTCATTAATATCAGGTTTGAAGAGAGGTCATTTATGGTCATTAGAATAGAAGAGCATTTATTCTGGACATCAGAGAAATCCCCATGGGTCCTAGAGATCATGCTGCAAGCCCCATAATGCCATTAATATAATGGCCTCTTTCTTCTTTATTAGAATTTTATGGCTAAGTAGGATGTAAGGAAAACTATCAAGTCAGTGGAGTCCAGCACCCTACAGTCGCTCTTGTCACAGAGTCCATATGCTGTTCTCTGTTGGTTTTCCTGTGTGAGAAACAACGTTCATTAACCAGTATCGCTGAGCCTTATCTCTTGGCAGCTACAGGATGCTACGGGGCTAATATCTCCAGCAGGATGCTAAAATACCCTGCCCCACTTACAGCGTGCAAACAGCTGCAAATGCCCTACTTTATTTTATCCCCCTGTCACGCTAATTCAACCAGGAGCACTTCAAGTTTGGGGCATTTTTCCCCCATATTGTTCCAGCTCAGAGGGCTGAAGCTGGGATTGTGTCTCTATCAGAGCAGTGCCTGCAGCCCCATCACAAGGCATGAAAATGTTTTGCATCAGGAATTCAGAAACATCTTTGACCTTCTGGGAGGGATGGGGTGTTGGATCTGCTGTCACCCACACCCCTAACGTGGACGCTTTGGTCTCCCACTTTTTTTGCCCCATTTTTACATCAACCCAGAGACATCGCTAGACCTGAAACCTCTTGGCTTCTTTCTCTTCTCTGCCTCCCAGAGCAACAGGTGAAATCACAGTGTCAACTAAGCCATACAAACCTGCCAGTCAACTGGGTTATGCTCCAGGGCCCATTCACCGTGATATGCCCGAAAGAGATTTATGCAAACTGTTATGCTAATTTAGGCAGGATCTGCTGCATCTGTCTGTCTGCAAGCAAGCAAGAGGAGTTGCTACATTTGGATGATGCTGCTGCAAAAGCAACACCACAAAGACAGATGGGTTGAGCCGGCAGCGAGTATCTAATCCCAAAAAGCAATTATTTCCCAACTAAAAGACAAGCACCCACCCTCTCAATGGAATAACCTGCCGAGCCTTGGCTGGCTGTCCTCACAGCACACAGTTGCTGTGATAACACTGTCCTGCAGGGCAATTTTGGACTGACTAATGACATTGCCTCTGCACAGGGCAAGGCTCTTTGTTTAGCAATGGGCTTGGTTCTGCCAGGAGATTTCAGATAGAAAAAGGCCTGTGAAGACTAAGAAGACTACATTTCAGGTTTGGAATACAGCCATTTCACTTATTATGAAATGCCCAACTCTCTGGTACAACACTGCAGTCAGTTTCTTATAAGACAAACCCAAACCAAAGAACTTCACCAAAGGAAAAGCCATTGTCTATTATATACAGACATAAAATTAGCACCTTGAAGGGAGCTTTACCCATAAAATAAAAGTGTTTAAACCTTATAAATTCCTTAACGCTTTTCCCCTTAGCATGGGTCCTTAAATTGCCCTGCAGAGAGCACTATTTCTACTCTTCAATTCCTGCCTTTACAAGTTTCACTAAGGCAAGCAGGGAATAGACCCGTTCCAAACAACCCAATAAAAATGGCAGATAAAATATCAGACACACTCTTGTACCAAGTTAAGAAACCTGCAATCTGTTCAAGGACATTTTGTGCACAGGAGGAAAAAAAAAAAAAGAGAGAGAGAGACAGGCTAAATTCATCAGTTAATTATTCACTGTGAATTATTTACTCAGATGCAGTTAATTAAGAAAAACTTTTAACATGAATATTTTTTCTGTCCTTTGGCCCTGAAAATGAAGCTATATTTGAAATCTTCCCAAAGGCACAATCCTAGGATGGGTGCTAGACCTAAGCTCCTTGGCTGCTCTTTCTCTGGCCAGATGTGAGCCGGCTCTGGGATAACATCTGCATGACCACGCTAGCACAGCAATAGGGCTGAGGTAGGGTGGCTTAGACTCCTAAATGCAGGTACAAACCTGGATACAGCACCACAAGGTTAAAGCTGGCTTATACCTGACCAGGTCAGACCAGGCAGCTACGTCTGAATCGGCTGGGTTAAAGGTACTGGAAGCTTCCGAGAAGAGGAAACACATTGTTACACCTTGTACATAAGACCTCGGGCAGCTATTCCTTGCTGTGAATTGCTCTTGCCACACAAAGGAGCTACAGCAGCCAAAAACCTACCAAACGTTTGCATTCTTTAACAAGAAGCCTTTACCCCATGTCCATGGTTTATATCGCTTTCATTGGTCTACTCCTTGAAAACTTTTTGCATTGCCAGTTGCTTAATTCTAAGCAACTATCTGATCTCAGAGTCTTTTCTCACTGGGAAGACAAAGCAAGAAAAACTCATGAGCAAGGATAATTCTGTGTGGGAAAAGATCTGAGTTTTCTGACATACTTTTTGCATAGTGAGAGATGGAGAATACCTGTGTGCCCTGGTACACGCACAGCACTACAGCAACACAGGGATGGGCACTGATCCAGCTGTGCACATACCATGAGGCATGCACCCACAGATATGGCAGAGCAAGACCTCTTCTGGGTCATAGTTTTTCTCTTTTTGCCAACACTTTAACTTCCCAGTAGGAATGATGTTTGCAGAATGTGATAAAATGGCATAATTTCTAAATTACGGATTGTTGCTTCTGCCAAGTTTTCTCCTCCTTATGTTTTTCCACCATGTGTTTCTCATACAGTGTCTGTACTTTATCACTTGGAGAACAACGCTTTAAGGTTTCTTTCAAAGCTTGCCCAGAAAAAGGAAAACATTATTTCATTAAGTTATCCTGAAAATATTATTCTACTGAGCATGTCTCATGTATGCATCCTATTGATCTCCATGTTTCCCAGGCAGACAAAGTGCAGCACAGATTTCACATACATGAAAAAGAGCAGAACTCCTAAACTGTTGGAGGACAATCCAAAAGCTCCCATCCCTCTATTAAAAAGAAAACAGGAGTTTGTTCCTGACTTGGCTAGGGAGTGGACACCTTTGGTCTTATTCAGAAGCGAGAAGGTCTCTGCAAATGCTGTGGATAAGTTGTGGTCTATACTTTACATCTGGTGAGAATAGATAATAGATAAACATCATAGTCCCTTCAGGAATGAAAAAAGAAATTTAAGGATGAATAGTTCAATTTTTTGCTAGCAGTTCGTGTTTTGGTTTCACCAGTCACTGAAGCAGGTTGTACAGTCAATACCTGAACTAACTTTAAGACATCCAAAAAAACCAACTTTCCTTGAATGTTTCCCCTTGGTGGCCTTCCAGCCTGTCACTTCAGTATGTCTGCTCAGGCCTGCCAGCAGCAAATAATCTTAGTTGACAGATTAATTGAATAACGGACATAGCAATCAATTTTTCATAATTCCTCCTTTATGCTGTAATTTATATAAGTGTCATATGACTCCCTGGGACTTTGGGCATGGATTTTGGGTTGTAACGGTCACAGCGGTGCAAACTGACAATGCCAAAAATTACCATGGATTTCACAATCTGATTTCACTGAGGGTGTTAGGTATTTACTTCCTGGATGTCGTTTCATTAGTACAGCTTGAGCACAGACACATTTACAGAAAACAAACACAAAAGAACGACAGTGACAGCGGAATCAAAATCAGCCATGGAGTTCAAACAAACATCAGAGAATGTTTTCCACTCTTAGCGCTTGTGCTGCTTTAACATGGGGTTGTGGCTTGTCATAACTGTGCCACACAGCTTAACATAGGGTCAAGTTGATAGTCAAAGTCCTAGTGTAATTGATATTCGTGCATAATCTTTGCAAAATGTTTGCTTTTCTCATTTTTTTTTAAAGGACAAGAGGCTTGAAGAATTTCCTTATGTCTCGTAAAAATAGTTTGTCTCAGTGGGGACAATGTTAATCACTAGATAGCATAATGTCTTTCATAACTTCCAAATTAAATATTAAGCATTTTTGCAACATTTTGGCTCTTCTGTCACAACCACCCTACTGTAGGTCATAGTAGGGCATCTGTCTTCAAATATTGCATGCTGTTTATTGCTGATCATCCTCTAAAAGACTGATTACTGCATTAAACTTGAACATAAAACTACTGGTATCGCTCCACAATCTACACAGCTGGAGAAATTAATCTATTCTGGTTTACGATGAAGGGAAAAATAAGTGCTACAGCAGAGCCATAAAGAGACACTGTAGTGGACAGTGCAAAAAAGCCAGCAGTTTCCTGCTATGCTTTTGCTTCCACCTAAATGTCCTAGTGCTAAACTCATACCCCTCTCTCTCTCTTTTGTCCCAAGGTTCCCTTTGTGGTATGCAAAAAACAGTGGAAGGCCCAACTGTCATAATAGGTGGCACCACCTAGAAAGTACCAAACATCATCTTTAATTGTTTGCCATTCCCTGGCAGATGCCACTTGATCCCTACCATTATACCATCCAAGCACCAAACAATAACACACAAAATAAAAGAAGTTTGATCACAGACGGTTCTTGTGCACTGCCACAGCGCTGAACAACCCAACCCAAAGGTGAATACACATCCTGTAAAGCTGCTCATGCAAAGGTCTATGATTTATCATTGCAATAGGTACTACCAAATTTGTTTCTATTCCTGCAGACTCCCATTTAAGGGATGACATGCTGATACATAGACTGTCCATACAGTATGTCTCAAGTCTGATGCAGCTGCCAACGAGAATTTGCAAAGTGATGGACCATATCTGATATGCAGGTATCTTCTACTTAAAATCTCCTTTATTTCAGGAAAATGCCTAAATATTCAATATGCTCACGTACTCCTTGTTTCTTTTGTTGGCAATATATTACTGATTTGCATTTACTGCATTATTTTTTTACATTGTCACTGCACTAATGGTACTTTTCATTCCTTCAAATTAGTGAGAAATAATAGTACTGCACTCAAACTACTCTAGTCTAAGCTCTGACAACAAAGTATAAGCACCTCAATTTCTCCATGCTTTCTGCATATTTCTACCTGAGATGACAGATGAACACTATATATTACCCAGGGCTACTCCCAATGGCCTTTAAAACCATCCTGAATTTAAGCAGCAATCCACATCAGTAAGTACCATGCACATCAAACACGCTCTGAGCAAAAGAAGAATAAAATATTCCTTACCAACTTCGTGTCAGTAATTCCACAACTGTGACACAAGAAAGCATAAATCCACCAGAGCCACAGGAGATCTTGCTCAAGTTTATTTTATTTAGATTTACTAAAGATAACATTAAGTAGGCAAATTACTCTGATTCCCCTAAGAAATTGTAATAAATAATGTGTATTAGAAATAAAAACACTAACCGCCAAAATTTACTAGGACTTCTTTGTGGGAATAAATGGCTGGTTTATTGCCTTAAAAATAAATGCACAAGCTGTTAAGCATCTGAAGTTTCTGTGGCATGAGTTTTAACAGTAAAGAAGAAATGGAAAATTATTTCTCTCTGCTGGCTACCCACTAGACACAAATCTAAGCAGCAGTGCTTATGTCTTCAAGGAGCGTTAATGATCGTATTTTCTTTTACTCATATGCTTACAGAACACTTAAATGTTTACAGAAGCAGACAGTCAGTATCACCCAATGCAGAAAGGCAACATGTAAATTTTCCTCTGCATCTTACCATCTTGCAGAAACCTCAGTCCTGAACATCATCATTCTTTTCTATTTCAATTCCATACCACCACGCTTTTTTTTGTTTGGTTGGGGATTTTTTTTGTCTGCCTGGAAGAAACAAATGTAATCTGAACCTGGCTTCCTGCTCTCCTCATGCCTGACCGCAATGTTTGACAGCTGCCTGGTGCTCAGGGGTGATGGCTGGAGAGAGAGAGATGTCCTATGAGCCAGGCCAGGAACTGGATTTGCATCCAGCATTTGCAATGAGAAGACTCTGGTGGAAAAAGTTCTTGAAGGACACCTCAAACTCATCCACATCCCTTTCTCCTCCCAGGCAAACTACCTCCTGCAGCCCAACAGCTTGGGCAAACTCACAGTACCTTTTCCATCAGGCTTCAAGAGCTGGAGGTGCTTACGGCCAGTTGGCAATTAATTTGAAACAGATCCTGTAAATCTGTTGTTTTAAAGTTTGGTAGCTAATTTGCATCCAGAGGCTATAATATCCCTGATCACAGTATTGTGACAGTTTCCTCTTAAAATCCCTGAAGCTTTAATTGAAAATAATCATCGGTGGAAGTTGTTCTAACAGTCCACATTCACTGACGTAAACAAACACAAGACTTGAAAGCTGTGAACGCTTCTGTTTGCATCTGCAGCTCTTTCACCAAAAGGCATGTTGCTGATTTCATTTATTCCAAACACAGCATAAATGAATGCTTAATTTGGAAGCCTATAAATAATAAGCATGCTCCATTACAGCAGCAGCATCTAGAAGCAGGCTGGAAACGATGATCCCGAGTCACTAATGCTCTTAAGAATTTTTATACACTAAGCCCCAGACGTACACACCCGGCAGCTCATGGGCAGGCGTCCCCCACACACGTCAGGACAGCCCCCACTGTCATTCAGGCACTAATAGCTCCCAACAGCACAAAGCCTCTTTATGAGTTATCCTCATTACTACAATTATCCTTCACTGATTCCCAGCAATGGTGTTAAACACAAGGTGAATTTAGCGCAATCAGAAGTGGCAAAGGAAGAGTGATGCCTTTATCAATCCTCTCAATATTCCTGCCAGAACACAGCAAAGATCTGGGGAGTATTTGGGTAATTTAAAACATTTTACATGATCAATAACAGTGAGAGATGCACAGGTTGTTACTGCCAGCCTGAGTGACAGGCACCTGAAACACACTCCTTCCCCGACATCTTCCTCAGGAAGAGACGAGTGGTTCTGGCAAACTGTCTGAGACAGGCAGGCACATAGCTGAGATGAGATTCACGTTCTTTCCTTTTTGCAGTCTCTCTGGATCTGTGAGATGACAGGATGCCATGTACAGAAACCAAGAATCCTTGATTTATAGGGCAGGGCCAACCTGTATGGGGAGCTCATGGTCTCTCTCTTATTTCTACCAGATTCACCTTTCCTCATTACAAAACTGCACAATTAGATATGACTCCTCAGCAGAGATGAATGTACCACCAGCCCATTTCCCTGTGTTTTCGTATCTACCAAAACACTTGGAAGCTGACCTTGTACCGCTGAAGTTGACTGATCGCACTTCGCCCAAACCAGCAGCTGACATCCCACTCACCATAAGGTGACTGGCATTGGGGAGAGGAATGGAATGTGGTCCCAGCAAGATGAAACACCAGCAGTAGTCTCCAAATCCAAATGCAATTGGAAAAATAAGTTCTCCAGCAGTACATTACAGTAACGCAGCTGTATTGTGGAGAGGACAGGCACAAGGACTGGGACCACAGCAGAGCTCAGCACGACTCTCCTGTTGTAGCACACACCTTAGTGGACATTTCTTGAGAGATCCAAGTTCCTCCATTGCTGATAATTGCTTGGCACTCTGAAAGGCTTCTGCTGAGAAGCCTCAGGGATTTTAAGAGGAAACTGTCACAACGCTGTGAACAGGAGTATAATCTGCGCACAGTGAGGTAAGAGATGGAGGACACAGAGATCCTGTGCTCTAACAGGTCCTTTCTCCTGCAGGTATAATTTCTATACCACCATGTACAGTTTCTAAATTTAATCTACAAACACACTTCCATTTAATAAGCCAGCAGTGGTTATTTCCTCCTCTTGCCACAAGCCTAGCCTTAGGCCAGCTATTGCAGACAGGGCAGCTGTCATGTTTCAGCCAGGTCTCCGGCTGTTTTTGCTTCCAAGAGACTGAATATAGCATGGGAGAGGGAGATGCTGTTAAGATTGTCCCCTTTTCTTCCTCTTGCCCTTACTCCAAAAAACAGGTCAGACAGCATTTTTGCCAAAGATTTAATTGTGCTTCCTCAGGATTGGATGCATTTCAGACCCCCTGGTGTCTCCATTGCTTGCCACACTGATTAATGCTGAACTCAAACCCTTCACTTCTTAGTTGCCTTTCCCTTATCCCTTGACCTCTCCCCATTTTCCCCTCTTGTAATGATACAGCAAATGGATATTTACTTCCATTCCTGATTTTTAAAGTTCTGCAACCTACTTTTTAAACACGCAGATCGGCAGTAGCTTAGAATTGTTCTAGGAAGGACATAGAAATGCTTCCTTTTTCTTCTCTGGACACACAACCACCTCCTGCTGCTCAGAACTCACCCACTGCCCACAGACCCACAGCTCACAAGATGCCAGGTGACACCCAGGCCCTGAACAAAAGACACCAAGTTTCTTTAAGGAGATAAAACTAATGACTTCCCCTTGACATTTGAAGACCATCGTGGGGACATGCTAGAGGAGAAAGCTACAAAGCACAGCAGGCCTGTGACATTCCACAGCATATATAAATAAATACATAGAAATATCTACAAAAGGTTTCCTCTCCCTGGTTGGTACAGCTTACATATCCTTTCACGAGCTAAAGGGCAGAGGTGAAAATCTTTCTTCTCTCCAATGCCTTATCCCCTTTGGCTGCATGCTTTTGCATTTCAAGACATTGTAGGTGAAGACAAGCAAAAGTCAAATTTGTTATCTGAGGGAGATAGGAAAGCAGACAGAGAAATAAAAGGCAGGAGAGGTAAGACCAAAGAGTTGAATGAGACCCTTCTCCCAGGATTGCCCGAGGGTGGGCAGGCAGTGGGGAGGAAGCACGGAGAGTTTGACTCCGAAAGTCAAAGGGAATGACTGGGAATGAATGACGACCCTGCAGAACTGAAGTAATCACAGTAGACAGGGCTGTCATATTTTATCTGTGCAGAGACTTTTAATTTTGGAGGATCTCTTGCCAGTCATGTTTTTAAAGGCATTCCAAAACAGCACTGCACTGACCTTGGAGCTCTCACAGTACTTGTAGAGAAAACCAAAACCTCATTGTTTTGTAGTTTTGTCATATTGCCCTCTCAGAAAGGCAATTCTGGGGTAATGCTTAATGGTTACATGCTTTCAAGCAGTCTTTCAATTAAAATTTAATAGGACATTTATAGTCTCTAACATCAAACTAATGAAATGTTTTTAAATGTAAATCCTGGATGGTAAAAAGTCCTCAACATTGGTGTCTCTAGATCTGCTAGCCAGAATGCAGTGAATTTTTTTTAATTGTCTGTACAGGTCATTGCTTATCTAAGAAATAAAGAATAATTTTAATAAGCAAGGTCATTTGCAGCAGGAACTTAGAGCTGTGACAGATTCTTCATGTTTAAGAAAGAGTATAAACTGTGTTTGGTTCCACTAGATTTCCAAATTCCTTAGACAGAGTCCTGACACCAGATCACCTTTCTGCAGCAAGGAATGATTACTGACCCCAAAAGTTATAGGCTGCAGACCAGGAAGCTGAAAAGAGATTTGGGAAATTGCTACACAGTCCCAGTAACCCGACAGTTCACCTGAGAAGGGGTTTTGTAATCCTGAGGGGAAAAAAAAAAAAGCCATGTAGAAGCCTCAGGGTAACAGGATGTTCTGGTGTGTGTATCCAGGATGCACAACTGAGACAAAAGATAATATGGATCTTGAAAATTTCCATATAGGTGAGGTTGTATTAGATCCAGTAAGCTGAACATTAGGCCTGATATCCTGGCAGCTTTAGAAACAATAATCAAATTCCCCTTCACTGGTTTTCCTTTGGTGTGCAAATCTTGTAAAAGCAGGACCCAACTTATTTATCAGTATTTAAAAAAAAAAGAAAAAGACAAAAAAAAGGAAAAAGGAAAATTCCAGGATGAAATTGTGTGGTGCCATTCTTCAGCTGTGAACTGAGTGCTCATAACTTTCATTGCCAACAATCCATAAAACTCCCTGTCAAGCACCCAGTGTCCAGAAGGCATAAGAAGTGTCAAGGAATGCTTTATGCTGTTGCTAACACACTACAAAAGGCTTGATCACAAGATTAAACTAGAGAACAGGCTGGCACTCTCTGGAAAGAAATTTGGGCGAGACCATAATGGTAGCGAGAAGACAGGCTTTGATTTGTGTAAAACAGGATGGATTGAAAAGGGCCTTCACAGACTCTGGTTCTCACAATCAAGGGGTCCAGACAGACAGATGGACTGAGCAGGAGCTGCAACTGATTGCTTCCAACCAGTTGCCTGATGGAGGGGCTCTGGCTGTCAAAAATAGAGAGAGATAGCAAAGGTCGTGTTTCCCAGCACTGTTCCTGCCTTGTCCCTCAAATAGATGCAGCAGGTTGAAGCACGTTTCTTGCTGATCTGTGATTTGAGCAAGTATAGCCTCAGGACAACTTCAGCTTGTGCTTGGGTGCCTATAAGCCCAAGAAACTCTAAGAGTGAAGAGAAATCGCTGGAGGAGCCATGTGTGCTTTTCCTACAAGCATTTCCTTTGTTTCTTCTGTGTCTGGGAAGGGGGAACGTGCAGCCCTGTATCTCCCAGCGCTTCCTCTTGGCCCCAGGAAATCCTATCAGTGTGTCAGCTTTGCGTTACAGGAATGGCGTCAAAGATCTGCAATGCAATGGAGAGCAAGGCCTCCAGCTGGGAAAGACTTGTCCCTGGGCAAGTCAGCCAGCATGAAGCACATTCATTGGGGAGGATTTTCAGGGAAGTGCTAAAATGAGGACAAAATAACTGGGACAACGTCAGCAACATTTTAGTGTTTTGCAAAAACTCCAGGGAGAGACAAGAGAATCCTTCCTATGAAACACGAATCTTAAAATATGAAGAATACAAAATGATCCATCTTTGGAGGCTACAAAGATCTTTAGTTTCTCAAATCTGGTTAGAACCAAGAGAAACCTGCCAAACTAGAACGAGAAAGCGTCGCCCATTTTTCAGGAAATATTACCTTGGTGTATCCAGAACAGATAAAAGAAACCCAATTAAACTTGAAAAATCTGAAACTCTCAGATAAAATATTTTTGAATGCTAAATGGAATTTGTGCAGCTCCATTGCCTTAACCTCCGCTAATAAGCTGCTCGATAAACTTCATGAAAACATATTTTATGTACTGATAGCATCTCAAAGTATGAAAGGTTTTGCAGTTGTTCAGCAATCAGTTACCAGCTGGATTATGGTCCACTAATGCTGTTAGATTTCTGCAAGACAGAAGGCAGCTTTTCAACCATTTGTTATTTTAATGATGAGAAATCTCACCATAAGCCTTGTTAAAACTTCATTTAATCCATTACAAAAGAAACAAAGACATTTAGAAGTGAACATAAAAAAAATCTCAATCTATCAGAGCAGAAATTATAGGGTCTATGGAAGCTTTTAAGGAGCATCCATGGAATAAAATGGCCCCATTAATTAAAGAACTGTATCTTTTCAGGTTTGACATTTAGGGACTGTCTTCAACAGGGACTGAACTACTCTGCATGATAGCACTCATAATGAGAGAAAAAAGGGAAAAAAGGAGAACCTTTACAAAATCACAACCAAATCACTCTATTCCAAATATCACCCAAACATTTGCAAGGGTGGGGTTTTTTTTTACTGGGTTTTCTTCAAAAAATGCCACAGAGGGTGCAATATCCCTGACCCTAGATCATGGGCAAAATTCTCCTTGCAGAGATTATTTCTTTGGTTCAGTAGCGGTCCTAGGAGAGAACCCAGTGAGAGGTAAATGTGCTTCAGAAACTTGACTTTCCCACTAGGAGAAGTGGGATGTGAAATCAGTTCAATGAATTTCATCATGTACAGGTCATGAAACTATCACTATGCCTAAGTTTTAGTAAGCCTAGGAATATGGCATAGAACTATAGAATGGTTTGTGTTGGAAGAGACCTCAAAGATCATCTGAGGCAAGAAAGTGATAGCTGTGCTCCTTTGCCACTTCTATCTTAATTTGCAAGGTACTTTTGCAGCTCTTGAAAAGGCACTTCCAGGGAGTCCTCCAAAGAGAGGCAAACATGCCCTGAACAACTTGGTCTTTCTCTAGCATGTCCCACTCCAGATCTGCTGCATTGCCTCCTCTATACCAACAGAGGAAAAAAAAACACATAGTGGCAAGAATAATGTCTTTTTATAATCTCCAGAAAGTATCTGATGCAATATATTACTTTAATGTATTATCCATAAAATAAATGTTCATTCAAGGTAGAAAATAGCCATTTCTGAGTGCACAAAAAATGCATTTTCCAAAGGACTGAACACTATCTTCTGCCCTTCAATTACCCTTATATTTCTATACCTGCAGAGCAACATGCCAAAAATGTGCAATCAGTAGGACAACAAACAAGTCTAGATTTGTACTTACAGGCACAGGTGAAAGGTTTATCCTCAAAAAGTGAGGTTGCTTACTGAAAAACACACCAAAATGCTGTAATCTCAATTCTCTCAGATTTCCTGGAGCAGCAACATCATTTATAGCACAGCTTTTCATATTCCTGAGGGAAGGACATGCTCTTACAACTCCTGTGATTGCTGCCACCTCCACCAGTTCTAATGAAGTGCCCTGTTGTTGCTGTAAGGGTTAGGCAAAACACCCCTTGAGAGGTTTTTATTCCTTCAAGGATTTCCCAGAATTTATCTTATTGGTCAAGCCATCTGGGAGAAAGTTTAGGAACATCTGTCAAATCATGATCCTGTTTAAATTAATAATAAGGAAGAGAGCATGATGTATCATACCCATGTGCTTTCTTCTCTTTGAGGAAGATGGAAAACATCAGCTAAAATTATCTTTATATTGAAGGGCCAAGTACCAAGAAATTTTAAATAAATAAAGAAATTATTTTCATTTTGAATACAGCACATCAGATGCTAAATATCCCATTTCTACGTCTAAAAAGAAATTGGGCTGCTTTATGTTCTTCTGAAATGTTTGATGTAAAATTATCCTCCAGCTCCCACATCCTTCCATACCAAACCAGAATACTGGATGTCCAACTGGGTGGTTTAAGATCATCTGTCTTTAGCTTAGCTTCCTAAAGAAACAAGGTTTCTGAAAGCATGCTGCTTGTCTGTCTCCTTCCAGTAACTTTTGAAACAAAGTTCATGAGTTGTTTCTCAAAGAATTACTTTTTCAAGTTCCTTCCCCCCCAAGCTTGTAAAATATTAACATTTGAAATAATTTTACATAATATCGCTCTTGTAAGAAACTGCTGAAATGGTAAATTAAGTGCCATCTAGACTGGCTAAGGAATTTTTGATAAGAGTGATTTTTGCATTAAAAAATGGATACTTAATTCAAAGTCAATTAAAAAATGGAATTATAAAGTATCTAGATGAGAATCACATCAGCACAAAGTCTATAAGGAAAATCAAGACTGAAATTCTTCCGAAGGGTCAGCAAAGTCTTGAAACCAAACTTCACCAAAATCTTAGACTTTTTTTAAGCTTTTTGTAACTCTTCATTTATGACACTAAGCAGTCATGAACTCAGATACAGGAATGCGTTCTGAATCTTAATTAAGTTTCTAGTTTCCTAACTAAAGCATGAGATTTGAGAAATGGCCATTTTTTTATTGTAGCATAATATTAAGAGCAGCTATCCCAAACTTCTAGAATAAGATTGACAGGATATAGTTTCTAGAATATGTGAATTTACAGATCAGATTCTTCTCTTTGTTAGCCATAATAAAAGGATATAATTTTAAGATACTGAATTTGTTTACTCCCAAAATAATCAAGAATAAAATTTAACCCAGCAAGTACAACAGAAGATCAAGCAAGAGAAGTTGAAAGTTGAAGCTCTTGTAAAACCATGTCACTTTAGTATGACAGAGCACTCTGACTGACTGCAGAATAATGTGTGTGTATATAAGTAGATATTTTCTTTGAAACCATCAAAATCTACCTGAAAAAGCCATTGAGGTTAGCAACAACTGACCATCTTCCATTCCCCAAAATTGCATACTATGTTCTTAAAGAATCCCTTCAAAGTAGTCAATTAAGCATGTCCAAAGATTCCCACCAACACAGACCACCCACTAGGAACTGGAGAGGGATAAAAACACACAGCTTCCTCTCTGTTACTTAAGTGATCTACAAATGTCAAATCAAGCCCTTGTTCTTCCAGCTGATGGGAAGAAAAATGGTCTAAACTAATTTTCATTTAAATTTCTTAATGCACTACACCAGTTGTTTGTCACATCCTGACACGCTGTCATGTTGCTTTACAACATGATGTATTGTAACATGATATGAAGGGAACATATTTAATTTAGAGAAATGCACTAATGCCTTTAGACTCCTGAGGAGTAGACAGGTAGTTGCATTATTTCTTAGCACCTGATCTAAATGCATTAGAACAGGTGGAAATACGGAGAAAGCTACATTTGTTGCTTTCAAACTGTTCTGGA
The DNA here is from genome assembly GCA_013400835.1 of Zapornia atra. NCBI lineage: Eukaryota > Metazoa > Chordata > Aves > Gruiformes > Rallidae > Zapornia > Zapornia atra. The sequence continues at coordinate 1,019,319 of VZTU01000787.1, forward strand.
AAGCATTGTCACATTCACCTTGTGAACTCTAGAGATGCAGTGTGCTCACACCCATCCCACCAAATGCAAAAAGCTCTCAACTATGCCAGATATTGCATCAGCTCTTCGCCGTGTGGAGCCAATTTCTGGTTAGAAGAATCAAAAGAACCCAAAAAAACCTCTTGGAACCTTTGTAAAGGTTCTAACTTGTCTACCTTCCTGGAACGCAAGAAGGGTTATTTTACTTGCTCAAGCGCTTTGATGCATACATAGTGGAAGGAGTCACTCACATTTATAACAGTAGCATGCTTTACTAGAGAAGCCGTATTTTCATTAAAAGAAACTCCAAGAGAAGTCCCTAAGCTCTAAGGGAAGGGGCCGGTATTTTCCCAAGAACCCCAAATGTATCCTTGAAGTCCAGTCAAAACTTTACAGTTAATCTCTACACAATCAATATGATGATGAGATGGGGCTGCCCTGTTTGCCCTATCCCTGCTTGCTCTCAGTAACAGCTCCTACCCTTCACTTCTCCAGGGTTAGCTGCACACCACGTTGGTTCAGTTTGCTGCTCTGACTGAAGCTGAACTTCTTTTGCAGGGCTCATTTTTAGTTAAATCAATGATCAGATACAACTGCAAGACTACACAAACATTAAATACATAGGAAAAGAGCGAGGAAATACATGGTTGGCAGCATGGAAGAAGAGGAAGACTACTCTTCCATTGCTACCAGCTGCAGAACCTGAAATTCATAAGCACGAGATGGGAATTGCATGTATTTTATCCCCAAGTATAACTAAGGTAAAATACATGCATTGTGTGCATCATCTTCAACTTTAGAGACCACACTTGCGAGCAACAGCACGAATTTCAGTCAATCGCTATTGTAGCCTTCTCCAATTGCTGTGATTCAGTAACTGGACCCACCTCTCATCGGCACTGTTAAGTAGAAAGCTGACAGGTATTGAAAGAATATTCTTTTACTCTTGCCATAAATAACATTCCAGACTCATAAATAGAATTCTTAAAATACACACAGAGCTTTGACCACAGACTGAGGAAAGCCACAGTATAAACGACGCTCCTGAATTTATACAGCCTGCAAGAGGGCTTACACTTAATCTAGAAAGATTAATTATATAACAGCTAATTGAATAACTACATCAGTTGTATGTGGTCTGGGGGAACCTCTGAATCTTTACTGTTCAGAGCTTCAGACAGGTATCAAAAAGATTTGCCTCAATGCCCGCCCCAGCCCTGCTATTAGTGACGTTTACAAAGGTGACTGGTCAGTGGAAAGCTTCTTGATGTGTGAGATAAAACACCCCATTGCTTCCCTGTTCCTAAAGCCATTGCAACACAATCCAAAACAAGTGGATTAATGGTGCTGATTGATATGGCACAATATAAATTTATTTCTTGGAAACAATTCCAAGCAACACTGAAAGAGGTACTCCCCGTGACTAGTGAGCCACTGTCTAATCAGTGCATCCTGCTGGGCAGGAGATCAGCAGGAAATGCTAAAAGAGAGCCTCCAAAGGCAAGAGGAGAGGCCCTCTAAATTAAAGTTCACAAAGAAGTTAAAGCAATAAGACACTGGAAGTCCCTGTGCAAGAAGGAAGAATTTCAGAGTCAAGATTTACACCAGTGCAGTAGGGTAAAAAAAGAAGAAACAGGGCAAAATCCTACGAGCAGAACATTTAATGCTGGAGGTGGGCTCTGGAGGGAGCACGGAACAACACTACGCCCCAAGCTCATCCTCTGCACACACTCTTCATGCATTCACACCCCTTCAGCCACACACCTGCCCTGTGCTTACTGAGCAACAGGACATCAAGCACTGTGCCGTCACCTTTCAGACCAACATCTTACTGGGGCTGTCTGAAAAACATAGCAGCATAACCAGAAAAGTTAACTGTATCCCTGAGCCACCAGGGAAAGAATAACTCTGTCTTTGCCTCAGCTGCAGTCTCACAAGGTTGTCCCTTCCAATCAACAAAAAGGCAGATTTCTCCGGCTGAGAGCACTTGACAGAGTTGCCAGCCACCCCGACCATGCAGACTACTAGTTTGGTGACATATTCTTGCCATCACCTGCAGAAATGCCCTGTTTCCCCAGAAGCAGCTGCAGGATTTGACTGTAGCTGACAGTAGACTGTAACATCTAATGGACTTGTGCAGAGCGTCTGAACGCCTAAGGACTTCTGTCATGTGTCAGTGCCACTTATGTTAAGAGATCCATTAGGAGTGCAATGATCTAAAGAAAGGTCAGCTGTCACAACTGATGCCAGAAGTGTCACCTTTGCTTAAAACGATTTTGCACCAAACTCCCTAGCTAACTAGATGGCGCTGATATTCTTGTCTTAAAGCCAAAGCCATGTCACATTAGGCTGGCACACATGTACCGATGTCATTTGCTGTAGCAACATGAACACTAAGCCTTTTCCAAATGGGCTTTATCAAAGTCCAATGGCAGCATCACCATCCCTGATGCTCCATTTGGGAAGTGCTTGGACTTCTTTGGTCTTGCACCAGAGCCATGTTACCAGAGAGCCCTGGAGCTGAACCAGCAACGCACTGCAGGAGGTATTTTGTGAGTTTCTAGATAAAAAACATGAAATCCTACTTCTCTGGCTGCCATTGCTGAGCCTCCCATAAGAAACAATAGCTCTGCCCAACCTCAGGACAGAGGAGCAAGATGCAATAAGCACAGCGGATTAAATCAGAAATAACTGCAGAAAAGTTAGCTGAGCTACACAGCACGGAAAACAGGATTAGAGGCAAGGCAGAAACACCACGGTGGAATTACTGTTCTGCTGGATGGACTCGCATGCGTAAGGTAATCCGATTCAGGCTGAAGCTTGCTTCTCCGGGACTACAACTCCACTGAAAGCTGTTCAGAGGTTTGGAAAGCGCTAATGCAGAATTGATTCATTCTCGGCTGACAGAGTCGGGGTGTTAATGACAAAACACAACTACTGAGTTAAACTTGCAGGGTCAAATTCCAGCTTGACTGCTGTCAGTGCAAAAACTGCGACTGGCCTCACTCAAGCGGCTATGACTTGATTGTTAACTGTTATACTCATATTAAGTGTGTGAAAAAAGCCTTCACGTCTCGTAGTCACCATGCAACTATCTGCTACTCTAAAATACCAGTGTTTTTTCTACTCTAAAACCCTGCAGTTTTTGAATACCTGGCATGCACCAAAATAATTAGCTTCAGGAGAGAAGTTATTGTCTGTACCTAGTTACTGCATAGTTTGGATTATTTAGGCAGTAACACTTGCATAATAGGTAATGTTGCTAATTTATTTGAGCAACAGTGAAATAAAGACTCAAATAAGCTATTTTAAACCACAATAATGGGTGGTTAGGTAGCCAGGGAATGCTGACATAAGACTTTTATATTTTCAGTCCTTTGAACTAATTCTGTAAAATATAAAAATAAATTGAAGACCCGGATGCCTTGTCAGAACAGACTGCATCTGTATTGAACTGTGCTGTTTTGTATTAGGGACTGAATACAGTTTAATCTTGTCAAAGTAGGTTTTATTACAGCACACTCCAGACAAGCGACCTTGACGCACTTGAGAGAGAGATGGCATTCGCTGTGATCAGCACCCACTTGCTGGCTAAATGACACCAAACTCAGGTTTTCTTTACAGGAGCGTCAAAGCAGGACACTGACCTGTAGTTTGTCAGCAATGGCATGTGGCAAAAGTTAAAGAAAAAAAAAGAAATAAAAGATTGTGATTCTCAGGCATAAGGAAGAACACACATCATGCCAAAACTGAAAGCCTGGTTGGAACAAGGGAACAAGAAGCAGAAGTTAGTGAAGGGAGCACAAGAAAAGGACACCTGTTATTTTGCAGATATTTGGATAATTCCACACTGATTTTCAGGACTGCTCCAAAAGCCTCTTTAGCCCTTGTTTTCTCTTTTTTTGTGCATGACAATGGGAAATTGCAGTTCTGGGTGATTACATCTAATCAGAAGCATGTGTAATAATGAAAGATTTTGGGCCTTAAGCCCTGATTTGAGACTCTGAAATCTGCAGTCCCTACACACCAGAAGAGGGATCTGAATCTTGGTCCACATCTAAAAAGAAAGTGAATGACCACATCTGCCCTGGAAGCAGTGGACTCACGCAGGAAAAGAAACTCCAAACAATTTTATCCCTAAGGAAATAACTATTTTGGACAGAAATTTTGTACCTTGTGTTCAAAATGATGCATTTAGATAGTATGTTCTAGCAAAGCTGGACATCTCAGTACAACCATATCACTTCTTTCTGCCGAGCTTAGGGGCAGAAGTTTCACTGCTTTGAGAGGGAGCATAAGTCTGTCAAAATTAATATTAAAAATACCCAAAAAAATCCCTCAATTCTAAAGAAAATAGACATACAGGTGGGATGTTTTGTGCTTCTAAATTTTTGGCTGGTTTCTTACCACCGGGAGGAAATAAACAGTAAATCTACACTTATATGTACATACTTTTTTTCACCACTAAAACCATTCAATATCAACCTCTTTCACACATAGACCTTTTCTCTATGAAAAAAAAAGTATAGTACAGTTGCTCAGAAGTGGTGGTATTTGATTACTTTTGCTACTGAAAATATGTATTTCATGAAACAGCCCAAAAAGCATTCTGTGAAAGTTGGCAATTTTATTGAATTCTGTAATGCTTTTTCAAAAGGCAAATTTCAGTGGCAGAAATCAATGTTTCTGAAGGTGGATCATTAAGGACCAGAAAATGTACACTTCTATTCATAAATGATCCGGAAAAAGAGATGAATAGTGAAAAAGACAAAGTTTGCAGGTGATAGAAAATCATTCAGGATAATCAAATCTAAAACAGACCATGAACTATTGCATAAGGAACTTGCAGAACTCAGCAATCAAATGCTAAAATGGTGGATGAAATCCAGTTTTGCTAAGGAAAGCATTGCATGTTGGGAAAAGTAACTGTACATGCAAATCAATTTGCTCTATATTAGCTCTTGCCATTCAGTATGGATGCTGGAGCCTGTGGGCAGCTCCCAGGGAAAATCAGATTTATCCTCAACAGTAATCAAAATGACTAGAAAAATATCAGGAATTTTTTAGGAAAAGTTTAAAGAAAAAAATGTAAACATCATTAATGCACCTGGGTGAGGCGAAAGAGGACAAAGTTTCCAGCAACAAAGATGGTGAAGGGTTTGGAGCAGAAGTCCTGTGAGGAGCAGCTGAGGGAGTTGAGGCTTTTTAGTCCTAAGAAAAGGAGGCTGAGGGGAGACCTTGTTGCTCTCTACAACTACCTGCAAGGAGGATGTAGAGAGGTGGGGGTCCATCTCTTCTCTCAGGTAACAAGTGATAGGATGAAAGCAAATGGTTTCCAATTGCAGCAGGGGAGATACAGGTCAGATATCAGGAAGAATTTCTTTACTGAAAAGGTTGTCAAACATTGGAACAGGCTGCCCAGGGAAGCGGTGGAGTCACCATCCCTGGAGGTATTTAAAAGGTGTGTAGATGTTGTGCTTGAGGACACAGTCTAGAAGCGGACGAGGCAGCATTTTGCTATGGTTGGACCTAATCTTAAAGGTCTCCTCCAACCTAATTGTTTGTATGATTCAAAGGGCCACATGAGCCATTATGGAGGACTAGCAGGACCAATAAGCATGAACCACCAAAAGCCCCAAACTTGGATCCTAGGCAGCAGGACATGAGGGGAGGATTGCTCTACACATGGCCTGTTGCCTGTGTTCCTTTCCTAAACATCCACCCCTGTTATTCTTTTTGCTGCTGGGGAGGGAACCTGTGGCCACATGGACCCTTCCCCTCCTAGGTATGGCCAATGCCTCATCTGGAGAGAAACCTGAGAATGTGTCAGAAAAGCATAGAAAGTAGTAACCTGTTAGCTGTCTGCAGTTTAGAGCCATGAAGCCTGCTCTGAATTAAGCAGAAGGTGCTGGTGCTCAGAACTTCTGAAAATAAAACCATCAACCTCTCCATTGCTCCCAAAGGGTGTTTTGTTGGAGGGATAGGACAGGAGCAGTTTGCCTTTTCAGCTCTTCAGAGATATACATTCAAGTATGTTTGAGGTTACTGGACGTGGAAAACCAAATTTCATTCTTGATTGATTTTTTCAGTGGATATAAATTCTCATTTAACTGTTTTTTAGTATTTGACCTTTCTATTTCATTTGGTTAATCTTCATGATGGTGAAATAGCATTCATGGTATTCACACAGGGTAATTGTTGAAGGCTAGAGCATGAATGCTGATTTTTCTACAATGTTCTGCTGCTGTGGACACCCTAGGAATGAAATCAGTTTGAAAAAAGAATCTCAGCTTTTGGTGTTTCTGTCAGACTGATTAAATTTAGTTTCCTTGTAGCCCATGATTGGTCAGGTGGTGTCTTTTCAGGGCATCTGTGGAAATCCATCTTTTGGACCATGTCAGAGCTGCTGAAGCTGAACACAAAAGGGAAAAACCTTCAAAATAATAATTTCCTGGGCAAATACTATCAAATCTTTCAAGTTATATGAAGATTATCAACTTTTGCAACATAACAGTTTCACCAACATCCTCATGGTACAGAGTGTGAAGGGCAGAACACCTTCACTGACAGTAATGATGGGACTGCAGCCAGGTTCTCCACACGCTCCCTGATAACTTATGGCAATGTTTTTGCCTGGTCTCACATCGTCTTCACATATACAGCTAAACACCCTGTCTGTCTTTGCCTAATGCCTGAGTTGCCAGGTCATTCTGGGTACCTCTGAAGGATGAAGGACATGCCGTACCTTGAACCTGGGAAGATTTAAGCCTGAAAAATGCCAAATACTTTGTTCTCCATAAAAAAGCTCCCACTCCATAATAGGAAGCACCTGACAGCACAAGAAAAAAAGGGGAGAGACAGAGTTCCTTAGGGATCAACATGTTCAATGATCCCTTCAAACCACCGCAAACCTCATTTCCTAAGCCCCATAGGCTCTCATTAAATTGCTTTTTCAAAATATTTGCCTTTATAAATTTACCCAGGAGTACACTGTTCTGCACTTCAGCCAGCGGAGCATTGAGAAACCACTGAGATTTTATTGGCACCCAGTTTCAAGCAGCTTTTGGTCACTAGATCTGCTCTGCAAATAAATTAGTTACTATGTGGTGGTTAAGCTACTAAGGTTACATTTCCCCAGTTACTTTTTTTCTGAACTACTTAGCAAATCAATTCTTTTTTGAGACCTCAGTTCATACACAAGAGGATAACAATTATGTGCCACCGTGGTTTGGCAGAACCAAGTCAGGCACAGTTGGGGTAGAAAATTACTTTCTGCACTTTCAAAACATCAGAAAGAAATAAGCAAGAGAAATCCAGCAGAAATGGATATTTTATATAGATACACACACATATTGACCACTCCTGCTTCGTACCATCTATAAACTTGCTGAGGCTGCACTCTGTCCCATCATCCAGATCAGTAAGAGCTGCTAGCAGTGGCCCCAGTGTCTGCCCCTGGGGTGCAGCTAGCAACTGGCCTTCAACTGATTACAGCTGTTCGAACCAGGCAGTTCAGCTGGTTTTCCATCCACCTCACTGTCCACACTTTGTCAGTCTGGCAATTAGGATGTCAGGGGAGATACTGTTGAAAGCCTTGTTAATGTCTAAATAAGCACTTTCCACTGATCTTGAAGTTTAATTGTAGATGGCTATCAAGTCGACCAGATACAATTCCCCTTTTGTAAATCCATACAGACTACTCCCAATCACCATTTGCATAAATGCATCCTAGCCTCATTTTCCTCTGGCAAGGATAAGTCCTTGTTGCTCTAGACTTTCTCGCTGTTCCCAGGGGCCTGGAATTCCTGAGGACAAATCCTACAAGCAAAGACCAAGGTGAAGATGGCACTGAGGATTCTCAGCCTCTCTCATGTGCTGGTCACCAGGTCCCTGAATGGATTTATTTCCTGTAGACTAAGAACAAGCAGAAAAACATTGCTGTTATGGTTCAGCAATGTATTTGTCTTCCTAAAGCCATTGTACCTTAAACCTCAGTGTTGCTATGAACTCCAGGTGGACAGGACATCCTTCTACAAATTTAGACCCTCAGGCCATGTCGTCTTGTACTGAAAAAAACATCTAGGAAAGCCTGTGGCTTTACTTGACAAGGACATGCTAACTGCTTGAGTTGGCTGGAGTCCCTTGTCTAATCCAATTGGAATAGACAAGAAGGGCGTCTGCACTGCATGCTTCCCTTCTTCAAGAAATGAACAACATTGACAGGGCAAAAGTATGCTAAAAAGCATTTGCTCTTGCCTTCATTTTCTCCTCATTTTGTCCTGGAGTTGCATGGAGGCTACATGGAAAGAAAAATAAAAGGAGGAGAAAGTCAGTCTCTACTTTCAGCTACTTTGCCTTTATAGAGGGATGAGCTCCAGAGTTTTCAGCAGACTCACTCTCGATTTATGCTGGGGTAACAGAGCAGTGTAGGAAGCTTTTAGGATAGAAGTTACTTCTGAGTCTGAGCAGAAGGTGCTGTAACACATGATATGCCACGCAAAGGTTTCCTCAGAGTCCCGCCAGCACCTCAAACTTAGGATAGCTAAGACAGAAGGCAGCAAAAGGCAGCTGCCACAAAGGCACAACCAGGGATTCCCCCAGTACTCAGGAGCTCGAGGGGAGTACAGCACCAGCTCAAAGGACAGGTAGTTCCCTAAGCATACATAAATGATATTACGCAGCACTGAGAAGGTGCTTGGCACAGGCATACTGTGTGGTGGTGGCCTCCAGTCTCTCAAGATGCTCTTACATGAGCTGTTTCTGGTGGAGCAACCCAGATCAAATCAAAGGGACAGAAAACTGTACCACCTTTTCTCTGAAGGAGCCTTTTGCCCCACTTTCCCCAAGTTTGGTAGTGGTACAGGAGTCTCATAGGCATTAAATTCCTTCAAATTATATAGAAAAAAAGGCATCTTACTGCTGGAATGAGAGACAGAGGCTGGGCAGAGAGGAGAAGCAGAAATCAGTGTTGAGCAATAGGGTGCCTGAGGGCTGCAAGGCATCCCTGGATTTTTTAATGTATGCACAATACCAGGAATGAAGCACAGAGGGGTGGAAGGCATGTTTTAGCTGTATCTACCAGACTAGATAAACTGTTAATAAAGTTTTTAAGTAAAAAAAAAAAAAAAAAATCCTGCTGCCTTCTCAAGCTTTCTCTCTGCTCTGTTCTCTTCTATACACATTCCCTTTCCCCAGCACGCTTACCTGTCAGTCTAGCACACTTAGCTTTGTCTTCCGGGTGCATTCCTAACAGTAAAGCTAATACACATGGAAAACAAAATAATAGATGCCATGTGCTTCAAAAACCATCTTCTAACACATTTCTTCAAAAGCCCAAGGGACTAAAATGTACAAAATAAAGATAAGAGTACCAAAAATCAACTCTGTGTTTGACTCATCTGTTGATTTTAATTGAATGGTCTGTATCTTCAGGCAATTTCATTATTCTCCCAAGAGTTCAGAAGCTAAATTAAAGACAAACCTTTTTAACCTCTGACCAAGAAAAATCAATAATTTTCAGTCAAATTTAAGCTAATTTGTTTCAAAAAGATCTCACATCTTGACTGTAGCATTATGAGCTACTCTAGAGCTCATCAGCTATGGGATATTATACTTCTCCAGATCATTTTTGCCAGCTTAGCTAGAAAACCTTTACCTTTGCCTAAAACCTTTACCTAAAACTACAGGAATCCTTGCACATTTATGAAAAACAGCTACGCTCAGGATCGCACGGTGCTATGAGCAAACAGCATCCAGCTCGCCCTGTATTCACAGCCGGTCTAGAGTGACAGTGCAAACACTTCAAAGGCTCTTCTTTTTAGTCCTGTTTAGGGTCATCGATTCTTCTTCAACCACAGAATTGATTTCTACAGGTTCATGTTACACACTTTATCTCACTGAATTCTGCAACCACCAAATACAAAAAGTATGTTCCTGTTCTAAATAAAAATGCTAACCTTTCCAGCACTGCACTGGGGAAAGCTGAATACAGGCTTGTTTCTGTGCATGCTCTCAAGGTGAAACAAATATTTCTTATTATTTCTTAATACTTCTAGCTCACCTTCTATGAGCAGGAAACAGTAGCAATGGTAGAACTCTGCTAATCAAGTGCTTAAGCTATTAGTTTCCTCGAAGTGGCAGGGAGAGTGTATAGATCCTTGCTAAACAAGAGGAAATCCATTCCTCACCTCAGCAGAGCATAAAACACAGACATTTCAGGCCAGAAGTTGGTGTTCTGCAGAAAGAGCAAATACAACATCACTAGACTGTGGCAAATATTGATAAAAACAGATCAGTGAAGGGAAGAATCAAACAGTCCCCACAAATACAATGCACAAATCCCACCAGAATTCTACCAAGGTTATGGGAACAATACCAGCTTACAACAGAGCTATCACCACAAATACAAAACTGATCTAATTCCTGGGCTAGATTGAACGCTAGATTATAAAGCTTCAGAACAACAATTATAAATAGAATATTAACAATAAGAACATTTCCAGGTCATTGACCCCTGGCTCTCTTGGAGAAGGGATGCCCTGGAAATTTGTCAAGAACACCAAAAGTGAAAAATTGGGGCATGGGGGGCAGGGGGAAGAGGTTCAGCAGAGCATTATATCAGCTCTCAGAGAACACACCATGCACATGTATTGCCAGTCTAGGACATTAGATGGCTGAGTATTCAAAGTCCAGTCTCAAGATTTTATGTCATTGTCAGGTCTGAAAGCGGTAAGCCCAAAACGCTTCCCACACGATGCCTCCACATCACACAGCAAGGAGCAGAGCCACGATGTCCCCAAAGCAACGTCTTCTCTGGATGTACCTAATATCTTTGCAAAGGGACTGAAGAAATTAAAGAAGCAAATAGAAAATTCAGTTCCAGAAGAAGAAAATATAATGGAAATTATGGCATTGATAGCATTTAGATTTTGCTCCTCAATGAGCAAAACCTCCCACCACTGTTCAGGAGAGCTCTTCTCAGACAAGGCAGCCAGGCCCAGCCTTGTTTCTTTGTGAGGTCCCCTGGCTTTGGACAGAAGACCAGTCCTTGACTGCTCTACATAGAGCTCAGGGGGAGGGTGCTGAATGTGATAATGTGGCAAAAATGACATCTTGCCACAGAAACTGGACCAAAATGTCTGTTTCCATTAAAATTCGTTTCACACCAGCCAGCCTTTGCCACACAGCTGCTTTATCTTCACTGACTTCCTTCTGCCAAAGAGGTCCCTTGCCTAACATACACCTTATTTAAGTGAGACACTTCCTTAGGCTAATCAGCCAAGTAAGAATATTTCTTTTGCTGACTTTGAGAACCTTAGTGGAAGAAAAACAAATAAATTAAGCTAAAGGTCAGGGAAAGTTGGAGCCACCTTACAGCAAATTCCTCCAAACACAGCTGAGCATTTTGCAGACCGTTAATGAGAAACAATCAGCTCGCTACTCTGACAGCTCTGTTTAGGGAGTAAAACACTGACTATCGTGTAGCTCGGTAATGTAGACAGCAAAAGCTACATGATGAGATCCCACTTTTGGTGACTCAGCACAAGAGACTGGGGAAAATGCACAGTTTGCAGAACGGGAAGGAAAACACCCCAGCTCAACTTTCTAAAAGTCATGAAAGAATCTGATAATAGATGCCGTTTCTCACTGCTTTCAAGTGAAAATTGTCAAAAAAGTATGATTACATATGCAAAAAGTTATGAGGAAGTGGTGTCCTGCAGGGAAGAATCAGTGATCTTCCATAGCATAATATTTATCATTAGTCAGAAGAAAGCAAGGAACTTTCAGAACTAAAATTAAATTCAGCCACCATTCAATATTACGTATGAAAAATCAAAGATATTACACATTGGATTTAGAGAAGATATAAGATTTTTCTATGGTTATATGAAAAATGCAAAGAAAACTCAGCTGGATCTACCATCAATCTAATTTCCAAAACTGAAAAGACTGCATTTTTCAATAAAAGGATAATAGTGCTTATCAAAAATATGCTAGAAGTAGTAAGAAAGAAATTTGGATCTGGATTTCTTTTTCCCCAAAGGAAAAGGGGAAAACACACAGAAACACAAACCAAAAAAAGAGCACAACACACAGTCACCCAAAGGGCATGAGGTTCTTGTTTCTTTCTCGATGCCGTGAATACTGGTAATTGCATTCCAGCTTCCCACTAATTTTTCAGCTGAGAGGCCTCCTACTTTTCAGATTTGAATTGAAAATGTTCTTAACACTAGGCAGCACAGCATATTGAATACCCACATCAAGCTAAATCAAACCAACTGACCTCACATCATTTTTCCAAGCACTTACGATGTTTCCATTGCACTGTCCCCCAGTAGGATTTTTGCTGCAAAATTCATAATAATTGACTAAAATCTTTGGCAGTGGAGCAGTGATTGCATGGCAATTACTCTACAGATATTATCCATAAATGCTCCACATTATAGGAAGCACTTCACTTATGCCGTGGTTGAGAAACTCAGGTGATACCAAATAATTTTCCCCACTGACAGCTATATCTGCTGCTTAGCAAGAAAACAGCTGGAAAGTAAAGGCACTTGTCTACCTGATCACTGTAAATCAAGCAGATTTCTGGGTTTTCTTCCAAAACTTTTGGACAAGGGACCCTATGGGCAAAGTAAATTATTGAGAAGTTGTCAGTCTAGAGATTACAGTAGGAAAACTATCACCTGAATATCTGGGTTCTATGTTTAACTGTATGCCAAGTGATACAAAGGTTAGCATAATATAATAATGCTTGTAAGACTATTTGACAAGCTATATCCATCTAAGCAGTAGTGTTGTTGCACTCAATTTTGGAGGAGTCAGGTCAAACCACAATGTTGAGCAGCAATAAAAAAAAATGAGGTGGTTTAGCCTGATCTAGCACAATGAGTGTTTCAGTGTGCATAGCCATGGTTATCAGTGGTACTAACTTTGGAGCCTTCTTTATTTGATAGCCAATGTCACGTGCTGACATGAGACTCCCTTTCAAAGGCCAGCACGTATCATTCACTTGCTTGTTAAAAAAATCTGCACAGGATTACACCTACACACTAAAAATTGGTTGTCCATTTAGAAATTCTTTTCTGAAATTCTTTTTACAAATAAATTGTAAAAGACTAAAACAGAAACCAAAGTACTGTCTGTCATTTATAGGCATCAAAGGCCAGACTTTATTAAGAGACACATCTAAAGACAGGAATTTTAAAGTATGAATCACCCAATGAGTAAAGAATTTCTACTTTTAAGATCATCTGCATATTGTAATAGCTTGGACGCACTGAAAATCATTTTTCTGGCTCCTTAGGCAAACTGATCTGTTGCTCATATGGACCACGACAATGACTACATAACCAGTCAGCAGAGACACCCAATGGGCTTAGCAGGGATGCTGCCTGTGAGCACGAACCTGGCCAACCATATTGCCACCCCATAGGCACAGAGAGCTTATTCAGATCTTTCTTTTCTATGCTGCTGTGCTAATTTAAAGTGGAGCTTTCAGAACCAGATTTACCAGTACAAAACCCTTTCCAAACCAAACATTACTGAGAGTTCTCATCATGGATTAAGGCTTTTGAAGACGGTTTCTGCCTTCAGTTAAATACGCAGAGACAAGAGATGCTGAATCTTGCAAAGCTGAATTTGGACCGTCAAGCACCAGAGACTTCCAAACATTTCCCTGCAAAGACTGGAAGCTTCATATGAGGGAAACAAACCTTCATTTAGGAGTATCCCAGAATAACCCTTACTGAGTTCATTAGAAACTAAGCACAATGCATTCAGGTATCTCCTTAAATGCCCTAAACATTCCACAGTGATGTAAATGGATTTCTTATGGCATCCTCTGAGCTTTAAAATATCCTATTTCCATTTTGCTTGCTTTGTTTATTTATTTTAAGCCCACAGGAGCAGCTCACAGATGCTTTCCACATGCCTTAGGTGTTTCTTTATATTAGGAGAATTGTCAAAAGTCATAGTTTAGAAGTTATGTTAATGCCATGTAAATAGTGTAAACAGTATTAATAAAGGACTTAATCTGTTTCCCATATCATCTCAGAAAACTGGCTGGTTTAGTGCTGCTTCTTTTATTACTGTGACATTGGTGAAGATTTAAGGAGCTGAACATGTACCTGTGGCTGTGCAGCACAATACAGCAAAGTTGCACATTTGTGTCAGCGTGGCTCAGTAGCAGCCCTTTCCAAAATTAGCATCATTTAATTTTAAAGAACAAAGCAGCTGGGCATTCATTTTATGACACCAGTCTTCCTTCCTGCTTGCAAAGAGTCTGCTCAGCTTACTGTCAGCTTGTTAGCTTTAAAAAAAAATTATGCATAGAAAATTGTGATTGTGTATAGGGAAAAAAGCTTATATATGATTCTTCATATTTCACCAATTTCTAAAATGCAAGAGGGCTGTTTTTGCAACAGGGCAGCAACTCAGGAAAGTACTAAACTTGTACTCAAAGTGTAATCCATTCCAGTATAGTAATTTAGGTGTTTAAGTGATTTGTTCAATGGGGGTGGACATCCAATTAGAATACAAGTGTAAAAATCATGGGAGTTGTGATTTTCAATTGAAAATAAAATCAACAACAAGGGATTTTTCCTTCTAAACTTCACATAAAAACTCAAATTTATTAGATCTCGTTTAAAGTTATTGAAGACTATCAAAAGAACATTATTCCAGCATTGATTCAAAACCATGGGGTGCACTATCAGCATAATTAAAATGAAAGTATCTTGAGCTATTTTCCTTTCCTGCTTCCATATTATTGTCTAATTGTTCAGAATGTCTGTTTGTTACAAAGGCAAAGTAATTAAGCACAGCACGTTGCAACAAGGGGGATCATAAAGCCAGAGTTGGCTACATTACCAACACAGATATCAGCATAGGAAAACATTAAGGAAAGGATCGGAATTGTAATTGAAAATAATTGGATGATCCAGTTCATTTGGCTGACATCAGGACCATTTGTGCATTTCAGAGCTCTTTAGCCCTGGATGCTCCCCGTTCACCTGTGCTCTTAAAACAGATCTTTTCAAGGGAAACTCTGGAGGAACATTAAATATCTGCTTGTGGTGTCTATGGCTTGTCAGAAAGCCTGAGCATTACCATTCCGTGTGAATAGGAAGGGGTCAGATATTTAGGCTGCTACAGGTAAAAGAACAGTTCAGACCAGAAGTACATAGAATATTAAAGATTCCTATGAAGCCAAATCCAGCATCCCTTGAAATCAATGCAGGTATTTCCTTTCTCAGTAGCAGACAAGGACAGGGAGAGCTACTCAGAAGGGTTAGGACATCACCCACCCATTTAAAAGAAAGAATATGTGGTTCCACTTATTTTTTTTAATGTAACAATTAAGCCAAGGACTGTTTAATAAGCAAGTTTAAGAGCTTCAACAGAAAAACTTTTGTCAGTGTCTCTCAGAAACCCAAGATACCTCAGGCATCTCCAGCTCTCAGCAAGTTGTGACTGCACAATTCTCTAATTTTGTAGGTCACAACTTGGCAAAAAACAATAATCAAACTCGCCACTCAGCAAAACCCAAATCTGCGTCAGCAATATGGGAACAGCCAAGTCACAACTTCCAAAATCACCGAGTCATATAGCCTCCAAAAGAGCCTACCACTTCCTAACATTTGTCTGACAAAACTGATAGCTTAACATGGAGAGAGGTGGACCTGTTTGCATAAAAACCCTACTAATTCTGAAAAATTTGAGCTCCATCACTCTCAAACTAGCACCACCAGCCAGAGCCCTGGGAAACACGTGAGTAAGATGCAAATTTCATTTAAAGAATTGTACACACATGAGATTGTGAGGGTCATGCATGTCTCTTCAAAGTAAATAGCTGCGTCCATAACTGACATTTTTGGTCGAAACATAACAAAAGGCAAGTGAGACAAGGAGATGTGAAATAACTAGACTAGGACTACGTTAGGGAATATTAGAGGAAAGGGTAAAATAGGAGGGGAAAGAAGAAAAAGAAAAGAGAATTTCCAAGGAACTTTTCTTTACAGCCTGGACTTGTGCTGCATAGAAACTGTTGCAGGGTTTTTAGATTCAGATGACAACTCAAGGGCTGCTGGATGATCAGGTTTGAAAACTGAACCCGGCATCACCTGCTCTAACAGCACCAACGTGTGCTCCTGCTGCTCACCAGCCCTGCTCAGGGAGGGTCGCTCCCTGCCAGCACGCATACTGTGGCACAGGGTGCACTGGAGACATCGTTAGTAGGGGCCCTTGAGCAATTAAGTCTTGGCTGCTGACATTTCCAAAGTCAGCTTATCAATCTGTAGCACTCTCCTAAAATCACAAGTACTGTTTATTACTAAATAATTTACATAGCTTCCTAGCAAACTGTCTGCACAGCTTATATTTATAAAATGAACTCTCCCACATGGACAGTTTTAACACCCCCTCGGGATCTCTTCAAACCAGCAGCCTTCGACGCTCATGCAAAGGTTAAAATAAGGCTAAGTCAGAGCGTTTACATCCCATGAAATACTATGCTGATTCAAACACCCTTGACTGAAATTGAGCATCAGCCCTGAGTGGCAGCCTTCTCTAACTGACACAGGAGCAGGCCAGGGCCAGCAACTTGAACTCTGAGCTGCACCAAACCTCTTCAGTCCTTGCCTGCCTTGAAAGGAACTGGAGATGCTCCCTTCAAGTAAGACAAGATGAATTCCCTGTGTCCCAGGTGGGAGAAGCATATCCTGATCTATTTCAACAATTCTGAAGGCAGGACTGACCTGCTGCAGACTACAGCTGCTGAGATCTGCTGTTGGCTGGTAGGGAGAAGAGTCATAAAGCTCTCCAGCAGCAGTTGAATGTCTTCTGTAGATGTTATTAGGTGACAAGGAGGGTTAGAGAGGGCAGGGCAGGGAGCCAGGAGTGGATTTGGAGAAGGGCAGCAGAGAGGAGCTGTAGGTGACAGCAGGGACACCAACATCCCTCAGTGCACCGAGTACCACCTCCACTGCCTGTGCCTGACTACAGCACGAAGCAATAGGTACCACAGCTCTCAGTGCCAGGACAATGCCATGGTAACAGCCCAGGGGGAAGGATCAGGGCTCCCTGTTGCAGCTAGGGGCCAGCTATGAGCCAAGTCACAGTGCACTGCTCTGTGCATTACGAGCTCTTTACCAGTGACCTGAAGGTTCAGCAAACTCCCAGCCATGAGATCAGAGTCCAAACACAAAAATGAAGGATTTGAGGTCAAGGTTTATTCCCTGTCCGTGTTGTAAACTCAACATGACCTTGAGAAGTCACTTGAGTTTCTCACACAATACAAGCCATACCACCAAACAAGGTGATGAAAAAAACCCAAAAGCTGCAGGTTTTGCTGAGCAGTTTCCTGATAAATCACTTCAGACAGAAATCAGACATCCAGAAGACTGATAGGTTAATATACCTTGTTATTGTCCATTTCCTCCCTGAATTATTTCAGATACCACAGCCAACACACACAGCTGCTCCCAGCTCTGGACATCTATGCTCGGAGCTCAGGCTGGCTGTGAGGTATCATCTCAGAGCTGGGGACATGAGACTCCTGCTCTGATAAGACGATACTCAGCACCATCTCCACAGAGATAACAGAGTTGAAAACCCATGGAAACATTAAATATTTGTTTTGTCTACTGGTAAATCAAGCACTGGCTTTACAAACATAGCAGAGTGTTCACCCTAGAATTTAAGGATTTTAATATACAGCTCCAGAGTTCTCTAGCTTAGCTCAAACTTCTTTCCTAAAATAAGAAGTTCACCTTTTTTAAGTTTCTGGTATTTTGTGGGGAATCCAATTATGGATTAACATTTCTTCTTGTTGTTACTACTTTATAAATGTTAATTCTGTCGAGCTTCAGACAGATGACACATCCCCAGACTCTGGCTGTATTATCCATCAGACACAGAGCAGTTTGCTTTTTAAATTTTCTTCTCACAGCTTATCCATTTTTTTCAGTCCTAAGAGGCAAGCAGATATAGAGTACTCCATTTTAACTTTTCTTTCAAGACAGAATTATAAAAATATATTTTTAAGGAAAACAACTGGTTTATTACCACCATAATAGAATTAAGCTTACTGGAATCCTCACCTCTCCTTTCATCTCAGCCAAGACATGATGACTACATATAGCAGAGTCAAACCTCTTTATGTGAATACAGAAAAATGTCCCTCTTCCTGGGCCCTACATGTGTAGAGTGATAGCAGGGGATCTTGAGATTTGTAGCGACCACATGGGTCTTCCAGTTTCTCTTCCCATCACCGTGGGATTGCTCCTTGTTATTAATTTTTCAGTGCCTTGGCTGGTCTAGCTTTAAACGTGCCAGGCACTGAACTGCTGCTACTTGGCCAGGGAGACCCTATCATAACACACAACATCTCACCATCAGAGCTTGGCTGACACTAGAACCAAGTTTTCCTTTGTTTCATTGCATTAGCCTCCCTTACACTTTCTACCTGCAAATAATTCTTTCCTCCCCAGTTCTCATATTTTGTAGGTATTTGTAAGACCTGCACTGTCTCCCACCACTTAATCATTCCTTACTCAGATACCACACTGTACAATCTTGATTTTTCCGTGCAACTGCATTTATTCATACTCATAACTACTTTGTTGCTCTTCTCTGAACTCTGTAACAGGAATATGCTAACAAACATGTAAGGAGATGTCTGAAATTAGAGGTGCTCTCCACATAACAGTCCCTCATTGGTAGTGTAGAACTTAAAAAGCAATAAGAATTCAGAATAAAAGATGTTGAAGGAATTTATTTTCAATTTAAAAGGACAGGGTGTCTTGTAGTAGGAGATTGTTTCAAAATTTCTTGGTAATATATCAAGTTTAGACAAGCCCTTAATTAAGAAGGATTTCCCAGTACAGCCTATGGTCAAATCAGATTCAACCACCCCAAAATGCCCAAAATCTGTTTTTCTGCATTTAAAAAACCTGCTTCAGATCAGAACCCTACTCAAATGAGATATGACATATACACCACCTCACCAAAAATACATCTCTACCTTCAAACAGGATTTTATTTACTTGATATGGATAAATACTCCTTGATCCAGCAGAGATGTCACCTAGTCCAACACGCTGCCCAGCCAAGGAGGTATTTGAATTAATTCTTCTGTTCTGTATCAAGCAGACCTGCAGCATGGACCTGAACATCTTCACTTACTGTACCCTAGGCTATTCTGGGTTGAGACTTGGTATATAAAAAAGGGATGCAAGTTAACATCAGTGAGAATGAGCACAAAACTTGGGCATCAGAGAAAGCCCCAGCAGCTTGGGGTGGGCTGCATGCGGAGTTGTGTGAACAATGGCTTGGGGAGAGATTGCTCCCAAAGCAGAACCTAATAGATTGCTACTCTAAAGAGCCCGTAGCACTGCTGTCTCCCCTAAAGCTGTTGGAATTAACACAAGATTTCTAGAGGTTTTTGATAACAGCATGAGCCAATTCTTCCTGAGGGCCTTTTCTGTTAGATTCAACCACCATAGGTCATGACTATGTCTTTAAGAGGAAACCTACAATTAACGAAAATAACCAAATCCTACGTTTATTTATTGTTCATTTTTAGCTGATCAGGGGGCAGAAATGATAACATATGCCTTCAGTGACTAATTGCCAAAAATAGCAAGTAAAATGAATATTCAAGAACACTCCCTAAGCCATTAGTTTTAAGTTATCCCCTCTCCAAGAAAATTTGCTGAAATCTCTGCTAGTAATTCTGCAACAGCTACTTTGAATCCTATCGCTTGCAAAATTAGTACACTTTCCAAAGAGCTGTATACTTTTTTCTTTGCTTTAGTCTTTTTTTGCCCTCTTGACTTCAGCTCAGGTGACAGCCCACACCATCACAGCTACTTTAGCTACATTAGCTCACTCATGTAATGTCACCTCCTGTTAGTACAAGGCAGCGGAAGAAAAACCGTGACATGATATAATAGCGCACGGTCCTGCTGAATGTAATGCAAGTTGTCAGAGGATTGTAGTGCTAGGCTCTAAAGAAAAGAAAGATCTATTTGTGAATGTAGTTAGTGAGGAGCATGCCTTAAATGTCTCAGAAGTTTATCCTTCAATAGTCCCCAAGAAACCAGGCTCTTCGTTGTCTGTATGAAATTTTTATGGTCATTTCTCATTGTTCATATTTCTCTTTTCCTCTGACAAAAATCAAACATGCTTTTCCTGCTTTCACCCATATCCATCATCTTCTCACAAGGAACTGCAGTCCTTAGCACACCAACATCCAGAGTAGAGAGGTTCAGATGAGGCACTTGCATAAAGTCTTCCATCTAGGGCACTCAATACCATCCCTCACAAGGAAGGCTTGTGAGATACAGCCTCAGCCACTGGCTGCTCTTCACAAGGCATCATCACCTATTTCACCCTATAGCCAGCTACAGATCAAGAAATTAAAATAAAACAATCTAAGGAGCACCTCTTCTGACCCTCTCCATGGAGTTGCTTTTGCTCCAATGACACCACATTTGAAGTAAGGTACTACTCAACAAGGGAAATGGCCAAGTCTCACTGCTTCCTAACATGAGGTTGTATGTTGTGCCAATCACCTGTAGAAAGGTTTGTTTATCTGTGGTGAGGAAACTTGACAGAGTGTAACTACAGAAGAGAGATGTTTTAATAAACTGGAGACCCCACTAGGCTAATCAACACCTTGAAAGTACAGCCTGTGATGGTAAGTTAACAAGGCAAGTTGGGATGATACTTCTGTTAAATACTGAGTAAAGTCTCTTAATTTGGAATATAACATTACTCATCATACCATGGTCAGTCCATTAAGAGTAATGAAAATGTTTTGCTTCTCAGCCCAAGACTCCAGAATCAGAATAACAAGTGAATTTGGGGTAAAAACTGAAAAATGTACATTTAAAAATTTAGAATATATATATTTGAATGATAGGCTTACTTGTGTGTTTGCAGACCCTGTTAAAATCTGATGCCAAACATAAGATACCAGCTAGAACGATCATCTGTCACTTTTGTGGAGAACACAGGGTACCCTCGGCAGGGCTGACATGCTCTACTACCCCTATGTGAACCATGAGAGGTCACTGAGCAGTGGCCAGGAGCAATTAAGACACAGACATTTTAAGTCCACTTGAAAGTACTGTATCCTTCAGCTTGAGACAGTCCAAAGTTCACAACCCAGGCTCAGACTCCTGATTTCGACACCTAACCCCTGGCCCCTCTGACAAATTGTTCACATTTTGTGCTGATCTGCAGAACTGGAAAGCAGAAATGGTAAAGGAGATCACACAGCTGCTCAGTTCAGAAATGTCTTTGCTTTGGAAAAGCATTCTGGAGAGATATTGATACTTTCTATATTTCCCCATATTTCACAGCTTTCTGGATACAGACAAGTAAGTTTCTTTCAGTGGCCCAGGTAGTCTTTCCACTGCCAAAGGGAATTAGTTCCATGTAAGAGCTTCAGGAGCTACCTCCTGCTAAACAGCCTTTTATTCCAACAGGTATTTTGTACCATGATACTTGTGCCACAACACCACCGATTTTATAGGGACAAAGCTGTAACTGTTTGTGGGTGGAGATAATTTTTATAAGACCAGCTCATACAGTTGGAAGCTACACAAATTCTTCTTCAGAGCAAGTCAAAAGCAATTTGTCTAGCTAGAGATATTGATCATAGCAGAAGAGAGAAGGTAGTTGGGTAACTGAGGAGTAAGGGCCAGCTGTTAGAATGGGATGAGATGTCTTCCAGGGAAAGGGAGCGATAGGCAATTTATCATCTATGGAACATGGAGAGATTAGTGGAGCGAAGGAGAGAAGTTGTAACTGATGGGTGTTCACCTCCCTCCCTTCTGTTTTGGCTTTTATGCAAAAGGTCCATCCTGTCACTTTACCATGTTCATTGTGTTGCCAACCATAACTACAAGGTTCATTTGTATAATAACCAAATGAGCAGAAGACAGAAGTAGTTAGCACTCTGGCCTGTGACAGCAGCCTGACTGATACCTACTCCCACCATGCACAATCAGAGTTTTTAATTAAGTAGTTCTCACATCACTGATAAAGGTGATAACTAAAATGCTACTTTTATAGGTCTTTTGTGTCTCATTCCTTAACTCATTTGCTGAGATCAGATGCTCTCTGGTGATATCAGTTTTGTCAGAACAATGCTAAAATCTTCACTTTTCCAGTATAGCACCTCATCCCCACTTTGGGGACAAAGGTCTTGTTAGTGGCTAAAATACACAGAGAAGATCCCTGTCCTGCCCTTGCTTGTGCTTGTGTGCATTGGTCATCCATTTTCACTTTTTATTCCAGATCACTGGCAGTCACACCAGCACGTGAGCCAGCTGATGCCCCAGGGCTTTGTGGTGAAAGACTTCTGCAGACCAGAGGCTGGGCCAGGAAGCCCTCAGACTGCAGTATACTGCCTTGGGCAATACTATGAATTTGAAATAGTAAGCACTCTCTGATGAATGAGTCAAAGTTGAACCATTTAGATGTATGCACCCTATTACAAATATAGAAATATCCATCAATGCCTCATAATTTACCTACAAAGGACACAACATGCTATGCTTCAAAAAGAACAACAGCTGTCTTACAAGATAAAAAAATATTCCCCTCAAAAACTACAAAACCAAAAACCCCACAAAACATTTGGAGATTAAAATGCTCTCTATGATTTTCTGGCTACTCCAAAATTTCTATGTTAAATATCTCAACAGCTACGATGTCAGAAATGGCTAAGATTTCTGAAGACAAATGGTGATTTTGGGTGCCTGATGGGAGTCCCAAAAAAGGTGAATGACTTTCACATGATGCAATTCCCTCCTCTGTGCAATTGGAGTCTATTACACCAAGCACATCAGGTCACCAATCACCCTTCAAAATCCTGGGCTGTTCATCACCACAGCATGCATTTCCATAAAGGGAGAAAAAGCTTTAGCATCAAAAATATGTAAATTGGCCCAATAAATTTAGTCCTAGAATTTGTTTTTTAAAGTCAGAAAACTAACTATTACTGCCAGCCTCTTTGCAGGGGCTATAAGAGATGATAATTTTCCCTTGTAATGGTTCTGACATAAAGTGTGTATCAAAAACTGCATACTCTTCATATCCATCCAGCTGTGTTGAGCAATAAACATGATAATTATGCAGATAAGGCTTAAATAAATTCCTATACCTAAGGGCAGCCGAATGCTTTTTTAAGCAAAACAATAATTAACCCTCCATAGGGCTGAATGAGCACAGACCTTTGCTCCTTCCCAAGGTGGGAAACCTGTGTCTTGGCACCTCCCAGGCATCTGTCACAGATATAAATGGGTCACTGTACTTCAGAGGAAACAGCTCCAGGGCTGTTCCTTGTGAGGTTCCAAAAAAAAGGTCAAGAGCAACAAGATCTACTAGTTCCTATATCTTGACACTGGGATCCGAGGTGTGTTTCAGACAAGTGTCAAAGGCATTGCAGGTAAAACAAGAAAAGAGCATAAAATGCTAGTGGAATTGCTTGCTGAAAAACAAAGAGGAGGTATGAGCTCGGCAGTAAATGAAGATCCTTGTAGCAAACAGAGAAGCTTAAGGGCTCAGAAGTGTGATCAAGTTACTGCAGCTTAACGACTTATCACACACTGGTTGCCAGTATCTGCTCATATACATGCTCTTAACTCAGAACAAAGGTGAAAATGATGCATTTATCTTAACTTCTTGCATTAGGTTGAGACTAATATGTTTTACTTTGGATCTGTGACAAGCCAAGCATCTCTGTGAACTGATACTGTTTGAAGAAGCCTGTGAACCATGCTGATAGTGGCTCTGGTCTGGTAAGATAAGCAGGACCAGCTACCCATCATTTTATGTGGCCAGTTACCAACCTATTGCAATCGCCTTTGTAGCTGTCCTCACACTTGTAACTGGCTCCTTCAGTTATAAAATCTTGCAACATAGAGATTGTATGGTCATACAGATGACATCTTACAAAGTGAATGCTTAATTCAGCGGTTTACCAGGATGTTCCATCAGAAATTATGGTAATAAATTCTGTATACACAGACCTGGCCCTTCTATCTTAATCCTTAGTAGAGATCTTTTGTCCTAAGACTGAACATCAAAAGGAGTCCAAAATCATCTTCACCACATAGCTTCTTGCTTTAAAGCCAGCATAGGAAACATGGGAATTATCACATTGGTTTATGTGTCAGGTGTCAGCTGAAGGTGTGTAGAGAAAAGGTCTAAAGTGATCCTTCCATGGTGAGGAACTGGGAGGAGTTACCAGTCTTAGAAATTTCTGCATCACTGTCCTTACCAGACAGTGTATTTCCCTTCCATAGTGTTTCACAATGGCTTGTGGAAGTCATCTAAACCTTTTATCCCCAAATCACATGGTAACAAACTCCACAATTCAGTTATGCACTTTGTGGAAAATATGCCTCTTCTGAGCTTTTAACCTGCTGTGAGATTCAGATGCTTCCTAATTCTCTTCTTGTAAAACCCAGTCAATAATCATCCTTTTACGTTGCTTCCCCACTCATGGCTCTACAGCTGGCTGCTGCAGCACTGCCCCACCGCAGCTTCGCCTGGAGGGACAGTGCTGTGACAAGTGACAGATGGTCGGAGCTCTAAGCTGGGTCTGCTTTTGAATCTCTGAGAACACGGAGCTGTGGTTCACATTTAACAAGCCTCTGTGATCAGTCCTGCAGGAAGTGCAAAATTTTCTCCCTGCTCTATGGGAACAAACAACCACCAAAAGCCAGACCTGCCTCCAGCCGCTGGGTCTCGCTCCAGTTCATCCATGGCAACTCCACTGCCATCTGCCACTCTCATTTTCATTTGTAATACCCCGGAAGGTGCTGAGCAGAGAAGGACAGAGACTCAACCAGACTCCCCTCTGCATTTTAAAGGCTTATCTGTACAGTTGGTGCAGAGGCAAAATCATCTTGGACTCCCAAGGAGCACGTTTAAAACCACACAGAAGATTTCCTTCTCCCCATTACATCCACAAACTCTTTCAAAAGCCTGTTTCTGCAGACCCCCATTCTGTTCTGAAAAGATGCCTGCAAAGTCATGTCACTGCATAAGGAGCCCAGATCCCAAGAGAGGCTGAAAAGCCAAAGCAGTTTCCTTTGAGATGCCTAGGCACAATTACGATGATTTCTGCAGAGGGCTAGCTGTCCTGAGGAGTGCCATGCTGAGACAACAAGTGAAATCCCCTTGAAATACATTTTTCAGAGCCTGATGGTTCTGTCTCAGCCTGCAGGGATGAATCAGATATCCCAGCAGGCTGCAGGGTGCACAAGGGGAGAAGTGCCTCAGGTAGTCCTTGCGTGAGACAGTCTATACCTGTAACCATCTGCAAAAGAAATGCTTAGTACTAGTGTCATCTTTACAGCTATTCTGGTTTTTCCCTCAGACAGGCATCCTGGGGCTTGCTGCTGCTCTCCAGCTGGGTCTCTGAGGTTTCATGAACTTTCTCTTCTCACATATAAGAATCTAGAATTTAGATAATTCAGCCTGAGAGAAAACTGAGGTACCCAGAAATAAAAACCACTAGCAGTTTTTTTATCTGCTTCCCAACAAAGAGAGAAGAACATTTCTCTTGTGTGGACAAGACGATTCCTTACACTCCCATGGAAATACTTCTAGTAAGAATAGGACACCTGTGGACTACATCAGAAGCAGAGCTGAGATAATTACGTGAACTCCCAAAAAAAGTGTCAAAAGAAACCCTCCAAACCCACACAACCAAACCCTTCCTCCAGGACCCATTTGAGCAGGAAAAGGAAATACTGGGCAGAAGAATAGCTTCAGGTAGAACAACTCAGACTAGAGAACATACTATCAAGGTGTCACCTCCCACTGTAACTAGCATGTTGAGTTTGATCTCTGCACTTGCAAACAACTGATATAAACCTCAACCTCAGCCAACAGCCAGAAATTCCCACCTCTTTTCTATAGACACACAGATCTCCTGCGTCTCTCTTTGGATTTTCATCCCTTGCTACAGGGCATCCTTTCCCCTCTCACTGCCCCATACAGTTTCACAGCACTCCGACAACTTGCTGCCAAAACACATTCCTTAGCAATTTTCTGCATTAGGATGCCCTGTGCTCACCTCCCTGGACACAGGCCATCCTCCAATGTCTCCCAGAAGCTTTGAGTCATATGCTCCCACTCCCTGACCCCCTAGACTCCTCTCCTTCCCTGGAGAGGCAGGTTAAGCCTGAAGCCAAGTGGAGTTGAACTCCAGCCCTTTCAAAGGACTTATATTGCCCAGGAACAGATGGTAGAGCGTAGCTTCTAACCAGCAGGAAAGTGATGTTTTTCCTATCACCCATTGGAATATCAATAAGAATTTGTTTGTATTTTTCCAATTCCAGTATGAAAGCTGATTCCATTTTCCAGTTCAGAGCTTCAGCCTTTGTAATGCCATTAGAGCAACCGAACCCTAAGTAATGCCACTCAGTTCCCCTTTTGGTGCCTCAGAAGAAGGAAAAGTGAAGACCTTGCTGGGTGACTTTGAAGCAAGTTCAAAATCCCTTCTCAGGGACGTGGGTGTTAGTGCTTGTAATCTCCAGAGTGGCAATAAAGAAATCACTGTTGCAATATGAGGAATAAAAACTTTTGACTAGTGATACAAAGAACTAAGTTTTCATTAAGGAAATAAAATCTATTCTGAGAATATTACCTTCAGGGATGTTAATTTGGAATGTTTTTATTTCTAGTCATGATTATTCCTACATTCTCAGGAAAACAATAACGCTCAGCCCACACTCCACAGGTCACAGGCAAGTACCATGCAACCCAGCAGTTAATTGTTGCCAGTTGCTATTTTTAAGGCATTTTATGAAAAATAACTTGCACACCTTTGTAATTGTAAAGCAATGGTAGGAACTGGTTTTGTATCAAACCAGTGCGTTGCAGTGTCAGCCTTCAGACCGTATTTACAATCCCCCCCTCTATTGCAGCCCCTTCTAGAACAGTTACGTGAGTCCCTGGTACTGTGTTCATTATACATTTAAAAATAACTTCTACTCTCTAACATAGAAGCCAGAAACTACTGTAACTTAGCAACATGATGAAGTGCCAACAGTGGCAAAAGAAACCCCCAAGACCCACCTCCTCCCTCCTTGCTCTTATTTATTTGCCAAAAGTTTGTTATTTACTGATAAGCCAAGTAAACAGCGCATTACCATGACACATATGTTCCACATTTATCCACCAATTTTGTTGTTGACAAAGAGGTTCATAAGCAAACAAAAAATTAATAAAGCCCTGTATACACAAGTGAAAGTTGATAAGATCAGTAATATCGTCTGTCAAGCGAGTTAATATAACCAACTTGCTAATTGCATGAGAAACACTGAGAAGTAAAAGAAAGCCATTTGCTTTGAAGAAACTTAATTCCCTATAATCAAATTTGAGTATGGCTATAGCAGTCTAAACATTTCCTTTCATGTAGTATCTATCAAAACATATGACCTGTTCTCTTCTGATAATTTGATCTGCAAAAAATAACACATGATGGCTTGTCAGAGTTGCATCTAAAGTCCATGAGAAAAGGAAATCAGTGATAAAAATGAGAAAGAGCCAGAGATTTTTGCACACCAAAACTTTTTTGTACATTAATTAATAATTATGCCTCAGATTTTTTTCAAGTGAGCTGTTTCTCCTGCTGACTCTTGCATTTTAGGCTATGGGAAGCTGCATCTTCATTCTCAGGGGGAAAATCTTTAAAAAATATGAATCCAAAGATTTCTTCAATGAGATTTTATTTTCCCCATTTCT
Source organism: Zapornia atra (assembly GCA_013400835.1). NCBI lineage: Eukaryota > Metazoa > Chordata > Aves > Gruiformes > Rallidae > Zapornia > Zapornia atra. The sequence continues at coordinate 1,047,114 of VZTU01000787.1, forward strand.
AAATGAGACCTACTATAAGCTTACATTAAAAAAAAGACACATCAGACAGACATTAAAGCACAGAATTGGAAGTTGAATTTTCAGCTCCTTCACTTCTTTTTTTAAAAACTTTCCCTTTAAAAAAATTCCGGTCTTGTACACAATTCCACCTACAAACCAAGAGGCCATGAGCATCTGAAAAAGCAATCAAAGCTTTGGTATGAGGTAAGTCGCCTTTTACACTGGTAATTTGGCTGGAGACAGCACTGACTTCTTTCTTGAAAGACCACGACAAATGACCAGGTAAGTGACAGCAGCTTCTATCAAAAGGCTCCTGCTTAGGAAGTAGAAGGCTTTTCCACCTTATGGTCTGTTTAAATAAGTAAATAAAACCTACTCTTGTGTGTGTACCAGAGCAATACACGAAGGGTGGTTATGGCTCTGGCACATGCTTCTCAGCCTTTCATGTATAGGCTCATGTTTCTTAGCAAGGGACTGCCCCATTTGGATGGCTTTAGCACAGCAAAGGGTCTGGGAGGCAGAGCCACCAGCCCCACCAGCATGTGGGACCCTCATCTGGCACAGATCTAATGGCTTTGGCCGCCAGCCTGTCCTTCTTGCTCTGAATATCCCAAAGCAGGGGAGAGATTAATTAGAGCAGCCCAGAGGCTACCTAAGTCAGCACACAACCTAGAGAGCAGAAATTGACCCTTTTCCATTTGCGTCTTAGGCTGAGAAATACTAAAGAATCTGTCTTATGTCTGGAAACCAAACCAATCCTGCGTGCACTTGGAAACAGGTGCCTTGGAGAAACATTTTGCTTCCTTGAATAACACAAAATAACTACACGAGTTTATTCTAGTATCACAGGATCTCAATCAAGTTCTGTAGCATATTCAGCCTTATAGACATAATAGGTCTATCATACCATCTGTCATAGCACAGGACCAAACAGCTTTTAAGATGAGCACCTACACAATGAGCACTGCAAACTACCATGGGTTCCTTTATTTCACACCTAACGGGCACCTTTATCTGAGCTGTGCTGACAACTGTCTCAAGGCAGGCATTTCAAATAATCCCACCACTAGCCTTCAGTCTTCCAGTCAGTTTTGGCACAAGCAAGTCCAGCTGCTTCGAAAAGATGGAAGAGGAAGCAGCAGTTCCCATGCCTCAGGCCTCTCACCAGGAACTAGGAGACCCTTCTGATGTCTCCATTCAGTTCACATCTCTTCCATTTGATCTCAGCCAAGTCAGGCAGATTTCCTTGTCACTGAGCTGATGACCTCATTGGGAAACTAGAAAATTGTGTGGAAATGAGATGAAGCCCTACGAGGAGCTCTGCATGCATTGCTCCTTCCTTGTCCTTCTGACATTCCCCAGCAAAAACACACCTTGCTGACCTCTCAATGCAGCAACCTCCATACCCTTTCAGAGACAAAGAACACTATAGCAACTAGGAAAATACTTAACAGGAGAACCATCTCTCCTCATACTTTCCCACGCATAGTTTTATCTTCTTTCAGGCTTTAAGTACTACTTCCAAGAAGCAAACAGTAACCCTTGCTTAAGCCTGAAGTGACCATGCTGATGAAGGCCCCGAAGAAATTCTTGCCTCTATGAGTCATTGCTAACCTCTCACCTCAAAACATACCCCTTGTATACCATACTAGTGCTCATACAAATGATGCATAGCCACAGGCTAGTCATCTGACCTCTCAAAAGAGGTTAAAGACTCAAAAAAGAAATAAACGAGTCAAGAAGTTAAATGGCTAGCCTGTGGCTACACAGCGAAGGTGAGTACCAGAGGTGCATCTCCTACCAGAAACTTGCTAAGACAGAAATCTGATTTTTAATAATTAAAACCTGTAAATATGCTTCATGAATCCACTGGTTCATGACCTGGAATCACAATCATCCTGCTTGTTAATCAGCTAAAATAACACAGGCTTTCCCTGTGCACACAAAAACAATCTCATACACGGATTATGCTGCAGTTTTCTTTTTCTAGCTTTGCTTTCCCCCCTCCTGTATAGGACACCTTAATAACATGCAGTGAAAAGGATCTTAAACCTCCAGCAGAGAAGACACCTTTATCTTGCCTTAATTTGTACTGCTTGTATCAGAACGGCATTTCTAAGATTTAGACTGGAGATATAAATGTAATCTCTCTGGAGTTAAACTAAGCTACCTGTGGGCCTGATGTTCTCATGGTTTGCCTGAGGAAAACAAATCTTTCATCCTTATCTATGTATTTCTTTGCTAATTAAAATGCACAGACTACTTTAAACACTATTTACCCAAGGGGCCCTCAGCACTGCTCTTTCACCATTTAAAAAAAATAAAAAATACCAGCAGTAGAAGGTTTTAAATATGACACACACAGAGGCCACTCAATATTCCTGAGGAGTAATATCATCAAAGCAGGATATTAACACTACAGGTCTATCTGTACAAAACAATTGCCAATCTAAACACATGACAACAAGTGAAATCAGAAGTAGTCAAGAGATAGGCGCAGAGAACGTACTTAGATCTTGTCAGCTGCTGAGGAGAGCAAAGTAATTCTATGTCACAATTTGCATTTTTCCCTGGGTATTCCCAACAGTATGCAGAAAACCCTGCAGCACTGAGACAAAATTATCCAAAGCAAACCAGGAAGGGTTTGCAGTGCTGCTAGTGATGATTCTGTTATATTCTAAATTCAATTAGAAAGTTGGGCAGCTAAAATAGCAGCACCTTGCTGATGAGGCAAATCTTTCCCAGGATGAAGGATAAAACAGTATTTCTGAAGTCTGTTCATGCAGAAGATTTTACAAAGCCTGACAGCAACAAACCAAAGTACAACAAGTTCTCCTAATGTCCTTCACATCTAAAAGCCTCAGATCAGCCCAAAACATTAATTACGGGTGTGGACCCGCAATTACAAACAAAAGAGTAATCAGATCTTTCTGATTTTCTGCTTATCAGCCCACTTGCCTTCGTGGTGTTTTAAGATAATGTATTTTACTCTGTGTTTGCAATAGATTAAGGCCATGCCTGTGGTCAGTTAATTCAGTACAGCTAACAAGCAGGAAATTACGAAGCACAGCAGTTCATGTCCTTGAAGTATTGGCAACAAAATGGTGAGTGCCATGAAAAAAAGTCAGCTTTTGCCATAGAGTGTCCTTCACTACTCTAATTTTTACCCTTATACCCATTTTACTGATGGGCAGACTGAGATGACAACAGGTTACTGAATCAAGGCTACACAGCACATCAGCAGAGGCAGAGACTAGACAGCTGCATTCCTGCTTCTCCTAGGCTTTTCCCTATAAACAGAAGCCCTCCCACTTCTTCCAGTAGGCAACACGTTTAGCAGACTTGTTTTGCAGTTGACAAATTAGGAACTCTTCCATGTTAAGCAGCCTTCAGAGACGGATAAGCTTGGAGATAAGATGATGGCCAATTCTGAAGAGTCTCTATATAAGTCAGAAGAACAGGGTATAATTATTTATGAAATAATTTCTGAAGCTGAGATTCCTCTGGGATAGATACCCACTACATGCGTGGCTCTAAAATGAGCAATAGCATCCTCCTTATGACATATCATCCTTCTTACATTGTGGCACCCTCTTCCTAGCACTCACATACCCTTTCTCTCAGAGACCGAACATACCCATCTCAAAGCCAAGCCCTGCCCCCAGACCTTCTGTTCAAGGGTGCTACACAAAGAGAGGGACTATATTTTAATACCTTACCTCTGTCTTGTGACAGTCTTTCCTTCTGAAAGGAAAGCGACCTTGGACAACCTTGGGATCCTGCAACTAGAAAGCAAACCAGCAACTGAAAACTTCTGCCTGGATAGGGAGGGTGATTTTAAAATGTTGGAATTTTATGTGCAAGTAACAGAAGAGCAGATATCTGATAGGGCTTGACTTTTAAAAAATGGAATCCATATTTGCAGCCAGAATTAACTGACAGCATATACGCAACCACTTCAGCTGTTTACCAAGTGACTGGTGCATACAAATCAAGGGTGTTCAGTGTCTAAATGCTAATGTCTTTATAGACTATGCAAGCACAAATTTGCACCTACAAGAACTGGAAGCCACTTCCTTTAAACTTTACCAAATGTGGCTGAGAGAAAAGCAACATGAATATTTCAGGGCGTGCATCTTGAAAGCTTTGGTGCAGCTACACAGCTCCAATTAAATTCGATAAGAGCCTCACATCTAAACCCCTGAGCAATGCTTTGAAAAGTCTCAGGGTCTGATGTCAGAGTGTGACTTTCAGTCAATTCTTTTTGTTCAGCAGAAGCTTTCGGAGAAGCATGGAGCATACTCTCTTCTCTTCCAGAAAGAGGAGGCTGAAGAGAGCAAGAAGGAAGGAATTTCAGAGTAGATACTGGCATAAAGATCTGTCCAGCACAGTGTCTGAGGGACCACACTGACATTATTTGTAATGGAAATGATTCAAAGAGGTCAGGCTTTGGTTTTTCCATTACCCAACATCCCTTTTCCTTGAACCAGCAAAGCTCAATCGGATGAAGGAAGCTCCTGGATAAAAGGATCATCCACTGATCCAATTTTAATCAGCACAATGATAATTCTCTTACCCCCAGAAGGATTAATCTGATTGTTTGAACAAACAATTTGGTTCATCTTTTGGAAGCACTCAGAGAGCCCAGATGTCTTTGGACATGCACGTATTAATGCTTCACCATGGATTAAGGGTGTGCTTTTGAAGATGTTGGGCTTTGGTCCCCAACACAGCCTGTGCTTGGAACACCTCATTTTAATTTGGAATGAAATTAGACTGGAAGATGCACTCCAGCAGCTCACCTACTGCCCTCCAGCAAATGCTGGATAGAATACCAGTCAGACTGCAGTGGAACCTGGACCTTCAGCACCAGTTTGCTCTACAGATGTGTCCATGTGAGCCATACTACTACTTAATACAGGCATAGCTTTCATGGCCTCTTGAATGTGATACCACTCATGTCCCTAGTCAGAATGAGTTTATACTAAAAAGCAATGTAGATGCTAGAAAATCTTATTTCTTTTGTACATGACAAGTTAGAGTCTGATGACCACTGATTTTTAGAAGTCCAATTATACAAGACGAATGAAACTAAATCATTTCTAGTAGGAATCACGAGCTGGCATATTCCCCTCAACCTCCTGTGTGACAAGCGACAACTTTTTGTCTCAATATTTTTGCTCTGAAGACATTTTCCCTTCCGATCATTTTTAGTAATTTATGTTATTTCATGACATGTCTGTGGCATTATATCTACATATCATTATTTCAAGTTGTCATGTCACATTCCACAAGACTGCTGCTGCCATGTCAAATCATCACGGAGCAGAGCAAAGCAGTCGCTTTTCTTTATCGTTAAGGGCAGCTGCTACTCTGTACAAATTGAAACATCAATATGCTGCAGAAGGGTTCCAGGCTACTGAAAACAGTTGCTCCTGAAATTAGTACACCAAATGCTTATCTTTTTTTCTTGTTCAAAGTGTTAACCTGTATCACTTCAACACAAACAGGAGGCATTTTGTTCAAAGAAACAAAGCGAAGGAGTTTCAAATACCCAGAGTCTGGTTTATGATTGTCTAAAAGGACAAAAAGAATGTGAGAGAAGGTCATATTTTTAAATACTTTTCATATCTAAAAGTACATGCAGAGATCACAGAACCATTAAATGTTGTCATAGAGGAAGCCTTTGACATATCTGAAAATTTAAGCCTCCATCATTTACATCCCACTCCAGTGCTTTAACCACAAGCCATTCATCCTGGTGCAACAGTGAACTAGATGAAGAAAAAGAAGGAAAAGAGAAGTCAGTAAGATTACACACACTGGAGTAGCTGTTTATATTTCCATTTTTCCCTTGCCAATTTTTCAAGTGGAGTCAAAGAAAATAGGATTCAGAAAATAAATATCTTTGTAGATATTGTCAAAAGGGTCATAAATTCCAATTCCCTTGGAAACCTTATTCTTGGGACCTTAATTCAGATGGAAATATAGATGAGATTGATGCTTGGGAAAAGAGAAAAGAAAGATTCCTGCTGAGAAGAGATGCTCATGTATATGCAGGCAATTTCCAGATTCTTTTGGAAGCTAAAGGTAGCCAGATAAATTCTTGCCCTCCCTGATACAATTGCCTATGTTGTTTGTCAGAGTCTAGGAGTATTTGATGACACCAAACATTGTAGATTATTCCCCTTTCACCTTCTGAGTGAATAAAGATGTCACAGGAGATCAAATACATTATATTATGTTGTAGAAGTAATGCCACGGCTAAGAGTCACTGTACAAAATCAACAGTGCTGACTGGGACAGTGTGAAGGAAGCATCGCGTGCTGAGTATAAGCCCCATTCAACAGGGCTGTGCTTCAATGCACACCCAACTTCTCCCAAAGCATGGATAAAAGGTGGAGAAGGGCTGTAATACCCTCTGTAGCCATCCCTTTCAAAAGCTGCGCAAGAGCAAATTTTGTGGCTGGAAGGCAAGACATACCAAAAGCTGTAGACAGAAAAAGTTAACAAAAACCTGAAGCTGCTTTTGTTCACAGGAGCAAACAGACTAGGAATGCATAGCTTCACTTTACCTTTGCTTTCCTATTTTTCCATGCCAAATATATGCAAAGAATAGAAGGGGGAAATCAGGTTTATGACCACAGTCTCCTACAACAGCTTCTCAAAAGAACTCAAATTTAGTTTTACGTTAAGCACACTGCAGTACTTTTATCACAAGTTCGCAAGGGCATGGAGGTAGTTTGCATATAAAATAAACAAACAAAGCAGAAGGTAACTCACCAAGAGAGGAAAGGGCTGGGGTGGGGAAGAAAAAGTATTTTTCCCTAATACCTTGCCATCTCCCTTTTTCTTCTCCATTCCAAGTTCAAAACATGGGCCAAACACCATCAGAGGTACAGAGGTAGACACATTAATACTTTACAAAACACTCTTCTTGAATACTTGCAAGAAAGACAAAAGAGAGGACTCACACCTTTCCCCTCCAAATAGGATGGAGACATTGCACCCCAAAGGAGCTGGTCACCCAGAGCAGGCATCACCCCTTGTCAGGGCTCTCTGGGTAAGCAGCCCTCCTTTGCCCAGAGGCTGGGGCATCCCAGCATCACCAAGCATGGGTGCTGCCACTCTCAAATGGGGACACATGCCAACCTGTTTGAGCCCTAAAACTACGGGAAGATATTTTAGGAACGTGAGCAACATGACCAGGAGTTTCATCTGCCAGCAAAAAAAGAAAAAATTCCAAGAGCTGCACATGCTGAATAGCAACAGAGAGCCCTGCTTCAGCCTTTTTTTCCTCAACTGGATTAGAAAAACACTGATTAAAAGTCAGCCTTACACATCAGCTTAAGGTAACCTGCTTTTGCACTTTCTTTCTCAGCAGACAGCAACTCTACCTTTGAAGATAACCATTCATGCATAAAATTACTAATAGAGACCATCTATCTGACGAATGTCTGTTCCTTAATAATTTAAATCACTTGATCTATTTTCAAAGGTTAGCCTTACATTAAAATTACAGTTCTGAATAGGTCAGCCTGCTACTTAAAGATAAATTACTCCACCTCTTCATGTTATAGTGTTGTGTTTTGATAATGACAGGCTTTTTATTCCCATGCTTTCCTCTCCCTTCTCAGGAGCAGCATAGCAAAGCATTAGCATGACCTACCTTGCTCTTGCCTCCCTATAGTCCCATTCCGATTCTTTTTGACTAAGGCAGTCCAAACATCTCCAGTTTACAATCTTTTACCTGCTTTTAGCAGAGACTTAGGAAAGGCTCAGCACTCCAGGACGAAAAGAGATGAATCAACGATGCATGATAGGACTACGCTAAACTCCAATCTTTGTCATGCTGCGTGTGAGCTACAATCCTGCATAACCAATACCATTAAATTCATTGTAATTAAAGGATAATTTCGGCTCTCCTCTAGATAGATAAAGCAATAAAATGACAATGTTTAAAGAGGAAATGCCAGTGTAATGTTCAGGCATTTAACAACTACCCAGGAGATACACATTGTAAATATACTTATAACAGAGAAGTTCCTACTGTTTTATGTATGGAAGCATTTTGTGGGGGTAATTTCATACCACTGAAGTAATCTGGAAAGTTACTGGACCACAGAAGGCTTACCTTTTTTTAAAATAAAAAAACCACACCTGGTATTTTCTTATGATTGTGAAGAATTGTTGGTTTATAGCAGTTTGTCACGTATCTTATTACAAATGCATCTCTGAATTACTGAGGGTGAAAAACTCTTCTCAGGCAACACTGACATCTGCACGCCAGATTAGTACACCAGTCTGTTAGCTCTGCAGTAGCAGGATGAAAGGAAAAAACATTTGGAGTCTGTACGGAGAATGTTCAGAGACCCATTGTATTAGCTGCACAAGTGTGAGTCTCCAGGAGCAGCAGCCAGCAGAGAGAGCACCAGGAGAGCAGTGATGTCCCTCCCAGCACAGAACTGCTTTTCAGTAAGATGTTGTCTGAGAAGAGTCCCACCCTACACAGAGACAGTCCCAACAAGGAAAATGAGACAGAAAGCAGTGATTCTGGGGAAACTGTTGGGTCTTATGTAGTGTGCAGCCGTCCTGAGGGATTTCCTTAAGTTGTGTTTCTGATGCAATAACCCAAGTGAAATAACCAGCCTTTGCACTTCATGGTTAAAAATGAAATCAGAATCTGCATGACCCCTTGGAAACAGACTCAGAGTTCCACTGTGTCCCTTGTGAAGCCAATGCAGTTAATGAAATTGATGCTTCTGTTCCTGGCCCAAGTATCACATTCTCTGCAGAGTTAATCGGCACAAGCTTAGAAATTGTACATGTATTGCAAATACATTTTCCTGAGGCCCCTTCTAAAGTAAATGTATGTGTGAAGAGCAGCGATTCAGCTACTACAACACAGATAACCTACAAACGAGCATCCCCACCATCAGGTTACAGGTGCAATTTTCAGCAGTTATCCAGAGGCAAAGTATTCACAATGATTTGCGATACATGAATCCGTTATACAGGAAAAAGACCAAAAACTCCAGCTAGAAAGGTTCAAAATCCCTTTTGCAGATGCTGGCCAGTAGAGAAGGACCTAATCCAGACTTAGGAACAGCTCTCAGTGTCTCAGGACACAGAAGCTTTTGTCAGCATAGTCTATTTCATGTGCATAATGCAACATGGGAGCTTCCAAAAATTTTAACACTCCTGCATATAGTAACAAGACAATTCCCTCTACCAGTCTGACAGCTTGCCCTTTACCTAGGCAGGGTGTAAGACAAAGCACTGACTTTCTCTTTTTGCAGCATTTGCCTCCTGCGTGACTGTACATGGAGAAGGAGCTCTGCATCTCCTCCCTGTGCAGACCTCACTTTGGGTGTTGGGTTACGCTGGGTACACCCAGGGTCCCATGAACTAAGCACTTCGTGTTTCACAGGCAGCAAACACAGTCACAGCAGAGCTGCAGTTCCATTATTTTGGACTCTGAGCAACAAACAGTTCACAAAGGAACAAAGCAGGCTCCAAATAGCCCTGGGGAGACTACAAGGGCAGAACAAGAGAAAGAATGGAGGAAACAGGCGTTCCAATTTTTTTTTTAGCTAACTACAAAAAGCTGCAAAAATGGGTATATCCCACAGCCAGTCAGCACATCAGCTCTTCCACGTAATAAGGAGGATCCCAAAGCCTCTGTTTACTGGAGGAGGTCTACCCCAAGGTGAGGGGTTCAGAAGAGACAAGAATGGTGTAGGACACTGTAGCCCACAGGGCAGGACTGCACTAGAACAGGAGATACATTTACTCCATTGGCAAATCTTAAGTGTCATATTCAGTCCACCCATTGTTATTTCCATGTAGATGGTTGTGACATCGACTTATTTCAGGGCTTGTAAAGTATGAAATCCCTACGTTATATCATGTCTTCACCACAAGCCATGCTGAGACAAAGGAGGAAAGTGTTTAAAATTAATTGATGTGGATTACCCCAGATCACCTTCACCAGCAGCAAACCAATTCAGACTTCCTTAAGGCACAGCCCTGCCAGCAAACAGTGCCAAACAACTCCACCTTCCTTAGCCCATCATTTATTCCACCACCCCCCAAAAAACCAAACCCCAAACAAACCAAACTAAAAAAAGCCAAACCTACAACATGCCATAAAAGCATCTCTATCATACAGAGTAGCTTCCTCTTGCTCATCTATTCTAGCAAAACCTGGACAAGGCAAAGCCTGATGCCGGCATCCCTCCCAGTCCAGGTGGAGCCCTGCTGCTCAGCCAGCAATCCCGCATTTCCTGATCTAGAGCCTATTCTGATTCTCCCAGCTTGGGGCCTCGCTGGCCTTTCCTTCTGCCATGGCTCTTGCTGAGCGATTATCTGCATTTGCTCACTTGTTCTGTGATCGTCCGGAGGCCACACAGTAGGATCATTGTTGCTTTAACATGCACCAAATCTAATCAGTTCTAGTGCTGTAGCTGGCAGGGCAGGCTCTCTTTTCTTTGTTACCCTCTCCAATGCCAAAGCACTGAGATGCCAGTGCTGTCTGAATGCACCCAGAGCCAATTACATTAGCCTTCTGCCAACCTGGGGCCTTGTCTGCTCCCAGGAATTAATTCTTGTTTTGCTGCAATGCACAACCAAAGTTTTAAGTTTCTTGGCCAATTTATTACAATTAGTCTTTCTGTGATGCATTTGGTCTTCTCTATAATTATCCCTCAGAGTCTGCGGTTCTGGGAGCTGCTCTGCACACTCCTCTGCTTCTCCAGTTCCTTTAGTTTGATGCAGAGGCAAATACCAGCTTTTCCACCCCCATCCCCTCCTGTACATATAAATTGAGTAAATTGAAGCAATCACCACAGCACTCAGTGCTTGGATAGTCTGGCACAGAGGGTGGGAGACAAACTGACAGGCTGACAAACGTGCAGCTAAGTTAGTTTCTTTGCTTTGGGAAGTTTATTTGCAAGCTTTCGTTTGCTTGAATCACCTTTACTCGGTTTCTCTGTCCGTTCTCTGTTCATCATCTCAAGTAGCTGTGCAGCCCACCACTACTCTGTTCTGTAGAACAATTAGGAAAACAACCATACAAGGTATTTTCCCACAGAGCTTGACTGGCTGCTGCATGTGTGCCCCTGCATGGCATCATCTCTGATATGTGGGACCCATCTGGACACCGGCCAGAAGATGCCAGAGAAAGCAATCCACTGAAGTCTTCCATTCAGATCTACTTTCCATGAAAAGTGGTGAGAACAGTCTTAGGGCATCAGTCCCACCAGGAGACAGGTAGAAAGGATAAATTTATAGTTTAAAGTGGGAAGAGATTTTGGGGAGGGTCCTCTTGAGACTGACACTTGGGTTAGGCTGCCTCAGGTCTTCACGTTTAGGATTTGTGAGGACCAAGCTCCCATTAGATCACAGGTTAGCAATCCCTTTTTCTTTCTCCATAGAAGACAAAAATCTGGATGACTTTTGAGGTGCACCTTAGCAGGACCTCCCTGTTAGACAGCAAGGCCACCATGGGCCAACTGCCCTGAAGACAAGGTTGTGAAATTTAGTTTCCCTGAAGCTTCACCAAAAGATGATGGGCTGAACCATGAAAAACCTTTATGCCAACCCAGTTTTAGCATGAACAGGTTTCACTGACTCTGGTGCAAAAGTGCTATTGCTTATATAGAGTACCAAAAATGCCCCAAGGGACTGTTAAGCATTAAATTTAATTAAGCATAAATTCCATTTGTGCATGATATTTTGACTATACCTATTCCTCTTTTCAATCCTTTTCTCAACTTTACAACAAGCATCTTCGTTACCAGCCACCCCAAGAACTGATGCTACAAGTCCACTGATTATGAGAATTATTTCCCTGGTGGCACTTGGAGTTGCAGATTCACTATTAAGTCAGTAATTACTCCAAACAGTTTCACAGAGAATGGTATGGCCCTGACAGGCAGGTGATCCTCAAAGCCTTCAAACAAGCATCAGCATGCATCACACCACGTTACTTGTATTTCCTGGTACACTTCATTTCACAGAATCACACAGAATACGTGGCTGCATGTCACATACAAGTTGTTGGGGAGAGGGCCATGTCCACATTTGGGATCTGTTTGTTTCTCTGAGGATGTTTTGATGCAACTGTCTCAGCCATTTCACCTTCAGCTGGTCCCTTTCCACAGGTGACCAGTCATCCAAAACACTGGAGAGATTTTTAAGCCTCCTTGATCTAAGGGACATGGATGAAAAAAGACACAATGCAGGCAAATGTCACATTTGTGTCACCGACTGAAACGCTGCTGCCAGGATACATTATACAGTATCTAACAGACTTACTGATAAAACCCTGGGATGAACTCTCCACCAAAGATCAGCCAGCCATGGCTTTCCCACAGCAGGTGGAGAGATTTACTGCCACCACACTGGGGTAGGAGAAAGGAATACCTACCCCGAGTGCCACACAACCCAAGGAGATGTAACATGGCTGCTTTTTCCTTCACAGAGAATCCTCCATAGCAGCTCTCTGCAGTGCCCCAGCTGTATAGATAATGGAGCCCTGGCTCCAAGCACTGAAGCAAACTAAGTTGGCCTTCTACTCTTCTTAAAAGTCTTTGCTGTGTGTGCCAGTGGAAGACAATGGACCATATGATTTCTTTTCCAACAAACATGTTATTACTGTCTAAATACTTGATACCAACAAGGAGAGAGGAGAAGCAATGCTACCAGCTTGCATCTTCAATCCTGATCTTACTTCATGTCATCACATAGAGGTGAAGAGGGCCAGGACAGTAGTCATTCCTCGAGCAGACCTTCTCTGTGCTCTGAATCTGCAAGTGCAGATGCAGTGGGATGCAATCTTCTCCCAGCACTCACACAGCCTCACCTCCCATCTAACTGAGGAAAGATACTGGCAGGTTCTGGTCAAGCTTTGCCCTCCTTTTTCCTCTTAACTGGCTTTGTGCTAGAATCCATTTTGGGGTTAATGGGAAAGAAAATTGAGTTAGACCTTTTTAAAGGGTTTGCTAATGAATTTATTCATGAAAGACTTCAAGGCCCAAGTTTTCCATCAAACACCAGCAAAGGCTTTGTTAACCAACACTCACCTATGACTTCTACTAGAAAAGCCAAGATACAACTTTCCTGTTGCTTCAGTGCCTTTTTACACATCTTAGCCATGTACTGCCCCTGGAGAGTATCGGGCACTCACCCATTAATTAGATCAACACTAGCAGAGCTTACACACGTCCTAAACGTCTCTGCTTTGCAACTGCAAGGCATGATACACCAAAAGCCAAGGTTTCCACTGTGGTTTTCAAGAACACCTAGAGATACACAAATTGCTGCTCTTTGCTCATTTAGAAAGTTAAATTAAAAAGCATGCTCCCACCAATCAAATTCAAAACAAAGGCTGGTAACACAGGATGCATGAAAGGCCTGTGGGGACTGAACCTCCACTGCTGTGCCAGGGTGATGCCAAAAGGCAAGAAGCAGGTCACAAAGCACAGAAGGCCATGCAACAGGCACATGGTTTCGAAGGCAAGAGCCCACATCCCTCTTACTTAAATATAAACAACTCTCAGAGTTACAGCTGGGGCCCCAACTGCACAAAAAGGTATGTCAGCAGATCCCCAACCCAAATACAGCTGGATCTGCTCTGGCCACAAAGTGCAGGGGAAGGTAGCTTTGGTTTTTGTCATGTGTTGCACCTGTCCCATTGCAAAGCAAGGCTGCTGGCCAGTCACTACCATGAGATGCTTCTGCTCCCAGCTAGACAACCCAGCTCAGACCCAAAAACCAAAGAGAGCAGAAAGGCCACTGACGAAGAAAAAGTCAGACTTCTGTGGATGAGGGATTAACACTGAGTCTCTGTAGAAAAGACTTCTAAGGAACATTTTGTCTCACCTGGAGTCCCCTGTGCCTTACTGGAAATGAATGTGTCAGCAAAACTGTACTCAGCACTTTCCAGCTCAACACAGCAGTCATCCATTACTTCAGTTTCACACAAGCATACACTTGTTTTCAAGCCCATAAAGTTGCTTTTAGGAGTTGGATGGTGGGAGATATGCTCTCCAATACCATAATGGCAGGAGGATATGGGAATCGGAGAGAAAAGCCATCTCCCTTATGTTTACAAGATGCAGAAACAGAGGTGCCCTCCTCCCCAGAAAACCCTTAGAGTACAGGTGCCCCCAGTATGCTTGATCCATGTACCCTACCTGTGTAGGAGCCATGAACAGCACAGGGAGCAGCTGCAGCAGACGGGAGCACTTAGAGGAAAGGCCCCTGTGAGCTCTCCATCTAATGCCGCCTTCTGCAATTTAGGGACTTTGCATCCTGTCACCTGGAGACCCTGAGCCAACACAAGGGGATCCTGGCAGCTGTGACTACAAGGGAAGCCAGAGACAGAAAATAAAGTGGAAACTCATCTTCTCCTTACAGCAGCCTGAAGGTTACAGAAGTACCAGAGGCTGTGTCTGCATTTCTGGTCACAGAGCTGCCTGCTGATCGAAACAGAGCCAGACGCAGCCCTTTCAGGTTACCTTTCCCACTGTCCTACTTACCCACAGTGTGATCAGAACTAATCATATGGCACGTGCAGATGACTAATGATGGCAGTAATTAAGGAGGTCACTAATTTTCACACATAAAGTCCTTGCTGCCCCCCTCTGGACCTCAGCTGGTTAGGTAACTTCTTGTGATCTGTACAGCAGTGATTTATCTTTCTATCAGTGAATGCAACAGATACCTCACTTCTCACTGCCTTGAAATTGCAGCCCTCTGTCCTGATTAAGAACTTGCAGAGCAGATAAGACGCTCAGATTTAATGCCTGAAACTCTTAAGCTGTTTGGAAAAAGGTCTGGTACAGGGGGTAGGAATGTCAGGGCAGGCTGAAGTGAACGTTCTCAAACCTTCTGTTTAAAGAGATGGATAGAATATTCTAAATAAGATTTTGACCAATCGAAAACATCAGTAACATCCTCAAGTAGGGTTTTTTGTTATTGTTTGTTTATTACTTGGGGTTTATTAAGCACTTCATGTTTAATTTTTTTAATTAGAATATGATACTTCAGGAAGCATCCGATATTTACACTAAGCTTCTTAGATACAAAGCAAATTTCAAGAAGTTGTTGAAACCATCAGTGAAGCCACAGAGTAGTCCAGATGGTTGCGCAAAGTCCAGAGGAATAGGGCAAATAGCTGGGCATGGCAGGAGGTCTACAGAGAGTAAAGTGGAATAGCACTTCCTGCCAAAGAGCCCTTCAGATGGATCCTGCTGGACTGTCCCCACAGTCTTCCGAGGGACTCATCCATGACCAGGGGCAGAACCAAACCTGGAATGAAGTGCCAAGCAATGAGCTAATGCCTCAATGTCATCCAAGACTGAGGAAAGGCTGGATGGGACACAAGATCGCACGGCACGTAGGACACAGCCATAACAATGTGATGTGAAAGATGCAAAAAGACAAATCTGAAACCTTTGGCAATCTTTCCTCCATCAGGCAAACAAACAGGTATTGGCATCCACGTCTGCTCAGGCTTTACCTGGTGAATAATTGATGCGCTTCCATGTGCTTTTATTCAAAAGTGACTTTGAAGCTCAAATCTTCGATATTTCCTGATATTCTCAAGGATTAGAAACTGATAATGGTGACTTATAATCAAAGCAGTGTCCACATTAGCAGAGACTTGGTAAAAAACGTGAGCAAGAAGGAATGAAAGGAAAAACAAAAGGCAACTCCAATAACCGTGGCAGGAACTAGACAGACATTTCCTTCACACTGAGCTGTCAGTAAGTAAAAACATATTGTGGCAGGCTGTAGTTTACCTATGCTTGCGTGCAGGCATCAGAGGCTCAGTGGGACTAATTATGAAAATATGATTATAATGGATTAGTAATTCTGTCAATCAGACGCATGCATCTGGTAACAAAAAAGCAATGGGTAAAAATGCCACAGAACAGGAGATTTTAATGCTGTGGGTTAGTACCAAACACATGTCTCATGGGAGAAAAGAAAAGATTTGAGTTATAGGAGAGGAGAATTGCTGGGATTGTATATTAATGAGAAAACACGTATCAGATCTATGGCTCAGAAAAGGATTAAAAACAGCTGTAAAGCCATTTTTACCCTTTCTCTCTAAAGATGGCTTTGACTTACTTGGAAAGGGTACAATTTCAAGCTACACTAAAAGCTTGTAGACAGAATTGGCAAACATCAGTGTAAGATGGGCCTGCTCAGTCAAAGGAAAAGATGACATCTCAAGCACTAAGGACACTTCATTTATCTTTAAAATCACATCCTAGAATCAAAGAAAAAGAAAACCTGGGGAAGACACTGCAATTTTGGGTAAGGAACATGCTTTTAAAAATTGAAGAATTGTCTTTGTATCTGTTTCCTTAATGGAGATCCTTCCCTTTCCTCCCTCACCCACGCCTGGTTTGCTATCTAGGACCCTACCAGAGAGGTGGACTATGGTCAGGGCATCTCAGTCAAGGCAGGTGAAGAGCTCTCCCCATCTCCTTTTCTGTATAAAGCCACCATAAAGTAATTTATTCTGTAAAACAATGTGGAGCTTGTAAATAACTGCAAGCATTTTGAACTTCATTCTTTGCTTTACAGCTCTGCCAATATGTGCCCTGGTATCTTGGCCACCTTTTGGCATATTAATGTGTTTTATTATAAGTTTTCTTCCTTGTTTGCTTGGGGCAGGAGGGGCTGAGGCAGCTCAGTGTTTATGGGCCATCCTGGAAGGTGCACGTTCCCCCCAGAGAAAGCAGCAATCTCCTGGCTCAGCCTCTGCAAGCTGAGAGGAGCCAACTGCAGCTGGGGATAGATCCGTCTGCAGCTCCCTGGGAGGCTTGGGAGCACTGTCATCTGGAAAATTAGGATGCTGCAGCTTCCCTGCCTTTGTCCTTCACAGCAAGGAGGGTGGGCTGGAGGGGGCTGNCAAAGCATTATTACTGACCTGACAATAAAAATATCTCCTTCTTACAGTTGATATAAACCCAGCCAATTAAAGTCCTTCTCCTAGTCCCAGGTGCCTTCCTCAGATACTGACACCAAAGCTGAAGGATGAAGATTTTGTACAGAAAATGGACTGGAAACACTGACCATGGGGCAGATGATGTGATGAGACACTGAAAACAGATCAAAGACAAAAATACCAGTGTACTCTTGGCCTTTCCTTTGACCTGTCATTATTGCCTCTTCTTTGCAGGTGCTTCAGGCTAAGTCTTAGAGGCACTATACCACAAACTGGTGGGACAAAGAAAACACAAACACTAAACAATCACAGAGAATAATTCAGAGTAGTTTTGCACGCAGAGGCAAGGAAAAAGAGGAACTATCCAGGCCCTTCCTTCTGCTACCACCTTGGTTTTCCTCAAGTACATGTGCTTTTCATTCATTAGAATTGCTCTGAAGTTATTCTGATCTAAGACAGACTCAAGCATTGGCTCTGAACTGGCCAGCAGCAGCTCTGCTAAGGTGGAGCAGAAGAGAGAAGAAAGGAGGTGATCTAACATGAACAGCTGTCAACTAAACGTAATAAAAAGTGTATATTCAAATGGATTTTGGATAGAACATCCATGCTACAGCCTAGCTGATAGGCAGACATTTTACTCCTGAAAGGTACAATGCAAAAACCAGTAAAATCCAAAAGTATGTCTGACCCAGAGATGTGCTCATGGCCCCAGCCTTAACCATCAACAAGCAGGGAGTGTCATCAGGAAAAGACAAATATAAAAAGGTAATTAAAGATGATCCGATAAAGCCCAAATATGTGAGACTAAAAATCCATCTGTTTGGCCCAGAACCCCTCTCCCCTTCAGCCAAGGGACTGAAAACAACTGTGTCCCATCATTTGTACAATAAAAAGCCGATACAGTGATGCAGAAAGTTCTCTGCAGCCACCTCCCTGAAAACTTATTTGAAAACAGACATGCAGAGAAAGAACCACTACCAAGGCACAGAGAGACGAACCCTGAGCTTGTGGTCTTCTTGCACTGAGCACCTTTCACCACTTTGTGCTACAAAATCCCACTGCTTCAGCAGCAACAGGCTTGAACATCGGCTCAACTTCTGAGTTCCTTCCCCACTGCTACAAATTGATGGATTTTTCAAAAGCAAAACCACACAGAACTTTAGCATCCACAGCTTTGATCAGATTTTTGAAGAATTATTCCTATTTGGGCTTGTTTTTATGTAAAAGTGGGTGATCAGTAAGCACAGGTGTGCATAGCTCTTCCAGACTAACTTCCTTCCACAAACACATTTCTCCCTGCTGAGCGTTTTTGGAGCCTGCTATATATTATTTCTCCCTAAATGAGCAGCTAAGGGCCCCTACGTGACCCACACTGTGATTACAAGGTTTTTCCCTCAGCTTTGGTTTCAGATTAAGTAATTCACACAACAGAATCTTTCTGCAGAAGTGGAACAGCTGCTGCTAAAGGGGAAAAAAGCAAAAGAATTCAACACTTCAAGACATCACCACCATTCAGAGGAGCAGCCAACAAGGGGACCATCTAAACGAGACTGAAAGGTGGCCAAACTTATCAAATCTGTTTGATAAAACACCCTCATACTGATAAAGGCATTTTGGACAACACTGCCAGGTGAATCCAGTTCCTGTATGGTACCCTCAATCCATTCTATTTTATGTCTGAGACGAACTTTCAAGAATCCACTCTAGCATCTTGAAGCCATGGCAGGGTGTTTGCTGCAGCCACCCTGTCCCTGCAGTTGCTCAATGAGCATTTATCCTGCCAGTCACACCCTGTCAATAGCCCAGCACTGATGTCATTTTAAGGATCACGTGTTTTGCTGCCAGTCACCCAGATAGACCCAATAAGGTCACTGCAAACAATAAACCCAATAAAGACTTGGAACAGCCGGTACTGCAAGTGGATGCACCTGCAGTAGATGACAATAAGGTGTTACAACCATTGAACAGGTCACTTGTAAGACAGCCGCTTCACAGTGGGTTTTAATGGCCCGTACAGTTTAGAGCCCAGGCATATTTGTGCCCCATGCAAACATGCTCCAGGCTTTTACCTCATATGAGCAGAAAAGACAAATCCTGGTAGAAGCTGATGGGGAAGTTGCATGAAAGGATACCTGGTTAGGTATCCTCCTCTCTAGGAGGTACAGGGAACTCTAAATGGATGACTAAGTGCAAATCTCTGGTATTAGGATCACTTTAATCAAGAGCCATCACAGTAGGCTCTAGGTTTTAGGAAAAAAATTTAAAACCGGTTTTTATGACACTTTCAGAGAAGTTTCTGAACACTTCAGCTTTCCTCTCTGTGCTGGCAATATGCCTGTGTGCACCTTGCAGTGGACTGTTTAGCCAAATCTAGGACTGAAGAAATGATGGAGCAGTAGGATGTAAATAGGACTGATCTCTATAATAGCACATATTTCATTGGCCTGCTGGAAAGATAAATTCAATGTGTTACTGGCACAGGCCCTCTCATGTGTTTAACAAGACTGCTTTCACATACCCGGTGGCAGGCACAAGTGAGCTGTGATGGAAGAAGCCAATTTTGAGAAGGACATTGGAGATTAATCAGCAGGCTTTCTCCCTGCATAGAGGTGTTCTTTGCAGAAAGGCACAGGCCCACTCAGAGGCCTGCTGCACCACAAAATCCCTGCGGCTATTGAGAAATGCAAGCCAGAGGCCAGTTGATTAGACAGGTACTAGAGCAGAACTGATTTGGGGTCTATATATTCCACGCCACTAGTATTCAAAACCAAGCCTTAAAGGGAAGCAGGGTTAGACAACAGAAAACAGGCACATTGGGCAGCAATCGCATAGCATATATTAGTGCTGCTGTGGAGCCAGGGCTGTGCTCTGCCAGCTCCCACAAGATGCTCACCAGCTGTAGAAACTGTGGGGTTTGTGTCTCAGCTGTGGGCCAGCACATCCATTGGATCTCAAATCCAGATGAGGAACACAACACAGCATCCCAGGGTTTGACCCAGTAAGGTAACATTTGCCACCCCTGCAGAATTTTCCCCTTTGAAGCCAACGAGGAATTTCCAGAAACATTAAAGGAATCTTAAATGAGTCCCAAATCTTGCATTTGCCTCTGTGGTAGAAAGAGACCTAGTCACAGCATCCACCATGAGCCCAATTTATGAGGCAGAATAACAGACCTAAGAGCAACAGGGCTGGTCCAACAAGCACTGGACTTCAAAAAGGCTCTGCCACATCTGGAATTTTGTCACTCATAGCTACACTGATGGTCCAGCTACTTCCCTGTCTTTTAGGAAAGAGCAGTCTTAAGACCACTCTTATTGTTATTGCAAGTGGCAATAACAAGAACTAACTACTCTAATACAGAGGCAGCTTTAGAAATGTTACAAGGGAAAAATCACTAGAAATCAAGAACTAAACCCTAACCTCTCACCATGCTTTTCCTAAAGCATGTCACCTTGCCTTCTCTATTTTCTTATGTATCACATTTCTCCTTCTCAGCAAACTGGAGCTTTACTGAAATTATGTTACTCCTGTGAACACAGCTACCTCTATATAAATAACAATAACATTTTCTCAAGGACAAATAAATGTATTTTGATCTTATCTGAATGGGAAGAGGGGGGGAAATGGTCTTTGGTCTGAGATAAAACAAAGAAAATAGCATAAAAGTAAGGTTCATAATCAGCTAATCTACAAACAAAAAGTTTTGTTCCAGAAAGAGCTTTCCTGTCCTGAAGGATAGTTTGCATACCCAAATCAGTCTGTTTTTCCAGTGCTACAGTCTGCCCAAACCTATCTCTTCCTCTATAACCTCTCCCAGCACCTACTAGACTCAGAGGGTTGCTAACACTTACCTCCCTACCATTCTGTTTTCAGGTTGCACTAAAAGGCAACACTTCCAATCCGTAAGACTCATTTTCATTAGCTAATATCCTTTATATCCTCCCTCTACCCGTTTCCCAACTAATTCCTATAAAGCTTCTGGGCACTGTTCAGTTCAAACACCGCCTGCCAAGGTCAGAGACCTCCTATGCTCAGCAGTGGTGGATGCCGACTCTTTTTCATTCCCTCCCACCAGAAATAAGAGACAGGAAAAACCTATTCTCTCTCTCTCATTTTTTTAAACGGTTCTGTTCAGCTAGAGCTCCACCACTTTTCAAATGACAACAGCTGCTGGTAATTGAAAAGTGGAAAAGTATGACTCCAGTTGAGAGCAATAGCCCCTTATTTACAAGGCTACAGATTCTGCTACATCCCTACACACCATGAGCAGTGCTCCACACTTCCCTTTTTCCTAGGAAAATGGGACCACTCACAAGCTAAAGGAGAACCTATCATAACATGCATGGCAGACTTTGCCTGCAGTTTGTCAAGGCAAAGCAAGCAAAAGATTTTATTGGTATCATTTTATTTCCAGTTAAGTTCCATAAAATCAATCTCTGGGAAGCTCCAGGAGCTGATGTCTGCATTTACAGGCTAATGCAGTGAGCGGGCATAGCTTGAAATAGATAGCTGTAAAAAGAGATAGCAGCAATGCAAATTGGACTGAATAAGAAAATTACACCCTGAATAGTACAACTGTAAAAACAGAAAAGGCAGAACAAGTAAAACAGAGATCTCTACTTAAACCATGGTTTGTAAATATCACAGAACTAGGTAGAGCAAGAGCGTGGCTCTGGAGAAGCAGCAGCCTTCCTTTGAGGGAGTTGTTACATGCTTTTATAATTTAATTTCTATCCAGAGACAACATAAGCCCCCAATGATACAAAAATACTTATGTATGCAAAGCTCTGTAACTGCATTTCACAATGACAAACTTGAAAATTTTATAGATGTGCCTGGGTTTCTGAAGCCCTCATGTCTTTTCAAGTCTCCATGTAGAGTTTACTTTGCATTCCACAAATTCATTTGGTTCCAATTGCACCCAAATCCTTCTGCTTTCTCTGCGGATACAGAACAGGATCCAAACCCACTGCAGGTTTCAACAGACCATCCCTGCTGAGTAGGCATCACTACAAAGCACTGATAACTCCACCTTTCCCTTTAAACATGAAACAGAGTTTCAAGTCAGGACCTGTGGGCTTTTTAATAGTTTAGATCCCATTTTAGCTGCTGCCTGAAGCATAATGCCTGGAGCACAAGCGAAAGGGCAAAAATCGAAGTCAGAGGTATTCTGCCAGCTCTAATTGTATTTATACTTCAACTAACTCAAATCAAAACACAGAAAATTTGAAATAAAAGCTATGATTCCCAGGGTACCCCATGGCCCCAAAAAGGGGATGTACCAGGCAGGCACTGCCTGCTGCTGTGGGGTTGAGCAGGACCGTAAGCAAGGCTGCACACGAGACAAGCACGTGTTTGACCTTTGAAGTAATTCCCTCCTTGTGAAAGCCAAAAACTGGCTTTATACTCTGTAAAGTGCTCTTCCAGATAGCTAACAACCAATTTCAGGAGCAGAACCAAGAAAGAGCCACATAACTTACAGCAGGGATGGTCTGGGTGGGTAGGGAATGAAGATTCAGCCACCAAACCAGCTGCTGCTGTTCTTTCTTTTTCCTCAAGCACTTTCCTATCAAGAGGGCTTGGTGGTTGGGTGCCCCACTCTGAAGATGCTATGAGCTAAGCTCTGTCCTGACACCAGCCTTATTCATGGTCCAGAGGGATCCTAGTGCAGAAGTCCCCGTGTGCCCAACCCTACCCCTCCTCCTCATGCAAAATCCCCACAAAGCCAAGCACCTGCAGCTCCTGACAGAGGTGGGGAGGAGAGCACACCAGACTTGAGAAGGGAGTGCAGATGTGGCCACAGCCCCATGCCTGGCCCTGCACTGGCTGTCTTTAACTGGTTTTCTTTGCTCCATGTTTGTTCTCCCCAGGATTTCTGATCCTTTCTGGTTCAAAGCTGCGCAATACAGGCTGGAAAAGTGCATCAGGATGGGACTGTGCACCCACTTCAAAAGAGCACGAGTTGCCTTCAGGAGTCACATGTGACATCCCAGGAAGAGAGAAAATTTTGGCTTAGGTTTAGATATGTCACTTCCTAACAGTGGGAATATAGTTAGTTACAATCATGTAATTCCCTGTTCTTAGGGAATCGCAGCGCAGGATGCTCATCTTTAACAAACATGGCACAAGTCACAGGCAGCAAACAGGTGTCAGCAACTTTAGATATCACCTTTGAGAGCTTGCTCCATGCAGTCCTTAACCAGAGTTGGGGGGCTTTTGCATGGCCCCTTAAGCTCTTGGTTTTTAGCCCCTCATTCCAGTAAGCAGCTGCCTCTAACAGAAATACAATTTTCAAACAGCTCAATTTTTTAATCTACTCCCAATTACACTGACCCCCATTGGTTTTATTTATTTATGATCTCTCTCCCTCCAGTACTGTAGCATGCAGACATACACTTTACTTCATCTCACAGTATCACATCACTCTTTCTCTTAACTTGTTGCACCACCCAAACAGAGTCTTTAAAAATTTCAGGAAAATGAACAGTTCTGAAATTTTTAACTATTGGAAATACTGTTTTGTGTCTTTTTTTTTTAATATCCACAATAGGTTTTTAAAAGCATTTGGCAGAGGAAGATACATCAAAACTGGACAGATGTACTCAAAATGAAGGAGATGTTGACAGTGCCAATGACTTCACGTAGATAACTGTACTGATAGTAAGTGTGGAATATAATGGAATGCACACCACTTGCTGCATTTTTATATGCCAATCAATACCTGTATTTTTGCCAACCAAACAGAAAGGCTCTCTGCCTTTGGTGCTGCAGCTGGGACAAGCCATCCAGACAGGCAGAAATACATGCTGGGAGGTAACTAAGATGTTTCCTCTGTGCTGGCCCAGCTGCTTTGCCTTTCCAGGTAGGGAAAGAAAAAAAAGAAAGAAAAAAGACCCACCACAAATCAACCTTCTAACTGAGATTGCAAAGGCCTGGCTAAAATTTTTCTAGGGCAGAAACCAACTGCTCTTACCCAACATACAGCTTTTATCAAAACACTTTCACAAAACCCTAGATCCTTCTCCAAGTTCTGCTGTTGTTAACACTGTATCTTCAAGTGTTCTGCCTGCTCTTGACACATGGGGAGAAAAGGAGATGGAAAAATAGATACATTAGCCCCCACGGTGGTATGTTGTTGTCAACACTGGAAAAAGTTGAGTACTTGTGGCTACCAAGAAATTCTAAGTTTATCAATGTATTTCCTCTTGCAATATTTATCAGGATGAATTTTTAACAACAGAAAACTCTCCTCGCAAAATGAATCTATCCCTAATGACTCACAACTTGCTGAGGTGAACAAAGAGCAATCTTTTACTACTGAAATTTTAACATTCCTTTGGGGGATTCACAACAAATTGTTTTCCAGGTCAATTCAGGCCCCCCAATCTGTCTAATTCATAAAGAGTCCCATCTAAGAGATGACTGCATTAAAGTTACCTTGCTAGTAAGGTCAGGGGAGGCAAAATAATCCCTTTAAAAATGACCACCACCAAAAAACACAACACAAATCTGCCCAGAGCTTCTAAACAACCCCAAGGAAGAAAGTGCACAGAGAGTATCAGAATGAAAATATTCTGAGAAACTTTGGAGTACTACAGAGTAAAATCACACTCTCCTCCTGCCCACAGGCAAAGACTTGCTATAGCATCAGTTTGCAAGGGGACCTGTCTTTTATACCCAAAGCATAAAAAAGAAAGAACAGCTAAATGACCACTCGATGTCTCTCATCATTGGCATTTAAGTAGACAGTAGCTCCCAGCAGTTTCCCTTTTCTTGGGGAGATGAGCCAGAGGAGAAGAAAACAGAAAAGGGAGAGCAGATATACTGGTTCACTCGACATATATTCTGAACAGTTATAACAGAGGCTTCCACATCCTTGCAGCTGTTCTACCAGCTGCAAATAGATCCATGGAACTTTTCAATATGTACAAGCCCAACTGCCTTCGGTCATCACTGGCTTCAAAGCGCTCAGCATGTACCCTGTTAAAGCAAATATGCATCTTGGGGAAAAAAAACACCAAAACAGATCAACATCCAAGAAAATAAATGCATAATTGTCCTTAATGTGACCTTTTTGCTTGTATACCATTTCCAAAAGTTGTGTCACGTCCTGTCCAGGCTAAATCTGGGCATAGCATCTGTGGACAGATAGGATTCATGCAAACAACATGACAAACAAGTAGTTATATACAAAGGCAACACCATTCTGAGGTTTTACAAGACAAATAACCCAAAGCTGTAAACACTTCTGAAAAATAATTAGCTCATCAGTTTGCTTTGGTCTCTGAATATTTTCACAAGTCTGCAGTAAAATGAGGTAATTTTACTTCAGGCTACCTTTGTTTCCTTAGCACTCCAAGAAACCTTTTTGCATCTGTTAGTATTTATATTCCTGCAATGAGTAGCAGCTCCCTGACAGAGCTGGGCTCCATTGGGCTGGCTGGACTCCACATGGATACCCATGAAAGTAGCAGCTCACGCTTAAAGTGCCTGTGAGCTTGATGTATTTACACCTATGGCCAGAAGGGAAACCAAAGCTGGAGCTGAACAAGGCCAGCAAGCAGCAACTCTTAGTCACATTAAGGTGTTTCTGCTCCTCTGTTAAATGTTGAAAGGGCAGATTTACAAGGAGACTGTCAAAGTTACTGCTGAAACCCTAAAGCAGGAGATTATAAATAAAAGGTGCCAAAGGTGACATCAAAATCTCAGAAATGAGGGTCCATCAGCTCTTCAGCTCAAGCAAACACATCGTGCTTCTAGGGAGATGTGCCTGGAAACTCAGGTAAGAGCTCACAAACCCTAGACACCAAATGCATGTATTCCTCTTCTAGTCAAACCAGACCAACAGTGAGCTGGCAAGATGCTTTTTTTTTCCAGACTAAACATCCATAGAAGATATCATTAAATGTCATTCCAGTAACAAACTTCATTTCAGTCACACTCTCTTGCAATGGATGTTTATTCCATTGAGTTCAGTGTACTCTATCCACCCCTAGAAAGAAGAGTGTGTGATGATGTTTAGTGGAGCAGCCATTAATCTTCTTCCCTGGCATTGCTCTGGAGGTCTGAACAGTGGAGATCAGAGTCGTGTACACACACAGTGGTTTCCTAAAGACTACAGCACAGCCAGTTGCAGTTGGGTTTGTGGGTTTTGGCTGTGTTAACTCTTATTTGCTGTCCCTACTATTCACTTTCCTGGCTTCCAGAACTACTGTTATAAGCAACCAAAGAATCAGCAGGGTCCAAAAGATAACTAGCTTTCATCTGCTATCTTCTCTCTGCAACAGCATCACACAGTAAAGCCTCAGGCATATAAATATAGCACTGCTAAGTCAGAAACGCTCCTTCATTTGCTGTAAGCAAGGATTACCAAATCTCAGATGGAAAGATCAGACTTTGCTTCTTAGTCTATGTGTGAGAGACAAATAGACATATGAACAAACAAAGCAGCAAACCAACTGGGATGTTAGGCAGGTGACTCATCCAACCAACAGCCCTTTAGCATGGCAGAAGACCTCTCTGTAAAAGGAATTCCCTTCTGGACTATTGCCTCCCAAAGCAATAACACAAATCCACCTAACATTTAAGTAAAGAGATACTGGATTTGACAGATCAACAATGACCATGTTTATCTACAGAGTTATAAGGTCACTACTGAAGACCCAGATGAGAAAAGCAGGTGCATATGGAAAGGGGACAGGTATCACACAGTAGCTGAAGGAGATCAACCTTTGAAGAAAACTAAATATATTAAGAAATCATCAAGGCAGAAGCAGTCCCAAAGGAACTAGCAGTTACTTCACTTCTTAGTGCTAATAAGGGATACAGTAAGAGCCTGCATCGTATTGCAGTTATTTGTTGGGATTTTGTTGTGTGGATTTTTCTCTAAACACATAGATCAGCTGACAGATCACACAGTCCAAACACCTTGAAGCAGACACTGCACAGAATAAAGCTTCCTTTGAAGCACAAATCAAGTAAACAGTCCAGGTTCAAAGACCAGAAAGACCCATTCTTCGGGAAAGACAAAAGACCTCCAAACCTCATTCCCCAGTGCCACCCACCACCAAGCATTTTCAGACATGCCCACTGCAATTCCTAAAATGATATGGGCAGCTGTCTGGAGACAAATTACTGGGATAGGCCTCAGAGTTAAATTTCCAGAGAAAACCCCTCTAATGCAATGACCTACAGCAGAACCCATATAAATTCAATTCTATGGATCCATGCTGAATGCAGCACCAGGCTGCAGAGCGACACATTCACAATTTACCTTCCCCAACACCAAAACAGTTGTCAGCCCGAGAAGTCCCTCAAAGAGTTTAAGCCTCCTGGATTTCAGAGATATGTAGAAATCTCATACACAAAGCAAATGAGTTTATATAAAATACTTGGGTTTGCATTTAAAATAGTGATAAATAATTTATGAGTTCTCTCAGCTAGTGTATTGGTACTGAGTACGTTAAACTGCATACAACAGATCTACAGGAACACCCTTCTCAAAAGGACACTGGAATCCATTTGACAAGACAGACAAGACCTAAAACTAAACAGCACTTCAGGATGGAACACCATGGTGTGAGGCTGGATGTCAGAACATGACTGGTAAAACAGAGGGATGTGTCCAGCTGAGACACTTGAACTGGGTTCTTGGGCTCTCCAGATCTAGTGGGCTCAACATCATGGGGGAAAAATAAGCACACACATACATACACATAAGTTCAGTCTCATTTCTCATCTTACTACATAAAAACACCTCACACAGACAGTGAAGCATCACAATCAGCTACTGAAGCAACCACACGCTGAAGTCTCCTCCTCAAGGCATGCTGGCAATCACATCAGGAGAATCAAGTTATCAACAGGGCATTAACAGCACAGGAAAGAAAAAGCAGCAGCCTATCCAGGGATTTAATCTCCCTTAGGAATGCCCAAACTCATACCAAATAGGAGAGGAACAGAGATCAGGCCCAGCACTGCCAAATTCATTGGGTACAATTCTACAGTTGACACTTTTCACCTAGGACACCCTCAGCTAAATCCCAAACTAGAGTTTGGCTCCTTTCCCTAGCAGATCCCAAAAGGTTTATCTGTTTACCGGTCACTAATTAATTCTTCTGAAATTATTTATTCAAATTTGTTTACATATTTGAGGGTATATTTTTTGTCTGTGGAATATTGGATTGTTTTCTGAGCTCCATATTAACGTGGAACCTGGCTGTAGCAAATGTGTGTAATTTTCATCTTTGATATGGGGACAAAGGGAGTATGGGAGCAGGAGTGTACAGGATGGGAATATAATTTTGGTCACTTTTTGGGGGGAGAGAAAAAAAAGGTGGTTCATCCCCAGGTTAACAATAGTGACCAGTGAAATCTGCTACCAGTGGTGCAGGTAGCTTTCTGACCACACAGAAAATTATTTCAGAGCGCAGGTTTAGGATACAGTTGATTTCACTGCATCCAAGCTGGTTACTTGAAATTGTTTTCAGACCTCAAAACTATGCTGACAAACTGTACAATTGCCATAAAGACCTCCAGCCCTCAAAACCACCTGCTGCCTAATGCGATTGAGAACAACACAGTACAAGCTGTCAACGTGGACTGCCAGCACCAGCACACTTCCAAGAACACGAGGGAAAAGCAATGCTAAGCCCTGACATCTCTGTGTTCCCTCATGGTGTTTCCTATGCTCCAATGTCCAGCATGTTGCCCTGCTTTTTAGAGGCAATGAATATGGGCAAAGTTCTGAGTAATAGGAATGCTATGAGCACAAGAAAACAGTCCATTTCCTCTGCTGCTGTCACTTGCAGGTTTGGAGATCATCCTCCAAGCCGCAGCTCTGCCCCCACAGTGGTTGTGCTGCAGTAGCTAATCCCAGACTAACACTGTTCACATCAGTCAGTACTTTAAAAGCCTCATGCAAACATTGCTTCCCCTTCTCAGAGACAGGTAACTGCAGGACATCTGGCATCAGGTGGGGGGAAAAAAAATGAATTATCTAGCACTGTGCAGACTTGGGAGTCAAGCTCAGGAAATTCCTGCGTCACTGACCACTGCTCAGGTTCTTTTTCCCTCCTCCAGCCTGGAAGGACTGAATTAAGAGCTCCGACAGCAGCCACAGCGCTCTGAAAAGGTGCTGTACAAGAAAATAGGAGAAGACACTAAGCAGGCAAGCGAGGATTAGTTATGCTCATTTGGGGAGACTTTCTTAATCCTGAGAAGAGGTAGCAGAGCTGCACAAAGCAGCAGACAAAAGAATCAAAACCCAATTCTAACGGATAAGCGAAGAGCACCTCTCACCTGATAGCAGCCCATTCCAACATGATGTCACTAAACTGTTTTCCACTCAAATTCTGCTTTTCTTCTCTCTTCAGTCATGTTCCTTTATACTGCATTGGCTGCCTTCATTTTTTATTTATTGTACTTCACCCCCATTATGATTTCTCTCAGCAAAGTTTTTAGCAATTGCTACAATCTCACATCTCTCCTGACCCAGCTGCTAGGAACTGATGGACAGCTCGTTATTTTACAGGTGCCCTCCATTTGGGGAAGCTGCACCATTTACAATACAAAGGAGAAAATTATTTTGGCAAAGGAATTTTTCCTGTCTGAGACAGAACCTTTTACTAAAATTTTCAATATTTAATCCACACACTCTGCATAAGAAGATCAGGAATATACATGCCTACATCCATGCAAAAACATTAGGTCACAGTGTCTGTTAGAGTAAGCAGACGTAGGTCCCACTTGTCCACAATTTCTGCTCCAGAATCATCTCTGAGCGTATTGTATCAGACAGCCACTGCAATCGGGTTACAGCAGTGGTGAATTTAAGTCCCCAGCTTTACACCTGGGATGCATCTAGCCCAACTGGCGGCATTTCCAAAGAGGTTTTGAGCCAGTTTCTAAAGCTCTGAGCTTTGTTCTGTACGTCTGTAGGTATTTGCTCATGCCACCGTATTTCATGCTTCCATTCCTGCAGAAGCCTGCGCTTCAGAGCACGAGCTGCACCCACGTGCACAAAGTGGGGAGCACGGCCACCGGCACAGAGCCTGGCAAGGCAGGAATGCAGGCACGCATCACAACAGAAAGGACTTCAGAGGTGTGCAGCACTGGGATAACATTGTTCCCACCGTGCTGTAGGATTTCAAAACCTAATTTGGTGTATTTTAGAGCTGGTAGCAAATCGCCAGTGAAAAGACCAGTCAGAATTGTTTTACCAGGAGCCTGGCATCCGCCACAGAGGACAGCAACAAAGGTAAAGGAGAAAGAGGAAGGTCCCCAGGGACCTGGAAGACTAAAGGAAATAATGAGGCAGTTGCTTTGGAGCCTGAAAACTGTATGATATAGCAGTTGCTTAAACAAGCAGATTGGAAGTAGACATATGACATGGTACCTTCATTCACGTTTAGCAGGAGCTTTCAGGAAGCTCCTGTCTGCCTTCAGATGGTCACAAGAAGGAGCACTAGCAGATTATTTACCCTTTTTATTCAAAAATTAAGAGGAGTCCAGCTGCACTGTGCAGAGGAGCACAGCGAGACACCCATTAGAGGGTATGGTTTTCTCCCTAGACAGAAGCAAAACATATGTCATACACTAATATTTCAGAACTAGTTCCTACTAACCACACAGTTAGGACATTAAATATACATTTCGGTGTCACAGCAGACACAGACACAAATAGGAGCACAGTGATACTTCAGTGTGATGTTCCAAGCTTAAAAGTCACTTACAGT
Organism: Zapornia atra; assembly: GCA_013400835.1. Classification (NCBI taxonomy): domain Eukaryota; kingdom Metazoa; phylum Chordata; class Aves; order Gruiformes; family Rallidae; genus Zapornia; species Zapornia atra. The sequence goes on from VZTU01000787.1 coordinate 1,077,816, forward strand.
AGAAGGAAACCTATTCAGTATTTGTTTTCCACTAGTACAAGTCAACAGTCCTAAGCAGATGGCTGCCTTTAGCATAAAATGAGCACCTGAGGAGGAACGGGGAAAGCAAGTAACTCCAACAGGCCATCTGTTTCTTAATTTTAAAGCAAAGGGCACAAAGAACTTTGAGGCACTACTGACTATATCCGGGCTGTGCCATACCCTCCCAATTACTCAATTGTCAGCATCAGTTAATTCCCCTATTGTTGTGATGTGATGCTTTCCCACGCAATGCCTGAGAGCCATAAATGATTGTGCCATGTGTCACTGCTAGCTTCTCCAGAGAAAGTGTTCCCCCAAGCCAAAATACTTCATTTGCAAATCACACCTGAGCAGGAGTTGATAGGAAAAGCTGGCTCCATCTGTAGTTACAGTGTCTCTCTGGCTTCGGCATGACATCAGCAAGTACTTAAATGCTTCACAAACCAGATCCTTGGAGCAAAATGTACACTTCTTTCAAGCAAATATATGCATTAACCTTGCTCCAGAAGGTAAATGTTTATAACACTACCTGTTATTTATGAAAGTTTTTGCTCTGCATAATTTACAAGAGGACAAAACAAAACTGTCTACTTCATGCCACAGACACTTGCTCTTTCTTTCAAAATATTAATCTCTCCTTTGGAAGGGAATCGCACGTGACACTGCTCACGGGCACTCTGTCCTCAAGCACCCACAGCCTGTTGCAGCCTAAGAACAACTGCTTTAGAAATGCACAGAATAACTTGGAAAGGTTCCTGCATTGGTGTTTAAGAAGTAGCATGTTAAACATAGAGCAATCCCAGGCTCCCAGCGTGATGTCCATGTTTCCTCTGAAAGTTTCTGGCATCCAGTTTTTTGACCACGCAAACTCCAATTACTGCACCAAAGGGGCAAGACTGTGAAGAACCTAGACTAAAAGTCTTACTCTCTTTCATAGCATCATAATTTACCATTTTAGGAGATATAAACAGCCTATAACTTGCCCAGAGGTCTGTATGTTACACTTATATGGTTTTACTTAAACAATTGCACCTCTCTCAAAAGCTGTGGCTTAAGATGTCTGCATCCTTGAGAGACCTCAACTCCTGCAGCTGGAGGTATACAGGGCAACCTGGCCTCTGTACCACCTGAAGGGTTCCCTACAAGAAGATGTTGTCCTGCCTCAACATTTTTCCAGTAGAATTACACCTGCACTCTAATATAACTACAGCAGCTTAACAACATCAACATGAACACAATTTCACCAGCGTAAAAGTGCTTTATAGCAGCATAAATATTCCTGTACAGGAACAGAAAAGAATAAGATTAGTGAAAGTACCTTCTTACTAATCTAATTGCCTCCACGTCACAGACAGTATCAGTGCAGCGTATTTGGTTTTAGAAAGCTTGTTTATAAATATTAGGCCCAAACATAGATACAAAATAAAATTATCCATGCCAGTTTTGCATGGCTTCAACAGAAGAAAAAGGTCTGTAAAAATATTTAAATAGGATATGCAATCTGTTCACAATAAGTGTTAAAAAGCCAGTGAAATTCAATTGACAAGAAATTATAGTGTTGACTGAAACTATGAAAGAACAAGGAAAAGGAGCAATTTTAAGATTTCTTATGAAGTAAATAAAATACTGAGAACAAAAACTTCACAACTGAAAGGGTAAAAATCAAAATAACAGAAATTTCAATTATTTAAGAGGGAGGGTATCCCAGGTAGCCCGAACTCTACCAGGCAGTAATTTGTAACAAGTGGAGACACACATTGTGCATGTGAAATTCATGAAAATGTGACAGCAGGGATCAAACACACAACAGTTTGAATGACAGATTTCCTTGTTCAACTCTCCACAGCCCTCTTGTCATTGCCTATCTGACAGGAAGATCAGAAAGGAAGACAACATTGACCTAAGGGGGCCTTTTTTCGCCTCCTGACAAGGTAAATGTTCCTCAGAGAATCCATCAACACATTAAATTAATCTTTAATCTCCTAGAAGAAAAAAAAAGGCAAGTAGTAAAACAAACAAACAAGTTAAAATTCAACCAAGTCATTTCTCCTCTTCTTCAGCAAAGACCCTGTTGTCCATGGATTATTTACGTTAACTGACAGATAGTTTTATCAAAGCCTTGTCTACAGGAAAAGAAAAGAATAATGCAACTTTAAATGCTGCTAACTGCAAGAAGGTCATAAAGATTTATGGTTTACCCTCCTGTAAATACCATTCTTTATAACTGATCCCCAGGAGATTTACTGAGTGCTCAATAACCTTTCTCTAGTGGATGCAAGCAAAATCATCAGCACCATCTCAAAACCCAGTTTATTCATCCAGCCAAGAGCACTGTGCCTGCAAATTGACCTCAACAGCACCGTTCCTCCTCTCCCCCTTCTGTAGGTTGGTGGTAATGAAGATGCTGTTGTGATGGAGAATCCTCCCAGTCAAGGTTGAACTTTAAATGTACTTGGAAAGAGTTCTCCGAGCCAAATGTCACTGAGCTGGCCTTGCGGACCCAGCAGAGAAGATGAAGTGTGTACCCTGGGCTCTGCAGGATTACTGCTAGAGAGACTCTTTCACCTTCAGCTGAAAGAAAAACTAAATGTTTGCACTGAACTAGGCAGTGACTTCGCAAATGGAAACAGGAGACACATCTGCTATTAAATCCTGTGTCATTTTCTCAACTTCAATGTTACCAGGGATCCCATTACTAGAAAAGGAAGATAAGCAAATAGGAAAATGTTCCAGTCAAATTTCTAGATACGTTAGCTGAAGCCTGCTGACAAACCCATCCCAAATTCTGTGCATAACGAATGTAAGAAAAGTTAGGACAGCGTGCAAGATAAATGATCCTTTTCATCTATCAGTAGAGCTTTGTATCCCTGCAGAGTGTGGCACACCACCATGACTGCCCAGCTCCAGATCCCCATTAATGACAACGGTCTCCAATGATGCATCCTCGTATCGTTATAACGCTACTCAGGATGCAGCCAGCCTCCAGAAAAATCAAGGCTTGCTCTGACACAGCACAAGGACAGTGTTATTTGGCACGGAACGGGTAGTTCTCAGGCTCAGCAATTTTAGCATTGCAACAAGCCCTGGCGAGCACCATGACCAATGCACACGAGCATGGCTGTGGATGGATCACCTGAAGAGCTGTTGCCTGCACAGCGGTCCAAATTCTGGATACTGCTGCAAGCTGTGCTCTTCCTGCTTAGAGTTATGCTCAAGAGAGACCTGGTCCCCTTAGCTGTCAGCCCGTTAGTGGGCTGACTGCTGGTACAATTCCACATCTCTATTAAGCTTTATTAATGCAAGGAACATGAGATAACACAGCTTCTTTTCTTGTCCCATGCAATCCCTCCTCATGACTTAATCTCACCCTGCAGCAGCTGTCCGTGCTAGGGGGGCTGTACAGACAGCACAAGGCTCCTCGCAGAGGATCACTTTGCTCCCTTCTCTTTTCTTGCATGAGAAGAAGTATTGGCAAGGCTGACAGACAATGAGGATATCATGTGAATGCCTGGCTCTTACAGGCATTTGCAGCCAGCATTCAGCTTTATCTCCTTCTGTGTAGTAAGACCAGCTTGCACACACTGCCAGGAGCAGACCTGACAGCATGCAAGTGAGCTTTAAGTCTCTGACCTATCTGATCTGCACTAGGGGGGGTTTGGCCCTCTTCCTACTCTCCAAATTATTTTCAATGATCTTCTGGAGAAGGCAGAAAGTGTAGCCCCATCCACACTACTTAAATCACAGCACTTCTAAGCAGAAAGTTTGGAGCAGTCCCCCAGGCCTGGACCTAAACTGTCCAATGGTGAAGATGAGATCGATCTGGAGTTACAGCTGTTACCCACTTAACACAAGTCTTATGCCTCACAAAGTTCCCAAGACAGATGCAAATCGATCCAAAGCTTTAGGGGGCTAAGATCTGGTATGCTGGTTTCTAACCCATCCCTAACTTAGAGCAAAATTAAATCCCGCCTGTAAGCATCCATCTGTTATTTTCAGTCACCCAGCACCAAATAGAATATTTAAGGAGTGATTTATGATTCCATTTATTTTACATACCTCAAAATGAATGCAAATAGCTAAATATTTTAAACTAACTAGTGAGCAGTTCCCAAGTGTCTGAAAACATCTGCATCTACCTCACCCACTCACAAGAGATTCCAAGTTTTTAAGTAAGAAAATGAGGTTTTAAATTATTCTATTTTCAGAGAAATTATGTCTTGAAGGAGATAACTTGGCCTTTGCAAAAAAAAACCCCAGCTCCCCTGGGTGACTTTGAAAGGCTACAAAAGAGTTCTTCCTTCCACCTACCCTCCAAAAAACATTAAATAGCAGAGATAAAAAAATAATAAAAAGGTCAAAGTTGTTTGAAGTTTAGTCAAACATAAATACCGTCTATGATAAGAGGTGGCCCTGGAGAGTGGGGATACCACTGACCTTTTGCAACACAAGAGTCAATAAGCAGCACCTAATGCCTGGGGAGATATTACAGAGGTCTCGAAGCATTAAAATATATGTGTAGGCACTAATCAGCCTGCACATTCATTCACACTTGTTTATTATTTCCACTGATCTCTCTGCCACGGGATGAGGGGAAATCCCCAGTGTTGCTAATGATCTAGTTCATGCACTGAATAAGTCAATCTAGATTGGGGCAGCAAAGATTAATGGAGTCTTTGCTGTGGGAGTTTTGCTTCTGTTCGTAGGAGATATCGAAAACACTCTCAACAGTGACTCCATACAAACAGAAAATTATTCCTATCATACTGAGCTGAGGTGGCAAAAAAAAAAAAAAAGAATTCCTCATTTGATTCATACCCATAATAAAAGAAGCCAGAAGCCTACAAAGCCTCTTCCTTTGCCAATTACAAATACTTACAGTGGATCTTTTAATGAGAGAAAAATGTTTCTTCCTTTGAGGCTCCTTGGGGATTCTTTTCCTATTTCTATCTTCCCAAAAAAGTGTATGCTGGAAGGTCAGTGGAGGACTAGAGGATCTGTGTTCTTTCAGCTGGCAGAAAAGGTCAGAGCAGTACATAAATGCCTATCCTGATGGAGTCCAGGCAGTAATAAGGAAGGCCATAAGAAGACCTATAAATAACCAGTATATTTGCCCTTTCTTGGCATATTTCCTAGAGTAAGGTGTTGAAAGCACTCTCAAAGACTTGATGGAAAGGAGTGCATCAGACCAGCTAATAAGTGCTGCTCCCCTCTTGTAGCATTGGACTCACAGAAGGCCACTTCAGCTGTCACAGGCCTCCAAAGTCTCTGCTTTCATGGTGTGACCATGTAGCTGGACTCCATGAGCCCTGTGATGCTATCTGACTGGAGAGCTCCTCAGGCTCTTCACACAACCCAACACCCAGCCTTTGGAGATCCCATCTCCTTAGAGCTTTAAACAGGTTTTTACATCCTCAAGCAATTGCTTCACCCTTTTTCTGGGTCCCCAGAGAGAGTTATGGAGCTACATCATGGGTGAAGCCTTTAAAAAGTTAAAGTATGGAGCATCAGACTCTTCTGCCTCTGTTGGCTGTAACTTCCTAGGTGTTTTTAATTCCTGCAAACATGAGCTGTATCAGAGCAACCTAACACTTGATCAAGATTTTCCTTCATCCAGAAAGCAGCACTTATGTCTCCCCTAATGCAGCAGCACTACCTCCAAATCACGTACCTAGCCCTGTATGTTGTAACCTGGAAGTTAAGCAACAAATCCCCAATAGCAGAGCTTACTGGGGCTCTCCAGGCTTCACTTTCTTGTGAGCTGCACTGTATGCTGGTGCCACAGCAGAGATGTCCTCTCGCAGGGGAGTCACACTATGCCCTGAGGTTACTTGACCTCAAGTTGAGAGCAGCCACGCAAACATGGAGCCCTGATGTGCTTTGTTACGTCTCTCATTGCATCTGCAAGGGATGGGGTTTGACAGGAGAATGCTCAGCCTAGCTCTGCTGTGTACCCTGAGATGATCAACAGAAATTGAGGAAAAGAATTAAAGGCTCCATGTTAACAAAAGAACCCAAACAACAAAAAACACACCACAAAACCCATAAGACTTATGTTGGAAAGCAGGCAGGGACAGAGAAGTGAGCATATGGAGAGAGCACGACTTTCTTCCTCTTGACGCAGCTTTCCTGAACTCCAGAGAAATGAAAGGAGCCACTTTGCATTCTACTATGGTCAGGACTCCACAAAGCTAAATGATATCACTAGGCTCCACTGGCTGTTACTAAAGAAAGATGATAAACAAATAACATCCTAGGAGAGTTTAGGAATAAAGAGGCCGGTGCTATTGTTCAGAGAAACGGAACAGTAAACGTGAGAGGGGCAACAAGGAGAAAAGCTATTATTCTGTATGAGCCTGGTGAATGCTTAAGAACTACATTAAAGAAAGTGTTCACTCAAACACTTCATCCAGTACCAACCCAACAAGTTTCAGAGGGTCAGTTCTGATCTTCATGAAATGCAGCAAGTTGTAGCCATTTACATAGATCAAGAGAGGCTTTGAGAGGCCAATACCCTCACCTTTAATGCTACCAGTGAGACAGCAACAGACATCCTGTAGCTTTCTATGGGCTCTGTTTGGCTCACACCACTCTGTGGATACGACCAGTTAGAACGGAGGACAGCAACAGCAGAAGACTATGTTTCAGTTTGAATCAAGCTTGTCAGTGTTAAATAGGAAATCTGGATCTGGGGTGGGTTCTCAGGCTAGCCATCTGGAGCACACATCTGGAGAGAAGTTACCCAGTGGCTGCATGCCACTATAATCATTCCTCCCTCAAGTACTGCAAATGGAGCATCAAAGCAGAAAGCAGGTGGTTCTTCCAGGAGGTAAATGAACCACAGAGAAGGGTCAGAAAGTGTGACACACATTTGATGAGGGTTTAGGGTTTTTTTCTTGCTCATAAAAATTGTCAGAACAAATTACCCATCGGATGTTATACTGGGTTACTACAAGCCCAACATCTCCATGCTTGTTGCTGCGCAGGGAGTGGAAGTTCAGTGAAAAGTTTCTTCAAATGGGCATTAACTTAGAAAGTAAAAAAACAGCATTTAGTTTCTCATGTGAGTACAGGCCTACTGTATCCCAATATTGAGAGACTTTCTCTCATACCACTGATATTCCTAATAATTTGGGGAAAGCAAGTTCAGGGGATTGTGAAATCTCTCAAGAGTTTCAAAAGTTCTCTCATTCTGCATCAAGACCATACTAAAAACCCTGATATCAAAGGAGAATACCTGCATAGGATGGAAGCAGTGTGAGTTAAAGTGCTGCTCTGATCTTTTTTCATCCCCACAAGTGCCTGCTGGTTGCTGCCTCTCTCCAGGGGGACTCCACCTGTCCCATGGAAGCGGACTACTACAATATAATATATTAATAGAGAACAGGAATTTGAACTGCACCTTTACCAAGCAAGAGCCCCAATACAGAAGCAAACTTCAGTGTTGGGAAGGTCTGGTCAAAACCTTTGTCAAAATTATATTAGAACTGTGAAAACTGCAGGAGTTGTGTGAATGCTGAAGTAGTTTTCACATTTTTTTGTTCTTTCAAAATGAAATCTTGTTTCAGAAGTCTGCAGATAAAACCTCAATATTTGAAAAGGGCCATGCATTTATGAATCTCAAAATGCTTGAGCCTCATTAGCATCTGAAGGCAAGAATTTTCTGTACTTCTTCAGCACCATACATGGTGAAGTTGGAGAATAGGTGTAGACCCAGGTAGAGAATCACAAAGCTTACAGCTCTGTCAAGAAGACCCACTACATACTTATTATAATGAACTCAAAGATAGCATGGATATTTTTTCAGGGCTTCCCAGCCCTCTGCACTTGTCCCATGCTTTCTTGGAGGAGGTGACACCCTGGCTCCTCTTGGCAAGCAAGCCAAAGGGAAGGGCTCCTCCTCTCATCCCTGCCACAGAAAATGAAACTTGAAGAACTTATCAAATCTTATTCTTGTTATTGTGCCTGGATCCACAGTACAAGAATAAAGACCAGTATTGCTAAAAGATTGAATGGGTCTAGAGTTCATCCTGGTATGAACAGCCACTTGAAAAAAAATCAGTGCTGGGAAGATTTTGACAGGCTGGCAACCTTTCAGCTTACTCTGTAAGTGATTTTAGTGTGGGGAGTTTGCTACTCACAAGAGCTCTCGTCCATAATCTGTACCAAGACTAACTGCAGTTTTAACTGCAGCTGGCCCAACACTTACAGAAACTACAACAGGACACAGAGAATATATAACCCTCTGAATTTTTAATGGGAACAATCCCTTGGAGGAATGTAGGAATCAGAAAAAGGTGGTCTTGGTTTTTTGTTGTAGATATTAAAGACAGTTATTTGGGGGATTCAGAATGAGATAATAAGTTCTTCCTTATCAGTTCAGCCCTAGCCTGGACCAAAAGAATTCAGGAAGTTGTTAGTATTTCATCCTCAGCGCAAAAGAAGCCTTCATGTGTCTTCTCAGAGTGTGTCTGGAACGGAACTCTGGAAATAAAATATGAAAGTTTGCACCCAATAGCAAGATCAGGAACATTCACATCCAAGGGGGACGGACCAGCTCCCTCATGCCTATCTGCTCCCCTACAGAAGAAACAGTGATGCATTTTCTTGGCAGACACACAGCTGCTCCTCACCTACAGACAGAAAACACTGAGGTTGGTGTCTGGCCAAGGCTAGACTGAAACCTGCTACCACAGAGATGCTGAAAAGCACCTGGCTTTGTGTGTGCGCTGTACTGCAACCATCTACTGCCCAGGTGGTTTAGGTGGAACTTGCAATAACTGCTGCCTTTCACTTTTAGCCTAGGACCAATTAGCAGGGTGTTTTTTTAGAGGCTCTTTCGCATAGCCTGCTGAGTCCATGCTGGTATTAAAGGAATACTCATTGTGGAGCAAATAAAATTAACACCAGAAGAGGAAGAAGAAGAGAGTACAGCAGCTCAGATCTCTCCCTTGCAGGGAGATCTGCACTGCTGCACCCAGATGTTGGGGTTAGTTTATCACCAAGTCATTCACATTAACTTGGGTTAAGTGTAATACTAGTGGCTGGGTTTTCAGGTCTTTGAATTTGTCTTTTCTTTGATTTTCTTTTATTTCTTTAAAACCACTTTGAAGAGAAGTTATTCTTCTGAAATTGCTTCTAAGAATCAAAACGTAAAAGGCATGAAGAGAGGCAGGTCTCATGCCTGCCCTGCGACTGACACAGGTATGAATAAAGCAGGCACTCCCAGACATGCTGGCTGGGCAGAGTCCCCAGAGAGAGCCTGGCCACACTGCTGCAGAAGCCAGCCTCTCCTGGTGCCTCACCTCCACTGTCTTTCAACTGAAATTCTTCTGTTCAAGATCTTTTTTCTTTTCCTGCTCCCCCTTCTCTCAGCAGAAGAGAGGAACAGAGGAACATCCACAGTTACTGTAGGACACAGATCACCAAGCCTCTAAGCCACCAGCCTGCTCAGGCTGCAAAGCCATTTGATGCTTGAGGATGACTGCTCACACTTCATGATCCACATACCTAGATCTCACCCTATACATATCCTTTCCTACATAACTCCATCTTTTAGTTCCAATAAGACAGAAGTTCCAGTTATAACACCGCATGATCAGGTCTACAGAACATGAAAAATCACAGCCAGTACTTCTTGGTCACATCTGAGCAACTGCACATGTGCTTTGCCTACCACCTGTCCTTGTATTTTCATAATTTTTCCTAAACAGGAAACATTTATTAAACTCATTTCTCATTCAGGTTAACAGACCTGCTCTAAAAAGTCCACCCACTTCAGGAAGCTGTATAAACAGGAGGAACGTTTCACAGAAGCTGTGTCTTACAATATTTACACGAGGTCATACAGAGAACCAAATCCAGCTCTCACTTCTGAGAGCTAAACTCAGCTCTCTCCAGAGTCCTTTCCTCCCAGACACTAAACCAACTTTTCTTTTCCTGAAATTCTCCTCTTTCAAAAGCAGATCTCTAAGGCATTCACTACAACACATAAAGCATCCTGACAAACGCCATCAATTTAATTCATATTAATGGTCATGAAAGTTAAATAATAGATGATGCCCACTGTATTTGCACATCTGTAAGTTCTGCCACATTACTGGGGGGGGGGAAAGCCCTGCATTTCTTTTGCAGAAGAGATGGACAATTAGCTCTTTAAAACAAAAACCTCTCTTCATTAACTGGAGACCAAGTCTTTTGTTGACATTTATCTAGTGTGATTCTCTAGAGCAGAATAATGAATGTACCAGCATACAGGCTGCTCGTGCCCAGCCACGTACCTGTGAGGGCCCAGAAGACAGGCCGTATCACAGGCAGATCTGCTAACAACTCCCAGGGGCCGGAGCTGTGGAAGGCAGCCTCCCTTCCCCTGCCAAGCAACACGACCAGACTTCATCACACCTCCATGTTTTATGATACCTCCTGCTATGCACTGTACTGACAGGCCAGAGAGAGCCAGTACAAAGTGTTCCCTGCCCTGTGCCTAGCAGATGGCAGGACTGGCAATTACACAGCCAAGATCCAGCCAACACAACACCAAGCATTGCACTGCGCATCCCCGGCACCGAGGTGCTCTGAGGAAGACTGAAGGCAGCATGGCAACACTAATACTGACACCACAAGGCATCAGGCACCTCAAAACCTGGTGGCACAGACTGGGAAACAAGTCATGTTTGGAGTTGGGTGCTGGGTTTGAGAGAGAAGGGGCCAGTCCTTGGGAGACACATGCTAATTTGACGCTCCCCTCCAGTGACAGCCCCTCAGCAGAGAGCAAACCCCACAGCCTGACTTGTCAGCACTGACTGGAAGGCAGCTGCGGCCATGGGAGCCAAGAAAGTTTGTCTCTGTGTACAAAGGCAAAGTTGTTGGTGATGGAAGGTAGAAAGGAAAAAAAAAACCAGCCTTCCAGCACTGCAGCTCTCCCTTTCTCTTGTTTGCTCCTGGATTTCAGGCTTTTGCAGGTGGCTACCTGGATAGACAGGGTATTAAGACACAGAGCTGCTCGACGCATTTCCCACTTTCCAGAGAACAGCCGTTGAGCAAAGCACCAATGCCAATTCATCACTGCAGAGCTGCTCAAATCCTCTTCTTTCCCCTGCCAGCTGGGGCCAAGCGCTCTGGGTAAAATGCCAGCAGTCGAAAGGTTAATAGCAATGGGACTGCAATTCAGGCTTGCTGAGATAAATGAAGGTAGAGTGCAAGGAAAAGAGGGGAAGAGGATCCTTGTTGTGATTTCATGGCAGTCTTTTTCTTCTATCATCATCATCTGAAAAGCACGTTTATGGAATTCACTCTCCAGCAGGCCCATTGGAGAGACAGCAGAAGACAAAATGTCCCCAAAACTCACCCAGTCTGGCAAAAAGCAGCACTGTGTCTATTGCTGTAACACATCAGCAGCCCCAAATATATCCTTAGTTGAGCCTCACAGCACTGACTTGGCTTTGTTGGAAAAAACTTAACTACTCATTGCATGCTAGAGACCATATACATCATCTCTGTGCTGGCCACAGGAAAATATACCTCTGTGGACTCAATATAGCCACTGACTTGCTCACAGAGCTGCAGAGGCACAGCTTACTACTCCAGAGCACAGAGGGCTCGATCTGCATCCAGAGACTCCAAAATCCTGAAACCAGCCTCAATACACACAGGAGTCATTCTGACCAACCTCAAAGCTGTAAACACAAGGAGATGCTGCAGGGCTTGCTGTTCGTAGCAGCTAATTGGGATATTTTAATACCAAACTGCCCATTGAGTTCAAACCCAAACCACCTTAACTTTCACTCAAGTTGCTGATGTTCAAGAAACTATTTTTCACTCTTGTTTTCATTCAATCATTTCACAGCTGATGCTCACACTTACCTAAAACAAAACATTTTTTATTTTGATAAACTATAACTGAGCCAAGCAGCAAAACTGGTAATAAAGAATAAAAAAAAGAAGAAAAATGCAATGCCAAGAAGAAAAAGAAGGATGATCTTTTAATATAATGCATAGAAAAAAAAAAAAACCAGAAAGCTTTTAACATATGTATTTCTCTGAAAAAAAGATTTTATTGAAACCTAACACATAATGAAGAATTATGATCAGTTGTATGGCAGTTATTAGAGAATGAAGCTAGAAAGAATGTAGACTGCCATCACTCAAAATCTTACTGAGTTGCAGCGCAGCAAAATATTTAAGTAATATATAACCAATATATATTTTAATATATTATATATAATGTTTTTATATGGATATATAACCAATTTTATTAATTTCAGGCCAGAATTATTTTTTCCAGATGCCTTCAGGTCTTCTGTTGCTCATCTTTAAAAGCATCAGAAAGTTTTTGCTGAGGCAAAGGGAATATAACCCAAGCCTTACAAAGAAGTTATACAAACAGACCTGACTTCTCCATGTACTTACAATTTAGGATGCAGTTTTAGCTATCACTGGCAAACTTTTAAAAGAAATATGAAACTTAATTTTTTTATTTGTAAGCAATGATAAATTACAACACTAAATTAATTCATTTCAGTACCCTAGGTATAAGAAATCAACTTTGTTGCTTCACCGATTTCAAAACCAGCCCTGAATTCTATATCCTGTAGAAAACATTTCTTCCTGCAGTCCCTGCAAAGGATTTATATATCAAGTTTCTCATTTTCCTGCAGCAAACAAATATTGAGATAAAACTTATTTTAAAAAGTTATTTGTCATCTCTAGCAGCAAAATCATGAGAGCACTAGAATGGCATTTTGGAACACAAGCAGTTTTTAAGACAAAAGGTTTAAATTTTTTTTTAAAAGAGCAGTGAGTCTATAAGAGTTCTGCACATCTCACTCAAGTATTATTGCACACCACAAGCCAACCAAAAAGGCTTCTTTTCTTTCATTCTTCCTGTCATTTCTTCATACAAAATATTTGGTATACCACCTCACAAGCTTCTATTTGCATTATTCATAATAGCAACTTGCAACCACAAATGAGGACACATAATTCATTTATATTTCACATCATTAAGAGGCGTATTATAACTGCAAGCAGTAAATAGGAAATATAATAGCGTTCAGCTTTGTCATGCACTGTGAGCTAACAGGTATTGAAACTTTGAAAGTCTCAGTAAATGAGAAACTTTCTTTTTTTGTTAGGATGGATTTGAAGCGTGAGGAAAACATGAGCTACACAAACAAAAGGGAAGTGGCAAGGGATGCATGCACTGAGCACGTAAGTCTATTTAAATATTCCCCAACAATTAAAAAGTGACATAACTTTCTCTGTGAAGCTGCAGGCTGAAGCATCTGAACTCCTGTCTGAGATAAGCAGCCCAAGTCCCCTCTACAATGACAACAGCAAAAACCCTGCATCTCTGGTTGAAGTCAGAGCAATGTGGGAGCTCAGGATCAGGCTGGATCAGTCCCACTTTTGATAAAGTGAATAGCTGCAAAATTCAGTTTATCAGTGTCCCTGCTGTTTAAAGGGCTTTGTGTGAGTGCTGGTCCCAACCGTCACATACAGCTCCCACAAATACTGACAGACTCCCATGTATGCCAATACAACCATTACTAGTATCAGCCTTTTCTCTTTTAGTAGACTTATTTGACAGCCCAGGGGCTGAGGTGATCCCACCAGATAGGAAACTATCTAATTTCATCTACCTCAAACTTTTGCCTACTTTTATGAAGGGTCAAAGGGTCAGGAACTGAAACTTTATAGCTGGTATGCGAAAGAACACATTTAGTTCCCTCCTACTATGCTTTATTACCTGAAACTGGAGAATACACACCACCAGAGGCCACATGATGATGCTCAAATCAGCCAAACCCACCAGCATCAGGGATGTCCCCATACCATAGTAACATCTGCCTGGCCCAGGCATGCAAGCAACAAAACACCCATCACCAACTTCTTCTGAAGACCTCTGAGGAAATGGAGAAGCAGCCCGTGGTCAGCCACTAGTCTTGAGGACTTTCCTGAAGACTGAACTTACTTGAATACAGATCCCATGTATATATTTATGCACAGTACAGCTGTGAAACAATATATATAGTATCCTCTTGGTGCCTCCTGATAGAGTCATGAGAGACTACTCCGAAAAGTCACTCTGTCTAGCTTGGCACAAGATGGCTTTGCAGGGATTAAAAGCCAAATTACAATCATAAATAGTAAGTATAAATGGAGAGGCTTGTCCTGGGATCTGTAGAAAATCTGGTATTTCTCATCTCCACGAGACAGTCACAGCCCTTGGGGAAGAGCAGCAGAAGCCCATACTACTTCTATGATATGCACCAAAAGTATCACTAAAGAGGAGTTTTGCAACTCTGCAAACTCCAGCAAATCTCCTAGAACACGGGCGCCTAATTCCCAGCCAGGCCTTCAAAAGGCTCAGCCTAACCTCGGATGCACTGCAGACATCAAGGGCAAGAAACTGTAAGACAGCATTGGCAGCAAAGCTAACGTCTATGTCAGGACACGTGACAGAGATGGCAGTGAGGGGCAGGACAGGAGAGCAGAATTGCCTCTGCTCCACCTCAGACACCATGGACTGCTCCTGGGACACAAACCCAGCCCGGGAAAGGCACAGGACTGCTGCCCATCAGAAGCACAGGAGCCTTCCTTTAGATAGGGGCAAAGAAGCCCTGGTGGAGAAGGTAGAAGCACAGTTACACCCAAACACATCAATGGGGCTCGCTCAAAGAGCTGAGTCACCATCCTGCCAGACTCTAGCACTGGGGGCTGACCATTTAAATTCTTCATGCTTCCATTTACCCTTTGCACTGGTTTCCATCAGCATTATAGCTGAGACAGGCACAGTTTCTGGCAGTCCTACTCCCTAGTCCAGACCCATCACAATGCTCTCTTAATCTTAATGCAAACGTGCTCTTGCCTACTGACACTACTAGAAACCAAGCAAATATTCGTGGCAGTGCTATAGATCTCCATTCCAAAGGAGAAAAGCTCACTTGTTTCAGAGCCATTTGTATGCAGATGCTTTTTCTGATTTGTTTCTGCAACATGGATCTCAAATTCAGCATTCCTCTTGCAGGGACAGCGTAAAGCAGTGGCAGAAAGATGGAAAGCAGGTGACCACAGTGATAGAACAATTATACTATAAGAAGAGATCACAGGAAATGCATTCAATGCTGCAATGTTAACACAGCAATTACTCCTGAAATCCAAGTCCCAGCAAAAAGAGATTGGTTCCTTTAAACAAGTCTTGAAGGAATCAAAATTCATTGCACTTCGTATTTCTCTTTTTGCAGTTATTTTCCAATGCATTAAAGGAAGGAGCGTGAGGATGTTACACTTCATTTCAAGCATCCTTGATCTTTGCTTCACTGTTTGTCTCATTTGTTCTAAAAGCCATTTCTGCTTTCCCCAAGACAGTCACAGCACCTGGGAGAAAGCAACAAAAAGCAGGGAAAGGACTAAAGGCTTTACACTGATTTCCAGGGCAGTCTCACTCCTCTGCTGCATGAGCTGTGGTTACAATATACAACGCGGTTTATCCTCCAGAGGGGTAACCCACACTGCCATGATTAAGCCTGAAAGAGCTTTAGATTCCTGTAAAGCTTACAGCCTAAGCCCCTGGCAGACAAAGGGTGGCTAAACTCTTTTCTGCAGACTACCTGCTTTGGAAACACAAACCACTGAAAACCCACACAGCACCAAAACCTTGTTATTACACTTTTTTTCCTGCTAAAAGTCTAAAACAACCACCTTAGAGTTCATGAATAGGGCAGAAAATCAGGAGGTTAAAGTCACAGTATTTTATACACATTTTTAAATCAACAGAACACAATGTTCTTTTTACGCTCTGTTGTTTGACTCTTGAAGACCAAATCATAACACTTTGTGCTTGAAATGCCTTTTCCTTTTCCCTTTGCAAAGGAACAGTTGAGCATAATCACAGGACTCTCCAACATTACCAAATACCCAGAGACATTTGGCGAAACCACAAGTGTTAGCAACTGTGATTACAGGTCATTTCATCCTGCCTCCCCGATTATTTTGCCTTTCATCCATTGGATGCCAAGTGTATTAGGTGTCACACAGGTACAACAGCTGCTGCATCAATCCAGATGCCTGTTTTCAAAGTGACCACACTAAATCCCCCTTACAAGGAAGAATCGGGGAGCACAGCACTTTGAGCCTCGTCTGTAGCCTATCTTTGCACAGAACAACTCCTGGGGGTGGAAAGGATTGTAAAAATGGCAGGAGCTCCATATTTCTGTACCCTCTTAATCCTATTGTGGTTGACTGGGACCTGTTCTTTTGGGATGACTAGTGAAGTTTGAAGGCTGCTCTCTCATTTGTGCTGCAACAGCTCAAAGCTGCAACCAAGGATTAGCCTTGTATTAGCTGTTCTGGTTAGTTACTCTCTTTTTTCCTCCTTTCACCATTTCTATGTTGCCCTCTTCCATTTTTAGGAGGGAAAGATAGTATCCAGATAAGTCAATATTTAACACTAACATCCAGGAGACACTTGGGGGTGACTTATGCCATCATTTGGGCCAAACTGCATCTGCAATGCAGGTAACAACAGTTGTACCATCTGGCCCACAGTACACACACTAGCATATAAACATTTATATAATCAAAAATGATTATAAGCTGAAGTTTTCAAAACCAACTAGCAGCATCTGGAAATGCTCAATAAAAACTAATTCTTGGGTTCATCTCTGCAGCACAGGTTTCCCAACACACAAATCCAGTCACTGAAGACTAAACAAGACTTCTACAAGAGTAGGATGTTTTCAACATGAAAATGCCCTAACAGCAGCATAGGTGATGCTGGCTAGGAATCTCAGCTTCCTTTCTCTAGTACTCCCAGCTGAGGTTTGGGACAGGCTGGAGCCTTGATTTTAGCAATGCAGCAAAGTAGCACTGTGCCCAGCCTCCTCCTATCCCTGCTTCAGGGAGAACATCAGTGGAAAGCACAGAGAGGTACTTGCTGTACCACAGCGGTCATCTAACTTCACCCAACCCATTTATTTGAGTCCCAGAAGCAAGAAAAATTAGACTGGCTTGGCAAAGCTCAGAGCAGGGGGAAGTCATGGCTTCAGGTTATCCAGAAGTACCTGGAGGCACCTGGTTTGCACCCACACCTTGTGCAAAAGCTGACACCCATTCAGTTTTCCCATTAGAGGCAACCTCTGCCTTCAGCACCGTCTCTCAGCTAGCAACAAAAGCCCTAAAGCCCTGGGTGTCTCTCCCTCCAAGAGCTAGCCAAGATCCAAACTGAGGAGAGAAGACTCACCCCAAAGCTGCCTAGCTAGAGCCTGGCATATCACCATGCTTACCTCCCAAATCTTCAATGTTCCACTCATCTCCACTCGTTAACAGGATGACCTTGCTCCTACCTCCACTTCTCACGGACACTGGGAAGGGCTGGCTGTGACCCACAGCTAGACAAAAACTAGCTCAAATTTATACTGAGACAAGGAGCACAGATCTGCCCTGCTGTCAGTTTTTCTATTTGGTGTAACTGGCAGTTGAAGCAGAAGTCGTACAAAGGAGGCCAAGTCATAAATAGTCTCGTAGAAATGATTTCGTAGAAAACCCATGAGCCAAGTTCATCCATGTGGAGAGGGAAAAAAAGCACTTATTGACTCAACTGTATATTGGCAGACTGAGGCAAAGCACTGAGCTTGCTACCAGTCTGAGAAATTGCTGCTGTGAGATGTTAACCACTACACTAGTCTCCTTCCTTCCAAGTTTTCCTAGTCTGGAGTATACAGCACAGAGCCTAGGAGGACAGAGCCACCATGAACTTGAACTGAAAGTCTGTTTCTAAGACATGCCTGACATTTTTTTGGCCTTCAAAACTTTAAGGGTGGTCTTTTCAGTTTTATCAGCAGGCTCCAAGAGTACAGACAGGATGAGCAGAGTAAAGAATGAACCAACTGAAACCTTATAGGGTCCCAGAGAAAATATTTAACCCAGGATTCAACTATAAGAAATATCTAGAGGGCCAAATTTGTTATTGCCTCCTACCCACAGGAGTAAGAGACAAACACATGCCCCAGTGCCAAATGCATGCGAAACATTGCCAAATCAGATGCAAAGGAACATTTTGAGCCTGCCTGGCACTGGCATGAATGAAACACCAAGGTGCAAGAGAGACCAGAAAAATCAGGCTCTAGGAGCCTTCTTTGTGCATCTAAAGAATTCACCAGAAGGGAAAGCTTTTAAAACTTTAAGTACAGAGCTCCTGGGAATGTAGTAGTTTTGTCTATAGAAGAACAGAGCTGTCAGAAGCTAATATGCTTTCAATTTGTGAAATCCATGCTATTGGAGCAATCCTCACCGGGTACCTTTTATTTACTTCTTCCTTGGCAAAGCCCAATTACTGAGATGCTCCATGAGTGATGCTCCTGGCCATCCCAGGTGACAGCCAGTTCTGCTGGTGAAAGCAACAGCTTTTGGGGCTTTTGTGGATGGATCCATTTTATCCTTCTTTGTTTATCCAAAGAAAAGCAAAGCACCAAGTGTCCTGGAAGAAATCACAGTTAAGTAAGCTTTCCACATAGAAAAACCACAACAGAGCCATTATTTGGAAACACTTCCTTAACAATACACCCACAAACAACACTGAGATTGCTAATGTGTCCCAGGACGACTTGTGCTCCAGTGGTCTGTCTCTCCTATGTTTTCCAAAAGATTCCTGCTCCTTCTATCTCCTCTTTTCTCACAGAGAGGACTGACACAGACAGGGAGACCCACCTCATTTAAAGACACACAGAGCATTTGTGATTTGGCACAGACAAGTACAGCAACTCCTTGACCTCCAGCAATCGTTGGGCTACTTCAACATTAATAGTTTCCAATTGTTCAGAAAAATTACTTCAAAAAAATTGTCTGCCTTCCCAGACCACTGAGCTGACTCTTCCTTCCTCTCCAGCACCTTGTTCTGTTCACAGCCCATCCTGCCAGCAGAGATGTGTTCAGAAACGGAATTGAGCCTCCATGGTGCTGGCGACACACATAATTCACAGCTGCTGAGCAGAAACTTCTCCTGCCACAGCTCCTCTGATCTCAGTGAGATCATGTCAGCTGCATGCCTGCAAACGGTTTAACGTGGGGACTGCTAGCACAGAGCATTAGTACTTGTCCCAGAGTGACCTAAGTCACATCTACAAGCTCTCCCTGGCTGTAGTCGAGATGGACAGAGGTCACGCTAAGTGCATTAGCCAGCTGGGAGGAATGGTAGAGCCCCTGCCCTGCTGCAATGGGGAGGGGGAAGAAAAGGGAGAGGGTCCTGGTAGGACTGAAACTGGCTGCTATACTCCAACACCAGCCTTGGTATTTCTGGGACCAGTCTGACATCTGCTGCAGGCCTGAGCACTGTCCCACCTTCAGACAGGCCTCCAAAACTTTACACAAGAACCCCAACAGCTCCTCACCTCCCACAACTGGAGTGCCTGAAACAAGCCTTCGCAAGAGGGATGGGGGGAGCTGGCTGAGCATCACTGCTTCCTGGAGATTTGCTCTGTAAGGGAAGTTCTTTGCCTCGAGCAGATGTGAAGAGCTCCCAGCACACAAGAGAAAGCAATCCCAGGCCACAGCAGATGCTTAAGGCACCTCCTTTTCATTTAATAAGAAAGGCTAATAAGTCAGAGAGTTTAAAGAAACATGTGGTTTGAAGCATCTGTTGTCTACTAACCACAGCTTCTCTTGCCCAAAGATTAATCAGCTGAAATGTTCCTTCCCTCCCTGACAAGGCAAAGTACAAACGAAGGGCAGCATTTGGTCCTCGGCTCATCATCCCTTCCTACCCACCCCAAAAATCCCCTTTTCTAGAGATACCCATCTTTATCACTTCCTTCTTGTCAAAGCTAGATTAAAAACACACACACCCACATCTGGTGCCTTTTCTGAACACTTATGCTTCAGGAAGATGCTTTCTGAGAAATCACAACATTGGCTTTATTCCCAGCTATTGCTCTTTCATCCCCTTTTTACTTTCAATAGCCCTGTCATATATACAGGATTTTTTGATCTCTAGATGCAAGGAGAGCTGCATCCTAACAGAGACCAGCAAGAAACAAGGGCAAGAAAGAAAAATAAATACTCCTGAAGGAAAGAGAGGCATGATGAACTCCAGTATACCTTAGAGCTTTAGAAAGTGAACTGTGGTTGAACCCAAATACTTGATTTTTCCAGAAACAGCATGGTGTATCAAAGGCTACTCCTCAAAGCCACATTCATTCAGTAGCTCACTTGGAAAATCCTCCCCACACAGCTCTCAAACATCCAACCTGGACACAGATGAAACCTGGTGGATGCTTCTAACCCACCTTTCCGAACAGATACCACCATCACCCCTGCTCTCCAGTGCTCACTGCTTCTTTTCCCCAGCACTGTCACATCCATCTCAGCTATTTTAGTGATAAGGATCCTGACGGGGGGAGCATAGCTAATGCAATTGTGCGACCCCAGTCCTGCCCCCCTTAATACCTGTGCACATGCAGCTCATGGCTATTGAGTTCCCCTGGAGATCACAGAATCAAACAAGGTTGGAAAAGACCAACACAGGGGATAATTCAGTAACTCCTACTCACCTATTGATGAAAACATAAATGAGATAATTTCCAACTATATTTGAGGCAAGAGAAGCTTGAATCCAGAGGCAAATATTTACATTTAAACTTCTTTTTTGAGGACTATCCTTTGCTGTTTAAGGAGAGAGAGAACAGCATGCGACCTACAAGTGTATGGGAATCAACATGACCAACGTCATGAATACAAAGCACATCGCTGCTGCTGAGACTTTATTTCAAGGCCAGGTTGTGCTGGGGTATGCATTCAGAGTTACTAGCTTATTTCAGAGATCATTCCACTGACATAACACACAAACTAAGGACCAAACAACAGATTGCATCTTCAAATCTAAAAATATGTTTACACATATCCAAACATATATATTTTAAATTATTCTCCTTTTCATTCAGTCAGTCTGGTGAAGAAGAGAGAGCAAAGTAAAAGCCCTGAAGTCCTTCACTAGAGTTTTCAACAAGCTCAGTTTAAGCACTGGCAATTCAAACTTCATCAATGCCAGTGTGATTGCAACTGCTCCAGGGCAGTCACCCACTGCACGGGGCTGGCGGACCAGAGATCACGCAGCATCGTGCTGTTCCCAGGTCCCAACTCATCCTTGTCACTAATGGGAGCTAGTACTATTTCTGTTAGAACTGAATTTAGAAATCCTAAATTGCTGGCTGATATTAACAACTGGACAAGTGTTAGTTTAGTTATCATCTGCTAGCTGGGACCTGTCCCAAGTTCAACAGGAACCAAAAAGCTGATGGGACTGTCACCCACCAATCAGGGGAGAGAGGTGGACTAGCACTGCCAAAGCTAGTTCCAGCACTAGGCACACCCACATCCAAAAGCTTCAACCTGCTTTTCATATTCTCACCATAGGAAAAAAAAATAGGGGTTTTATCAAACCCACAATTAGCTCATTCTTCTAATCTTGTTTAGTGAAAGGAAGACAATTATTTACTTCTAAAAAACTTTTAGTAATTTCATATCTAAAACTGGGGGGTGAGGCTTGCCACAAACAATTCTGCATACACCTTATTAGAAAGGCTGCCTGCATCCCAGCTCAGAGAGCATAGCCTGATAAAAAGGCTTAATACATAAATGCTTGTTTATGTTTGGAAAGTTCCTGGACCTTAGCCAAGCATACAATGTGCTGAGGAAATACAGACACACAAGGGCCTGCTTTTAAAGCGATGCCTGTTGGCAGCTCTGGATTATCCTGAGTGACATTCTGTCCAGGTACAGGAACAACACATGTCCTTCCCTGCTGCTGAAAGCAAAAAGCCAGATTTTAATACCTGATGGAAACGACCTTACTTTTGGGAGCACCCAGACCTGGGGAAAACATTCTGCTTAGAAAAATTCTGATTTCTCCACATATAATTGAGCCACTTTCCAATGACAAAAGCTTCAGGTAGTGGGTGTAATCTCCAAGCTGCTGCCATGATGGTCTTCTGGTAATGCCTGCAGCTTACATAGAGATGTTTTACCCCAGATTTCAAGGAAACAACACTTAATGCTCCCACCAACACACAAGGATCCTAGAAGCACAAAGCAGGGCAGTGACTTTCACCCAGGACCATCCAGCAGCTCAGGCCCGGGAAGGTGCCCAGCCTCCCAAGTCCCAGCAGACCTAAGGCACAGGGTTACAGCTGAGCCACCTGCAAGGCAATTGCTCTCACCCTGATCCAGGGAGAAACTATAAGCACATGGCTTACGTAGGTTTGGCTTTTACTGGAGTTAGTGAGGCACAAGCACAGGAGGAAGGCTTGACTGACCTGCTGAGATAAGTTCATGTGCACATCCAGATGACATACCAGGCAATCTCACCAAAATGGGGCATCTATTTTTTACCCTGCTATCTTTGGCTGCAAAGGATGCTAAGGTTTAGAGACAGGCCAAGGGTTGACCCAGCACAAGACAGGTCTCAGGAGAAACCCAGAGTCGGAATGAGTTATCAGAGCCCAACCATCAATAAACTCCAAAAAAAGTAATGATTTTCTCCCTAGGGTGACAGGCAGGTGCCTCCAGCAAGTGACAGCAAACTCACCAATTCCCACTGTCAAAAAGTTACCTTAAGAACACGCTTATGTGGGCTATGAGTAGTTGTGTGTATGAAAGGCAAGGCTATTGTAAATGCTTCCTATTGCAAAGAGCCTCTTAATATCATGGATAAAAGTGCTATGTCCATTGCCACAGAATGCCCCTTTGAGGTCCACAGCACTGATTGATGAATCTGACCCTGAAGAGCAGCTTCGAGATGGCTTCTCCCATTTAATGGGTCTGCATTTCCTTAAGGGCTCTCTCTAGAGTGCAGTAAGAGAGTGATGGAGGGGGGAGTAAGAGGTCTGTAAAACCAAGAGTGGAAAGGTACTGAGAGGGCAACTACTCCCAACTTAATAAATGGGCGTGGAGGGGTGGAATTTGATGAAACGACCAGACAGCATGTCTAACACAAATTAAATAAAGTGCTTTTTTTACACAGTTAATTTATGGACCTCCTTGACAGAAGTTATTGCAGAAGACAAAGGGGTTTTAAAGGTTTTAATAAGGGACTAGACAAAGTCATGAAGACTTAGTGCCTAAGGGTCTGGCTTGAAAGCTGCTAAACCAGCAACTGCCTAAAACTGGAAAGGTTTATTTGAGACAGGCTCAGCATCTATTTGTTTCTCATGACTTTTTCAATGCATCTGCCACTAGACAGACTTGGACCAACCAGATGATGGCTACTCCTATGTCATCATTAGCAGTGAGCAGGAGCAGAGGACAATGAGGAGCCAAGCTGCTGCAAGGGAAGATCACAGGAGCCAGCCCTTCATGCAGAGCATTGGCTTCCAGACAGCAGGACCACCGACCCATTTTCTCCTAGATCACTACCAAAGACCTTTGTTTGCTTTTCAAAGAGAGTGGCTTTAATTTTGCCTGCCCATGGAGTCACCTTCCAACGTGTAGATGCCCAAAGACCAGTCCCAGTGTGGCTCGTATTGTGACCAGCAGACAGGTCAGAGCTGTCCTCCAGCTATTTTCATACCACTTCTTAAATTATCCTTATTAAGTGAAAGAAGATATTTTAAGGTCTTTTTCTCTTCTCATTAAAGCCCCTGTCACAGGAATTACTTGTCACCACAGGTTTAATCTACTGCAGAGTCCAGCTTTCATGTGTTTGCATTCATGAGAGGAGGGACAGAACACGAGGAGGAAATTGGACCAAATTAACCTGCTCCCATGACAATCCACAATAATAACAAAAGTGGAAAATGGCAGAGAATTAAACTGTTCTTGACAAAAACTGTAATGACCTCCAAGAATGCCTCTAAAGTAACTGTCCAAGTAATAGTTTCCAAGTGTAATTTCAAGGCTATGCTATGCAGACTCCCCTTGCAGAATTTCAAGCTAACAAGCCTGAAAAAAGAATGAATGTGAGGAAGAGGTAATCAATACTATAATTAGCAACACCATAATCTGAAACAGGGAGATTTGGTTAAATAAGGACAGGTAGATTGGGTCAGGGAAAACTCTAAAGTAAAGAGAAAAGTTTAAATCGGATTTGGTTTTAGCACTGGGTAAAAAAAAAACCACTTTAAAAAGAAGTTATGCAACAGGATGCCCTGCTCCATTTCAAACTCAAAATGATAAACAGGTGGGAGGGACAGCACTAAGCAAAGCAAACTTATTTTAGATAGGATAGCCTTAATCAGTCAATCCCTCCCCAAATAGGGAGATAGCATCAATCAAAGTCAGGGCAGAATTAGAACAAAAGGCCATCTGAGGGTGGGACAAACCTCTGAACAAAAAGGATATCCAAAATAAAAGTATTTCCACTGAGTTAAGAACAGAGGCTGTATGTTGCGTCTTCCATTTTAAAGCTGGCTGAGGTAGCCAGGGCTATGTTTTCCAGGGATTAATAAGGCAGAGAGAAAGAAAAACCTTGTTACTGTCCTTGTAACAATGGCTGTGGCACTATCTAAACGCTCCTGTTCAGAATCAATATTTCTGAAAATGGTGTCAGTTGCCATCATGTCAAAGAAAAGATTCAAGAGGTTGTCCCTGAATCATGAAAAGAGACTGAAACGTTTGTCTTGAGGACGATGCTGTGTTCTGACACACCACCCCCCGGCCACATCTAGGTAACATAAAACCACTCTGGCTGTGTGGATGCACAACTGATCATGGTTCAGGAACAGTAGAAATACAAATTATTCCTTCAAATGAAACTGAGTAGTGATACAGGATTGTCATAACACACCTCCTTAATCTATTCAGACTCTACAAGAAGAAAGCAAGCAATCCTTAGAGGACTTCCTCTAAGTATAAACAATAATATATTACCTAAGGGCTTAATACTTCTGCACTAACAAAAGTCTCTGAAGTGTAGCACAACTGAGACTCCCAAATTCCTTTTCAGTACAGTGAGCACTTCGTGTGGGATTCATTTGCCCACCTGCAAACACCTGCAATGTGCATGTTCACATAGGCTAATTCACTTAGACTCCATATATGCAAAATCTAGGTGCTTCTGCAAAGAAATCCCTATCCTTCCATGACTGGTAGATAGAACAAAGCAGCATTGCTGGTAACAAATACAAAAGACAAATCCAATTTCTTCAGTCATAAACAAGAAACTCATCAACAAAAAACCACCAAAAAACCCACAAAAAACCTACCACCAAAAAAACCTCACCAACCCTCAAGCTAGCTCTGCCACCAGAACATACAGTTTTCTTCAAAATTTGTATAAAACAAGAAAAAACTACAAAAACATTGTCACCAATTTAAAAACATACAGCACAAGTTAGTCATGAAGTCATTCTTGTCACACAGAGCAAACCAAATCCCTTCTTGCAGACAATATCCTCCCACATCATTTGAATTGAGATCAAGGGCAGTGCACAGAAGAATATTAGCCAAACTTCTGTTTCTTTCTTTAGATACATCTCAGTCCCCCACATGGACAATTAATCTCTGTTTTAGGAGTCAGTCTATGGAGCACAGTTGCGGTCAAAGCTATCAGTGCCAAATGAAAGCAGTGGGTAGGTGACTTTGTGTTAGATCCCTGGGTTTTTACTGTTCCTTTTAGCAAAGTTGGTTTTGAGGGGAAAAAAAAACAACTAAAAACCTTGTTATGATGACATATAGGCAAACAAAGATGTGAAAGGTGTTTGGATCTTGGTGTTAACACCCTAAGATAAAACCTTGCACCAAAACCAAGTCAGATCATACCATAAAATAAAGGAGAGGGAGAGGCACAAAAAGCAGTTAATACTTAGAAATGGCTTAACATGCCAGTGGATGAGTTCACCATCTATTTCTACACTGCTCCCTGTTTGTTGAAACTGATTTTGGTAAGACTGAAAGGGAGAAAAGCCCTGCAATTTAAACAGACCTTCCTGACTGTCAGTTTGATTACGGTTTTCTGCAAACAATACATTTTTAAATAGTTCTTTATAGAGTTTATTTTACTCCCAACATTTTCCCTATTATAAAAACCTCATAACGAATGCAATCACATTTCTATTCACTGCCGCTCCAAAGTCTTCCTCCCTCCCTTTTCTCTGGCCACCTGTTAGCTCTTCCTTCTCTAAATTTAACTCCCTTAGCTTTGTTCAGTAACCTTTTCCTTGTGCCCTCATTATCCAAATTCTGCTCCTGCTGTGGTAAAGCTGGTGGGGAGCTGGATCTGGGTTGTTATTTTAGAAATGGGCAGGGGAGGAGGTAGTGAATCAGTCTATCAAGTAGAGGTTTATTTATGGATGTTTCTTCCTAATAAATAAATAAAATGCAGAACTCAAGGTCTCTGTCACCTTTAACAAAAAGTCCACAGCACAAAGATAACATTGGAATGTACTAGAATATCTCAAAATACAACTATTTCTATTACTTTGCCTGAGCAGTGAAGAGGCACTGGATAATCCCTTTTACAGCTGTGAGAGGTAAGTGTAAGCACATTGTGACTCATTTGTTCAATGCTTGCTCAGTGTTAACATGAACGACCACAGAGAAACAGCAGTGGTGTGTCCCATGGTTGTCCAATGCTGCTATGCATTGCAGGGAACAGAGTTCTGTCATCATCCAGCTGCTGCTGCTTGCACCACCTCTAACTCAGGAGCAATTCCCCCCCTACACATCACGACGGGATATTTAGGAAAATGCCTTCTTGAGGATGCGGGTAGCTCCCTCCTTCCCCCTCCATCACACCAATCACAAAGGTCCCCCACTGATCCTTGGTGAAGGTAGACCTGAACATGGACTTAAGAGTCTCTCCATGAATTGATGATATCCAGCCACGCTTCAGCAGGCACATGTACAGAAATGTATTGTTCAGAGAAAAAAGGAAACCTTGCAGAATGAAAAGGCAGGGGAGTGATGACAGGGCAGGTCTAACTGGAGACCTTCATCATCAGTCACTTCCCCAAAAGGATAACAAATAGGGCAAATACACACCACCGAGCAAAGATGGCTCTAAATACTGCCATTTGTGTTGCATTTCACTCACAGCAATTCTGTCCAAATGTTGCAGCATAAACAGCAGCTCTCTGATGGAGCATCCCATTGACCTGTTACACAGAAACTACAACCCTTTGGAGGTGGAGAGAAGTTCTAGGCTTCATGTTTCATCCATCCTGACCATGAGGGATGCAGGCGAAAACTGTAGATAGCACGATACCAATGGAAGGAACAACTGCTGTCTTTCCCTGTGTCATGTTCAGCTTACCCTGTTCAGCCAGCTCACGCTTCTGCAAACTCAACTGCCCCAATAAATCTAACCATGAGGTAGCACAGCTTCAAGACTGTGGAAACAGGCTTATGCACATAAAAACCACACAGCTAATGCACAGTGGGGTTACTAAACGAATAAATTTGGATGCAAGTAGGAAAATAAAAGCTATATTTCATCTACAGAGAGAGCCTGGAAACCCCTGCTCCCACAAAGCATATACCAATTTTGAAAATATAGTGAATTTGTGTTGGGACACAGAGGGGAGATATTTTCAAAATGCCAAAGTCATTGGCATGGCACCAGGCGCTGGTTTAATTTCATTCTCGTACTTGCTCAGAGCCAAAATGAGTCATCTTCCCCATGCAATACGAATCTGTACACAACGCTAGCTGTTAATTACCTTTCCTGTCTCCATTAAAGAGTGAAGTGACAGTTTCAACCTCTCCCTGGGCGAGCATTGTGTTCTCTCGCTGTCTCCATCCCTCGCCAACAAATCTGCCGCTACAACTCAAGTGGCACTTGAGATATTCAGTCTAGCATTTCAACAACAGCATAATAACTGATAATTTGACAACAAGAAGTCATCTTTAGAAAACTCAAGCCGCTTGTAGCCGCAGTAGAAACAAACAGAGGCATTTCTTCACCGGGCCTGCCCACAGAGTAGCTCATTTGGCCCCGTCCAGCATTGATCACTTCAAGGCTGGGACCAGTCACCTCCAAAATGTTGCTGCTTTAGCACATTGGCTTCATCAAATCGAGGGGCTCATCCTTTTTTTGTGTACATGGCTACATTACCACACACATAGTGATTTGAGAATGACAGGACTCAAAGGCAATGGTATCTAGCTACACAGTGATTGCTCCATGCATCCCCAACCCAAATACCATTCTCCAGCTCCAAGGAGGTCTCCTCTATGGTTACACTCTCACCTCAGTGGCCAGGATACACTCCTTTTGTCATTCCTACCTTCCAAGTCCACTAATACCAGATAATTCATCAAAATTTCACAAGCTACCCAGATGCATTTTTACCTTTGCACAGCACATTAACTAGGATGAATGCAAATGACAGAGCAACTCCTACCAATGACCATTAAAAAACCTGAACCTGATCCATATTCCTAAAATTAATTATGCTTGTTGTCTGGGCTCTCAGTTATATGGGAGACTCTCCAATATATGTGTAAAACCATATATTCTTCAATGCATTTTTGAAATGCTCTTTTGGAGAGATTTCTCTATAAAAAGTGAGATACACTAACATTTATAAAAAAAAACCCAAAACCAGACAACACTGAAGTAGCTATTCATTTACACTTGTAGCAGAAATTCACTCCTATGCAAAGATAAATCAAGATCCACATAAAACTTAGTCCAGCAAGCCCTTGAAATTCAAATAGATCAGGGTTCTCATGCTGAGCCTTTCCAGAAGGCAAACCTCACCTTCCTGTGCACTGCAGCAGGAAGAAACAAAACATACAGGAACTGAAAACACTGGAATTTTACCCAGCCAGAACAACCTCCACAAAAATCCTCAGAATAACTTTCTAGCCATAATCAGGTCTCACTGGACACTTCTACTGTAGACAACACATATAATGAGTCTTTAATACTTTGTGTCACTACAGGAGAAGATTGATGTTTTCACAGTGAGGCACTGGATTGTTTGTTTGGACCATGCCACGGGTCATTCTCTCAGCTCAGCCTGAAGGCTGCTGTAACACTAATATTTTTTTCCCTTCTTTAACCAGCAGCACCCAATTTATTTACTTATTCCTATAAGTAAGTACACACAAACATCAGGGTTGATATCTCTGTATATTTCCCACAGAAGAACCAGGGACTCACTAGATCAGGATACCCACTATGATAAACCCTTCTTGTTGTGAATTTATTACTTTTTCATACGATGTTATGCATTGAGCAGAATACCCTCAACAGAAACTAGCTTGTTGCTCACCTATTTATGGGGGAAAGCTATGAAACTGTTAAAAATAAATACACAAGAGGACTAGCAGGAGGTGGAAGGGAAATTCTAGTTAACACCCATGTCTCATCTGAGAAACTAAAGAGTACAAAAAAAAACCAAAGGAAATTCTTGATCAATAATTTCATCCAGGTATCTAAAGAACAATGCAGAAGGCTGAATGCCAACCTTGCAAAGTTAATCATAGAAAATCCACGTACATCAAACACAGCCTAGTTTACTACAGCCATTTTTTTTTAAATACAAAATAGTTTAAAGCTAGTTATTCATTTCATTGAACTTTTCATAGGGTTGTTCATCACATTTTACCATTGTGGCGAGTGACTAATGACCTTGAAAAAAATAGAAAGTAGCCATATGAGCATTAGCAGAATAATATATACTCCAGATTAAAGAAGGAATGTTTAACGTTTGCTCAGCGAGGTATGTAGCTTGCTGGACAGAGAATGATTTATAGGGAAAGCAATAGGAAAACTCATGATGATTTTGAGATACAGAGAAGGCCCAGGGAAAGCTGTGACTCAGTGCAAGCAGAGTCGTAGCCAGCCACCATGGAAATACTAATACGCTTTTGTGCTTGAGCTCACCTAGCTTGTACCTATCTTATTTAATTCCTTGATTTCAGGGCCACCATGAATAATAGGCGCTGTTGCATTTTCTTCCCACAGACTGGGGAAGAAATAGGAACAGAGTCAGAGCTAAACAGAGTAAGACTAGGATCTACTATTTTCCTTTGAAGCACAGCAGGAATTATTCCACAGCAAGTAGCTGAAGGTGCAAGGTGCATTGCTACGGACTCCCAGCGCTGTGCAGGCTCATGGACAGTAAGTTCTCACTGCTTAGGATTTATTTTTCCTGAAACACGAGCCACCTGTCAATCTCTTTATAAGCCTTAACACCACTAATACTAGCTATGTAATTCCAGGTATTCTTATTCAGATAAATAACAGTGTTCTCTTCCTGAAACCTTTGGTTTGCCTGGGGGTTTGTAGTGATGAGCTCCATTGGACATATGCAAGCTGCATGTGGAAAAGAAAACAAACAAAACACAAAAAGAAATGGCTGACTAGCCCTATTTCCATTCTCTTAGGCCTCATTTCAGTTGTGCTTTAATGTAATTTAAATGCAGCCCAATTTGATTCTTTACACAGCCCCAGCAGATGACAACAGGTAACAAAACCTAAAGATAACACAACGCAGCTAAAAATGCCCAGGTGGGCTTGCCTAACATAGACCCTATTCAGGAGAACCCAAGGCCTGGAAGCAGGGGAAGAAAACAAAGCAAACCACCACCCTACACCACAGACTCTTTAAGGATGCCTCTTTTCATCCTGTTTCTAGTCAGAGAGGTTGTGACTTCAATATATAGCTAGAACTCTCTTTTGGTTTAATTTTACAATATTTTATAGGTAAATTAAAGTTTCTCTGTAGTTCCTCTCTCCATTTGACCTGGCTTATTTCTTTTAATATCAGAGTCAAAAAAAGGATGTGCGTTGTCTATTTCAATGGGTTTGGTTTTCCACACTTTTTACAAGAGCAATCAGCTAAGACATAAAAGGTAGCACTATTGTTCTGAGGTAGAATTGTACATCTTGGCAGTCCCAGTGGTTATTTCAATTGCATGCTAGCCAAGGGCCAGACTCACTTTTTGGTTGCAACCAAAAAAAAAAAAAATCAGCCCATCCAAAAGCATTTTTTCCAGGTAAAAGTGTTTAGATGGATGTATATGTAACTGTTCCACCTTAAATGCCTTTGGAAACATAAGACATTGTGCGTAGAGGTTGGGCACATATAGATTACTGAGCTGGAAAATTATTTTGGACCTAAAGTATCTGTACTTCAATTTTATGGATAATTAAACCTAACGTGTTGCCATTCAGAATGCAATTAAGTCCTATATCTGGAATGCAGTGTCCCCTTCCAGTGAGGGAGGGAGAGGAAACGGGATTCACTGTGCCAGTTGATCACTTCTGGAACCCCCCTTGCAGCCTTAGGTCCCCTCATAAAAAAGGAATTGGACGAAACGTGGAGGTGGACAAGATGTCCCTTGAGCTAGACCTTGCACATGTTATCAATTGCACATCCAGCATAGGCACATTAGCTGACTCAGGGAGAGCCTGAAAAGGAGATTTCCCTGGTAATTAGACAGCTTTATTTGGATATTGCTGTACTAAGGAGACAGGAATGGCCAAAGAGAGCCCAGAGATGCAGCAATGATTTCTGTTCTTTATGGACTTCGTGTCAAACACACTGGGCACCCAGGAGGTCTTTTCACTTTTCCTATTGGCAGAACACACTAACTCAATCTGGCTAAAGGCATCAAATCCATCAGCAGAGGTAACACAGGCATTGCAAAAATCACTCTGCAGAAGGCCATGCTTAGTGTGAGGCTCTTCATTCTTAAACACCAGAAACTACCCATTCCTGACATGCTGGGGGGCAGCTCCTGACCATGCCTACAGCCCTAGGCAGATATGAACCAGAACAGCTGCAGTCCATGACTGGGTGCCCCAGAGCACCCCATGCATCCTCACTGCCCATTCTGCCATGAGGGAGCAGGAGCTGTGGTGTCCACTCCAAGCAGGGGCACTGCTCCAGGATCTATCAGCCCCATATACAATCCACACTCCTCAGCCATACAAAGGCTTGTGCTTGGTTTAGACAATCAAGAATGATGGCTTGAAGTAACCTCAAAACACAAAGCTCATCTGCCAAGGTCAGTGAAAGCTCTGAGTTCAGATGTTGTGGAAAAAAAGGAGGGAGGCTTATATCAGAGGTCCCATTAGTACCACAATATTTGTTTTAAATTATATTATTAAGTATTATTAAATTTAATAACACTGGTGCACCAGGATGTAATTGTGATCAAAAGGTTCACCCAAGGTTAGAAAGAAAGTTGGTTGCAAAGTCACAAAACCAATCTAATCTCTTGCTACACTTGGGAAGATAATTGTTACTAAAGCTCACTGGTGGGTATGAATAAAAACTTAGGTATTATACACACTCTCAATTATTATTTTTTCAGCATAACCATGGAGCAGGAAAGGAGATCAGCAGGGAAGAAGTAAAATCAACTTACCAAACAATACCTCCACAAATACCACATCGAATTGCATCTCAGAGATGCTATTACAATCATGCAGATGTAGCCAAAGCATTGGTCTTTTTGATAGGAAAAGTTAGCAATAAGCAGAGATTTCTTCCAATGTTTCTCTCCTCCTCTGTTATTTTTATACCACTATTTGAATGCATCCGCTTGCTGCTTCTTTCATGACTGGGCAGCTTAGTGATAAGCCAGAGTATTACAAATGTTTTCTCCGTTTTTGAGAGCAGTATGTAATATCATTAGATTTCCACAGTTTGCTTTGGCAGTGAGATGTTCAACAGACAGGCTGGTCTTCCTGTTGTAGAGATGGGACTGGCTCTGAGTAAGCAAGATAGAAGAGAAGCATTAGCAGAAACCTATTATCTCCGTTCAATTTTCCCAAAGAGTAACCAAGGCTTCTTCTGCGACAGAGAATAAATGAAAACATTTATCCTCTGATAAAAATTAGTAGGCTGCTCTAACACCTGCCTGTACTGGCACGTTTCCTTGCCGATTTCAGAGCAGTAAGGTGGCTTCAGGCAATGAGCAGCAAGCAGTGGTGACAGCCTCTGCAACCGCTGTTCCCACCACCTGAGGACCTGGCTTAAAGAGCACGGGGGTGAAGCTAAAAGCCCTGGCACCACTGCTGAAAGGATTCATCTAATTGGCGTACAGATCACATTTCTGCAAGCAGAAGTGGTCCTGTTCCTCTGCCTGCCTACATGCTCCCTTCCATGCTCTGAGCTGTCAGTTGCCACATCACCACTGCACAAGCTGCTTTATACTGTGGCAACGATGACCCCAGCAGCAGCACACCCCAAGTAACATCACCCTTCTAGGGGTGCTTCTGGAAGACAAACTCTCTGAAGCGCCAGGCTCACAGTCTGCTGTATTGCCTGGCCCATCCATGAAAATATTGCCAACATATGAGGTCTGCTAACAGGTTGTATTTCTGCATCAGGTCCCCCTGAGCTCCCACACAGGCTGGCAGCGATGTGTGACACATCAGGAATTTCCCAATTTGTTGGCTGTCACAGGTTTGCTTTCACCTTTGTGGAAAATCAGTCCCAGGAGCCTAAAGCCAGATTTTCACTCTCTACTTCAATGCCTCCATTCAGCATGTGCTGGTTAATGACTGTGTGTAATAATCAATAAACAGCTCTTGGCTTTCAGCTGATGGTGCATTACTGCCGGATAGGAAGGGGAAGGAGAGCTGTGCAATTCCTGCTGGCTGGGGAAGGTGTGCTCTGAGCATGTACAGCCCCTAACAGACTCCCACACTCATCCTGCCGATACAGTCGCTGCTGTCCTAACCCTCTGCTGTCAGCATATCATTGCATGTTAGAATTAAGAGACCAACAGTCACAGCACCTCAGTTGTTTAAGCGCAAACAGGCAGCTTGTCGGTGATTTCCAAAACCTACATCCCAGCTTAGAAGCTGCCACGAAGGCAGTGGAGGTGTGTTATCCCAGAAAGCTTTATGCTTATAAAAGCCCACATGGATTTGAAACAGGACTAAGCTGGAGCCTGTGTCAGGAGAACATTGCTTCATACAGCATGTGTCTGCAGAGCTGAAACTGCGAGAGAACACCAAAGTTCAGTGGTTGCTTTCTGCTCGTCTTCTGCCAACCTTATTTGATCTGTGATACCAAAGGTTAAGAATTAAGGAGAAACACTCTTTGGTAAAAGCAGGAAACTTCAAAATCAAGCGTTCTCCCTGCTGCACTAGGCAGCAAAGGAGACAGCCTGAGATTTCATCCCACTCTTACTGTCCCATTTCATACCTGCACCTGAGACCAGGGCAGGTCTATCCAGACTGTTGGACTGCTTTCCGTTTGTGGAGGGACAGATGATGTCACATGCTGACACCTTGAAGCATTTGGAGATCGTAATGGCAGAAGTCAAAGCACAACTCAGTGTTCCTTGTATTCGATCAGCCACAAGCCTAAACCCCTTTGCCTCAACTTCCAAATAACTCCTACTCAACTCAAGCACTGTATCAGGGACATGCTGGATACCAGATTCCCATGTGGTTGTGTGTACCAGCAGCACTCTGGAGGTGGTACAAGCACCCAGCAGAGAAGCCCCCTGAAACGAGTTCGTAGCACCAAGGAAGGACAGGCACAGCCTGTGCCCCCTTCGCACAACTCAAATGAGAGGCACCCAGACACTGTGCAGTCACACTGTTCAACCTCCAAAACAGGCAGGATCCTGCAAACCCCTTCTGCAAAGTCAAGCAGTAACAATCCCTTCGGCTCCGTAAGCAGCACTTATATCTCTCCACAGCATCGGTCGAGATGAACAGCAGACACTGAGTTCAGTCAAGCTGGTGCAAGCACTTCACACAGTGCTTGTGCACTGATGATCAATCATTCATAAGCTGGTTTGAGCAGAGAAGTTCTCAGGGGCTCTTCTGCCTATTACCAGGCCTGAAACACTGACTGTCACACCAGGTCCTGACGGCACCAGCTGGGTGACATGCCCTATTGTAGTTGTCACATCTGTTTTATGGACCTGCCACTTGTGGTGCAGTTTGATCTGAGCCAGACCGAGTGAGGTGTTTGCTTTTGGAAATCACAGACTTCTTGCCTGAGTGGAGAAAGAGTATAAGAAAAGGGAGGAAGACTGCTGGGGCATTCCAGCTGCTGCCAACTGGCCCCATGTTAGGAGCTAGATCAAGGAGCAGTTGGGTCTGCAAACCCAAGGCATAGATGAAACAGCAGCATGAGGTCCCACTGCCAGTGTGGCTTTCAGGGAGGCAGAGAAGCACCAGCCCATGGTATGCTTGCTTTGAACTTCAGGTATTTTATTTCTTAACTGCAGATGTTGAGTCTTACTTGAAAAGCAGGACCATGCTTGAAGTCACCCTTCTGTTATGATGTTGAATTGCACTGTTCAGCATGTCAGTGGACAGAGCTCTTTTGCTTTCCCCTAAAAGAAACCCCAAGGCAAAACAAAAAACCCAAAAACCCCTGTGAAACACCACCCCTTGAAGTCCCTGTACAGGACTGCAGCTTCTGACAAGCTTTGTGTCAGATCAAAGTGGGAAGAGATGTTGTGATGGAACTGGAGGAGGTGTGGGGACACAGAGGATTCCCAAACTCTTTACTCTCACATAATAAGGAACAACCATAACAACTCAATAGCTTAAGCAGTTTCACACACACAGAGGTCTTATCTGTGACCCCAAGACACAGAATTACTCAATTCAGGGTTCAGGATTCCAGACACAGCTCACAAGAGCCACCCCAGGGTCTGTGGGCAGATGACCCAGGTCTTGATGCACTGGTTATAGAAGATTTGAATACTGTAGGACTACCCTGCAGAGAAAGAGCATATGCAAGGCCTGAGTCATTAGCAGAGCTAAAGTGAACAAAAAAGTGTCATACAGACAGCAGCCCATAGCAGAGAGACTCTCCAAAGGGCTTGTCTCTGCTTACTTTCACCAACAGAAATCTGTGCCAAACTTCCATCTGAGGAAGACTTCTGAAAGATAGAAACAGGTCATCTTGCCTCCCAAACACTCATGAGTTTGCTGCCCTGGGTAATCACTTAAAAGCATTAGGTGACAAACGCCCTGTCACCAAGCACTGCAGTAGACCCATGGGACTTGTCTTCTAACACCTCTGCTGGTAAGTGAATGAGTGGTGTAACACCACAACAAGGGATTTAAAAAATTAAGTCTTCCTAGACACTCCCTGGGGGTGTTTTTGCTATGAGATGCAGGCTGGCAGTGCTGCTGCTCATGAGATGCCATGTTCCCACATTTCCTTGTTTTACAAGAAATGGATTTCTCTGGTTAGTGAATCTTTAATGTGACAAAAGGAAGGGACATGGTAGCACTGCTGGAATGCTTTGCTTGGGCACTATGCTGCAGAAGACTGCCTATGGAAGAGCATTCACCTTGCTGCTGGACATGCCTTTGCATGACTGATTGCTCTGATCAGAAAAAAAACAACACATCACTTTCAGAAGAAATCAAGAATAAAGGTTTTGGCTGTGGACCTTTCATGCTAGGAAGTGCTAGGAGGGAAAATGAAGTTGGAGAGGACTGACAAGTCATCTGGGAAGGATGGGGCAAGCAGAACCTGCTCTCTCCCCTCCCAGCTGTTGGAAACATGGCAACACTTTCCTCAAGAAGATGCAGAGTCCCTTCAGTGACAGCCCACAGCACGTTTCAGCCTCCATCATCTGAAGCTGCATTATCAATGGCTGTCTCCTCACTTCCAGTACCTGCCACTATAAATCATACCCCAAAGCAATGCTTAGGAGAAGGCATCTAAATCACAAAATAGAACAGGTCAGAGCTGCAATTATGATCACTGAAGCAGGCATCAGTATGTTGTGCATAATTAAAATGACTGTAGGACTTCTCTATAAATATCAGCCAGAAAAGTGTCTCTTTGTGTGTGGGCATAAAAATGAGATGCAGGAAACAGCCTGCTCTCATGTGACAACATGACCTTGGAACAACTTTGTTGCCTCCACACCAGAGTAATTACACCATTTAAATGTCTGATTGTGTCCCTCTCACCATCAGCAGCAACCAAGCCTTCGTAGCAATAAATGCTTAACCACCAACAGTTCAATAAAGATCCAAAGATAGACTCATTTTCAGTGGCTGCTGCTCCTTCAAGTTCTCTAAAGCTCCAGCTCCAAGAGCAAAAGCTCGTTCTCTCCTTTAAAAGTCTGAACTCAGCTTGGAGATGAAGCTCACTCAACATGATAAATGGATACCATGCAAAACTTGTCTTACACACATCTTTAAATATTTTACTTACTGCTCATCAATCTTCTCCCATCTATGCAGCATTCTCAACTACTTTGCAGTAAGAGAGCCAATTCCTTCAGGGAATTTGGGAAGCAAAATACATTCCCACTCTTCTCAACACTACGATGACAGTAAATGTGGAAGTGTTAAATGAAGAGTGGTGCTAAAGTAGAAAGCTGCTCCAGACCACTGGATTATTGCCAGACTGAGGTGTAGGGCAAGGGCTGGCCCTCACTGGTCCCATAGCTGATGGGCAAATCCACACAGAACATTTCAGATCTCATGAATCCCAGTATTTACACATCAAATCATCAGTAAGAACTGAGAGCTGACCAACAAGCCAAGTTTGCAATGCTGTGGGCAGCTCCATTGCAAAATGTATCAGGTGAGTAACATCACTGTTAATGGGCAACACAAAAGGAGTGTTTGTATTATCACAGAGACAACCCCAGAGTTTGCCAAGTGCACAGTATGTTTTCATTCAAAGCTATTTAAAACACAAATACTTCAATCGATAATCACTCACCTCCCATTCAATAATCCAGTAATCCCCTTTTTGTCCAGCATAATGTCTAGACACATTTTTATTGACCCAGTAGTAAACTCATAGGACTCACCATCCTTTGACTACTAATGACTGGGTATATTTCTCCCTGCAGTCAAGTATTTATCAGGCAGAAGGCAAATATGTGATTCATTGATTCATAATGCATTACAGATAAATAATAATGAAAGGCCTATGTATCATTCTTGTCAATGTGCTGAAAAGATTTGCTGAATGCACAGAAGTTGGGGGGGGAAGAATAGATACTGAGGCATAAGCTTACTAGGGGGCTAAAGAACTCTGCCACTGAGACCAGCCTACTAGTAGTAGCTAATGCACAGCCTGATGTCACATAAAAAAGATATAGCATCCCCACTTACTCCAAATTAAATGCTACAGACTATCCCACAACCCAAGGTAGGGATGCAAAAGCACATGGTGAGGGGAGAAAGAATGATGGGTTTAAGAAAGTTAAGGAATCTTTGCAAGTCTTTCACAAGCTGAATGAGGAATAATGGTATTGAATAAATTAATCCATACAAGTTATTTTTCATATGAAATATTAACATGCTGGCCAGCTTTTAAAAGTTGCCAATTAAACAAAATAAAAGCAAAGAATGAACTGAACTGGAACACTGTGAAAAATAGAGGAAAAAATAATGAGGAAACAGTTGTTATTATCAAATCACTCTAATATAGATCTTCCTTAAAAAGAATCAAAAATGGTCATCTCCTTAAAATAAGCTATATAAAGCACTAAAAGGAGAAGCACATAATACATGACTTATTATTGCAGCACTCTCAGGTCAACGTTTTCTTTTTAAGGTGTTATACTGCTTGAGCTTCTGTTGGGAATTCTCCCTAATAAATTCCATTTTTATGCCCCTCTTCAGGACTGTCATTTAAAGGATGCTATAACAAGATTTGAAGATCTGGAATAACTACACAGATCTGGTAACCCTCAGAAGACAGGAGGCCCAGCAGCTCCCTGTCAGAAGCTCCACTTGAATGATAACTCATGTTGGCACAGGACAGGAGTCAGGGAGTCTAATGAATCATCTGGATGCTAATGATTTCCACGTTCAGCTCCTCTAGTGCTCTGGGAAACCCAAAGTGCGACCAGGACAGCCTCTCCTAATAGGCAGGATTTGGGCAAAGCAGGGAGACAGAAGGACTAGAGCCTGCTGCAATAGAAATTGTCTCAACAGAGCAGAGTTATCTTTAAGATTTTGTCCCTTATAGAGGAAAGGATCCCACTGCCTTATGTTTAGACCCAAAGGAAGCCCATTCTGTAACAAAGCAGAGAGCATACTCTGTTAGCCAAAGGAATTAATGCTACAGCGTTTGACTTCATTTCTGTCAGGCATACATACTTCTTTGGTGTATGCATGTAGCTATATCCATGTATGTACATCCATATACCTGCATACACATCTGGACTCTGCTTCACAAGCCTGGTTATCTACACACTCTTGGCCTTTGCTCAGGTCAGCATCAGATGCTCCTACCTTGCATACACACACACAGAGCGGGCAGCCAGTTCGAGCACAACATCTGTGCAGCATCTCAACCCCACTCGTGGCAGGAACAGAGATACAGCGTCACAGGGAACAAACAAATGCAAGTTCACAAAATACTAGGTCAGTGCTCTGTAAGCTAGTGCTGTGCTAAATAAGATGTAAGAAACATTCTTAAATCCCAGCCTCCACAAGGTGCAGTTTCCAGAGAGCCCACGGGCACAGCTCTCGCAGCAGGCTGGCTG
The DNA here is from genome assembly GCA_013400835.1 of Zapornia atra. Classification (NCBI taxonomy): domain Eukaryota; kingdom Metazoa; phylum Chordata; class Aves; order Gruiformes; family Rallidae; genus Zapornia; species Zapornia atra. The sequence continues at coordinate 1,117,230 of VZTU01000787.1, forward strand.
AGCCTGACTGTCTAGCAGAGCTTTCTGTGTTTTACCAGGTCACCTGTCTCCTCTTGCTCAAACTCAGAAGGGAAAAAAGTGATCTCTGTCTGCTAATACATTCCTCTGTCAAAGGCTGTTAACTCCCCATCTGCCCTCCTCCATATTCCTTACCCTTGCAGGAGACAAACTCTATTCAAGGCAAGTAACATAAAGAAAGCTCATTTCCTTTGAACTTATTTACAAGTTTCACCATTAAACTTGCCCACATTATGCAAGCAGCTTGCAATCTTCCCTAATTCTCTGACTTTAATTATATAATTGAACAACCCAAAAACTCATTTTTTCCAGGAAACATTAAACATTACCATCTTAATGAAATTCTTAATGAAACGGTCCTCTCTGCATGCAAATGACTGGCACTGGATTTGCTTATCACACTGATAGACAAAAGGACAAGTGCCCTTCCTTTTGTCACTCATCAAGACCAACAGCCCTTTCTAACACCACTCCTCCTAGATGGATGGATAATGCACATAGAGCCACAGACAGGAGGAAGACATAAGGAAGGGTGAGGAAGTGGCCAGGAAAGGTCAGTTACTGTGACTAAACCAAAACCAGACCCACAGTCAACACAAACTTTTTCCTCAAGCTGAACTAAGTTCAGAGGGGCTCTGCTTCAGGCAAGCATTAACAGACAGGAAAGGAAGAGCCACAGCTGGGGCTGGGTGGGTGAAGCAGCCAGTGGTCTCAGCAGCCACCCCTGCAGTCATGCACTGTGCTGCTGCCTGGCGTAAGGAAAAAACGTTGGGCATTTTAGTCACTTGGTGTCTATAAGTGATTTCAGGACACCTGAATGTCTCAGCCTTCCCCCCCTCAAACACCTTCCTTGCAATGCCTCTATCTCGGGGATGCTCTGGTCCAGGCCTCTCTGTTACAGACATTACATCCAATATCCACCAGCAAACAAGGAGCCACAGCAGACCCCCGTGCTGGAGGACCCCTATTAGGGAGCATATCCCCAGCAACAGCCCTGTGCTGGGGAACCTTGTCCTTCCTCACACTGCTGGACATACGTCCATTGTGTCACATCACAGCAGGATGCTGGCATACCAAGCCTGCACTGCAGGGAACCAAGATGTCTGCAAGGCTGAAGACTCCCAAACAAGCTGCAGATGAGCAAGAGGAAGATAAAAAACAGCACTAAACATCTCACACAGCTCCCACTCCCTTTCTCACCTCACCTATCCACTCACCAATACCCTCTACTATACCAGCTGCACAGGAGAGGAGCATCCCCACGCTACCAACAGTGCTGCAGTAACCTCTCTGGTCCCATGTCCTCTCCGGGTGCCTTCCGACAAGGCAGCTGCTGCTTTCCACAGCAGACCTTTGAGGCACCAGCCCAGCCATCACCACAAACACAAAACAAGATTTAATTTACACACTGCAGCACTGTTTTCCCAATACAACCCACTCTGCTCCCTTTGAGAATTTTCTTGCAGGGTATTTTTATGGAGCTGATTTTGGGGGGGGGGGTCCAAACTCTGCCCAGCTGAAGAAATTTTTGTCACGACTTTCGGGTGCATCTATTCCTTCACTGTCACTTCATGACCTCTAGTTCTTGTTTTTGATACCAGTTCAAAGACACCAGGAACGTCTTTCATTTTTATCCCCATCAAAAACACTCACAGTTCAAAGACATGACCCTGGTGTCTGTGCTTCTCCAAACACCAGCCTCAGCGCTACGCTGAAACCCACATCACCAAATCAGCTTGCTCGAGTCTCTTCTAAATCTAATTCTTTCTAAAATCTAATTCCCAAAGATCAAGAGCAAAATAGTTTTATTCAATAAGCATTAATTAGTTACTTTTTCTCCACTCCTGCTTCACTGAACTTTTAGAGTCCTACCCCTTTGGCCTGCAGGTACTCCTCACCATGCTGCAGCTCCCAGATTCTCCTGATTATTTATTGACAATAAAACTCAAGCCCCAGGTGCCTTTCCCTGATTTACACTCAAATCTCCAATTACGTGGTACATTGTCACAATAAACTTTAAAACAAACAGAGGCAGTTTGAGTTAGTAACTTAGAACAAAAGAAGGGAAACCCAAAGGGGGATTTACATCCTGGTACTACCCTAAAGAGGAGGTCTGGGGGGAAAAAATACCCACAACAATCTGGAAGAGTTAAAGATCCAGGAGCAATTTGGAGATGGGGGTCCAAACCTCATCCCTGTGTGGTCTCCGCTAACGGCATCGTACTGGCTCAGGTCCCTGCTGCTGCCAGCTGAATGTCTGGCATTTTCAGGAGATGAGGATAAAATGGTCTTTTTCTGTTTCAAGGCTGAAAAAAAAAAAATATTTGAGCCTGCTGCAAACATTTGACAAGCTAATTGCTCGGAATCATTAGCAGATAAATGAATTAGGTGCCTGACATGAGTAACGTTAATCTGGGTGTATTTCTTACACTGCTTTGAAACAAAGGGTTGGGGAGTCTTGCTTTGACAAGTCTCCCCCACCAGTGTTCATTTCTCAGCTAAAAACAGCTGCTGCATTCTCCATATGTGTGCAAATAGGTTTGCTTTTCCCAGCCCTTCATCTTTCCTTGAAGCCTTAGGTCCCCCAGCTGCAGCCCTACCCAACATTGCACCAGGACATTATCTGTGTCAGTAACAGAACCCTTTTTAAAACTCCAGTAGGCAAAGAGGTGCCTCATCCCATGACCGTCTACGACCCTGAACAGGAATATCCTGGCTCACAATTAATAATCTGAGTGCTCAAACAGCCCAACTGAGACCAATTGATATATTTGCCCCATAGAATAAGAAAAGATCCACAAAGCACAAGCCCATGAGGCCCAGATCAACTCATTAAAAAAAAAAAATAAATGGGAGCAATTCCCTGGGTCTCTGTGGGAATTCAATCCCATGTACAGCTTATAAACCACTTTCACCAAGTGCCTTTCACTGGAGGCACTCCACAGGAGCGGTACATCATTATTTGCTGTAACCCCAGAACCTTCTCCTGTTCTGGTTTGTTTTTCACTATATGATTCATTCCACTCTTTCAGCATATTCCCTAGTTGGGTATTTTTGTCCTTGGCATTGTTTTCTGTCCTTTACATCCTGTGTGCTGGATTCCTCAGCAATTATTTATAGCAGGGACTCATCCACCCCCAGATCTGTGCCCCCAGCTGTATGTCAGTACAGCTCCAGCTGTTTGTCTCCCTGGAATTCGATCACCTTTCTGCTCACAGGCTGCAGCTCAGCATTAATGACAGCTCATCCTCTCTGCAGAAGCAGAGCTCTATCCTCCCAGATACAAGATTTCCATTTAGTCTCCACAACAGCCATTTCTATGTAGAGGTAGGAAAGCCAAACAGATAAAAGTGGGGTCCTTAGAACCTATTTTTTAGGCTACTAAACCTAGCACAACATCGAAATCCTACCTTACTCTAATATAAAATTGGGCTCTTTATTCATCCCAACAGAAAGTCTTATTATTTCTCTCATGGTAGCATTTGCAATGACAAAAACTAGCTCAGAGTGCTCAAGATCACATATGCCTCCACACACCTACATGAACATGGGCACAGACTCAGTCCCACTTTGCTACATAAACTGTCATTTATTCTTCTGTCCCATTTGATTTCCTCCATCACCTCTCTCCTTTCCCTTTCCCATCTATTCCTCTTCGTTTGTAAGAGAAACATCTTGTGCCTTTGCCAATGGAAAGTCTGCAGCGACAGGGTGGGGAGGGGAACCCTTTAACAATGGGAGGGGAAGGACAGCAGAGTGTCTTGGAGATGCACCAAAAGTGCTGAATCTGCTCCTGAAAGCCAGGAACAGCCTCCCAGTCACGCTCCATAGCTCTGACCAAGAAGGATGCCCTCTCCAAAGGCAGCATATCGATGACAAGTGACTGCACCGTCACCACCCCCTTGGCAGGAGGTCACTGCAAAACTTCCTCTCCTCCCTTCTTGCTCATCTCTGTCTCGTTGACCGTGCAGAGATTCTGCAGATTACAGCAGAGCAACTGTATTATTCCAGCTAATGAGAACGTAATGTTTCATTGCTGACTTCCACAGTCACTTAAATCTATCCTTATCTAATTAATTCTGCAAAACAAAAAGTGACCAGCCAAATAAACTCCACCACAGCCTGACAGCCAGTAAAATTATCCAAATTAATGTTTGCTCAAAAAACAGACCAAGAAAGCATAAGGGGGGGGGACAAAGAGGAAAGGATGAATAAGCTGCTCAATACACAATTGACTTCTAAATCAGTGCAAAGAACGGGGAGGGCAGCCTTAGCATAGCTTTTCAATTAACAAGGAGCACACCCACCCGTGTGGGTTGCTGCAGCAGTTTGACCCCTGGCTTGAGCACAAGCCCCCACACCCCGTTACAGGAGCGACCTGGTCACAGCAGCATGTTTCCCATGCCATGGCAAACCAGTGACCAGCCATGGAGGCAATACACAGCGGGCACAGGTGCTGACACCTGCTGCTACCCACACACACGTGTGTGTGAACACACAGACTTCTGCTAGAACAACTTTTTTTGTTATTTACTTGCAAAGTCTTGAGCTGAAGCAAAAAAGTAAGGAGAGTGGTTGCTTCTTGCCATGTCCTGTTTCCAAAGAAGTGTTTTGTGGGCCTCATCCCCACAAGAGCCAGCAAATTGCTAGTCTTCCCTCTTCTTAGAGAGTAGCAGCATGTCTGAGAACACTCAGAAGTCATCAAATGGAAGACACTTCATTAAAGGGCCAATTAACACAACTGTTCACCAAAACTTTGCCTCAAGTCTGGGGTGGGTAAGTGTGGTGGTTTTGGACCTAACTAAAGGCCCAATACCCACCAAGCCGCTCGCTCACTCCCCCCTTCAGCCGAAAAGGGGGAGAAAATAGATATTAGGAGGCTTAGGACTTGAGATAAGGACAGAGGGATCACTCTGCAATTAGTGCAATGGGCAAAACAGACGCAGCACAGAATAAAGGAAAGAAAAAGGTGATTTATTACTACTTACTACAACTACTACACCCAGTGAACCGGAACGAGATAAGAAGCGGTCAGGTCTTCAAGCACCTTCCCCCCACCCCTCCCTTCTTAGCAAACTTAAAACTCATCACGATTTTACTCCCTTCTTCCCCCCCCAACATGGCGCAGGGAGGGGCAGGTAATGGGCAGTGGGGTTCCGGTGATTCCCAACAAGCTGCTTTTCTTCCCCAGATATTATCACTTCTACTTCCTCCCCCCACCCCTCGCCTCTTCGCACTCATGACTTTAATCAGAGATTCGCTCCCTTCTTCCCTCCCGTTCGCAGTACAGGGGGGGCAGGGAATGGAGAGTGAGGGGTTTCAGTCCGTTCCTCCCAAGCTGTCTTCCATCTCAGCTGTGGGGGGGGGGATTCCACATACACACACCCTTCCCCTGCGGCACCGTGGGGTCCCACCCACGCGAGAGTCGTGTCCACGACCTTCTGCAGCGTGAGTCCTCTCTATCGGGGAGTCATCCCCTCACCACAGGCCTCTCAGCAGGACTCTCCCCTCCATAGGGTGCTGACGTCCGGGTCCAGACCCCCCGGCCTGGTCACCCGCAAAGTCACAAGTCCCTTGGCAAACCTGCTGAGGCGTGGATCAATCTTCACAGGCATAGTTGTCTCTGCTCCCCGTCCTCATCCATGGGCTTCGGGGGGACACCCGTTTCACCATGGACTCCACCACGAGCTGCAGGGGAAACTTTCTCTTCGCATTCTTCATCCCCCCCTCTCCTGCGGGCCTGGCCTTGGAGTCTGTGCAGCTTGTTACATCTTCTCACTCCCGCTCCGGTGGCAAAGTGCGCCTGCCAGCAGTTTTTTTTTCTCCTATATGTGATTCACAGAGGCGCTATGACGAGCTCTGATAGGCTTGGTCTCAAATTTGGCCTTGACTGTACCAGTGTTTTTCAAAACATGGGGCTTGCAGAAAGCTGTAACTGCAGCCTACAAGAGCCACTGAAGCAGCAGTTACACTAAACTGCAACAGTAAGTCAGGTGGTTACACAGTTGCCTACTTCATAAGGTGCTGCTTTGGGCTTTAAGTAAGAAGCAGAAGGATAACAGGTGAGGTTCTCAACCCAGCAAGTCTTACTCAGATTAAATGCGTTTTTCCCTCAGTGAGGAATGCAGGTTGACATCCAAGAAGGGTAAGACTGATGCACAACAGCTCTGTAAAAGCATCACCTCACTGTCCTGCTTCTGAAAGGCAGGACAGTCTGGTGACAAACTGAGTTCAAAGGAGCTATGTGGACCTCAGGCAGTTCACAGCCCATCTCAGAGAAACAAAATTAAACAACATTAGCAATGACCCATTTCTGCACACGGTGGGGAACAGCAGAGTTAATCTGGCACCAGGAGGAAACACGCTGAGGCTCTCCCCTCACAGAGAGATCCCTCACTGCCAAAGCACACAGCACTTCCACTAATCCACCTCACCCCAGAGCAGTTGGCCATTTCTGTTTAAATAAGTGAGGATTAAAAGAAGGGAGCCTGAAATCCAACAGACTTGGAATTGAACTGGCAGGGAAAGCAGCCACTGAGAAACAGCGATTTGCTCTGGAAAGAGATGCAGAGCAGCTGTGGCTGGTGGGGTGTACAGGGGGTGTAGCTGTTGCACCCCAGTGACACCCCTCACCAGCATGGGGGTTTGCTCATTTCTGAGGTTTTCTGAGGGTTTTTTTTTTAAGTAGAAAAAGTATTTTTCTCCCTCTTCACCTCCAAGGGAATGAGTTTAAACATAACTTCAGCCACACAGCCAGATCTGTGGGTAAATATTTTTACTTAAAGAATCTAAACCGCAGTGACAGCTGCTTCAAACGTTTGCTACCATCGTCTCCCCCTCCCACCCCCGCCACCCTTTTACTTGCCTTGCCTAAACCTACAGCCATTTGTATCCTCTTTCCTACCACTTAGGTTTGCCCACATTCTCCCTTTACAACCAGAAGCCAGTTTCTCCACCCTAACCAGAGCAACTCTCATTTATCCTCACTGAGGATCCGACCCCAGGACTTCCTATTACAGCTGAGGTACTGAAGTAGAATCAGACCAGGTCCTTACATGTCTGGGAGATGTCCAAGACACTTACAGGTGCTACAGAAAATGTGCTAGCAATTCTGAAGCTCATTAGAGTGGGGTTCCACCCCCCCACCCCCAAATAAAGCACAGGGAGAAGGTGGAAATCGTAATAATGGGTTTGGTGCACAAGGATCTTCTACAGAAAACTTACTCTTTAGATTAACATACATGCCAAGATCTGCCATAAGGTTTAGTTGCAGGGTTAGGTGTCCAGGGACTACAATTCAAGGTTTACTTGCATTTAGTTCTTTTGTTTTCAGTCCAAAAGCAGGAGAGCAGGAGAGACCCCATAAGTCAGAGCGCCTGGTGTGGTACTGCACATTAAGGGCCTTGGCTTATGCTGCAACACTTTTGGCAAACAGCTTTCTCCAAATTTGGACAATGAAGTTAAATTCCAAAGGAGGTTAAAACTACCCAAAAATCCCAACCAAACCAAATCACCAACACTACAGAGGGGACACATTTCCCACCGAGCATCCAAAGGAGGGCTGGGTTTTCATTCCCCCTATCCTCCTTCAGACTGCAGAGTTTTATCATGGTTTTTCCCCATTTTTCTGTGGGAGAGACTGCCCAAGACAAGAATTTTTGGGGATAATGTCAATCTTCCCCAAACACATTACATCTGGCTGTGGGACATTGCATATTCTGCCTAACCCCACCTACACAGAAGTCAGAAAACCATCCCCAGAAGTTTTTGAACTGCTATGTCAGCTCTACTTCACCACTCTCACTAGAACAGGCCACTACTTTTTGCTTAATAATGTGTTTTGCACGAAAAAGAGTACCACAGGATGAGATTAACACAGAAACCAGCCTCAAACCAGAGCACTGTAATCATATATCACCATATACCCAAACCAGCGAAGAGCCTGACCCCGCAGACACTCATGGCACCTATTCAGCCAAAACCTGATGAATATAATTAACAGATGAGGAAAGACATGTCCAAGAACAAAACCATTTATTTATACAGCTATTTTTCCAGTTAGGATGATGTATTATGGCATAACTTGCTGCCCCTTTCTTTAACACTTCTGCAAGGAAGGAACAGGAATACAGCTCTTTTTCAAAGCAGTCTCATTTCTCTCTTAGTTTGTCTATTGCTACTAATGTCCTGGGTTAACTAATTGAATTCAAGTTGCTTAATTGAAACATGTTAAGCACAGCACCTGTTTCCAATGCAGCAGGGATGGGGGGGGAACCCAAAACACAATGAATTTGAGCCATCTACATTTGTTGGCAGCATTTTTTTTACCTTGATGTAGAATAGGATGTTCAGAGCAATATTAAGGAGACTTCCTTGAATTTCTACCTAAGAACAAGAGAGAAAATATTCCTTCTGTACAACAACATTTCTGTAAATTTTGTTTAGCTTGCGTGGGATACAGTTAATTACAGTAATTTATCAAACTGGCACAAGGTAGTATTCACACACAAAGTTTTTCCTGCAGCCAGAATCCTTAGTTTTATATGAGACTGGTTTGTGCTAATTGAATTTTCACTTGGGTAGATAAAATCTTTAACAACTCTGGAATAACTAAGTGCTCTTTGTTCAATGATGTGGATCAGAATGATTTACAGCACCTTTCATATAATCATGCTAATTTTGCTTTCATATGATTAATTAAAACAGTATGTTCTTTCTTCGTAAAATAGAATTAGTGCACCCAAGGAGACAGGTTTTATTGCAGACTTCTTTTTCTGCTAATAAAAGCAATTTTCACACACCATCTTTTTAGCAAAGCTAAGTAAACACGGTTAAGTGGGCAGAAGAACTGTGGCTGGGGTCAGATCCCTTCATGATGTCCCACCAACAGGCTTAGAAGACTGCACCAGAGATGATTTAGCCCACCACTGTCAGACAGAGCATAACCAGCAAGAAGCTGGCCCAGACATCCCAGAAAGCAAAAGTCCCTTCTCTCTGCCATAGTTTCCTACAAACAGGCACTCTCATCACATCTGGAGCCAAACCTGAGGGACACACTTGTAAGAAAACAGAAATTCAACAGCTAATTTAGATCTTGCCTGTGGTCCAAGCTCTGGATTCAGAACATGTAATTTTCTGCATTGTTCAAGCACACCTAGAAAGGTCAGATTGTCTGGCAGTGGTGGTCATGCTGTGTCTGATCAACAAGTTGAAACAAAAATAAGGCTGACTTAAACAGGCCCTGAGAAGTCATCTGGTAAAGCAAAGTTTATCTGCTGACTCTGTAGGAATGCAGAGCATCACTGAGCCATGCAGCTACTGATGGGCCCACAGGCTCTTCCATGCCAGGTGACTTTTGATGCAATACTGGTAATCCCCAGTGAGACCAAAAACCAGGTCTTCACTAGGAGCACTGAGGTGTCACACCTTGACACATTGGTGCTGGGAAACAGAAAAGAATCAGCAAAGGGGAAAAATTACAATAAAGAAAGAGTTATGTGAAACTGTGGAATGGGTTTTTTATGGCCTATGTCACCGGAGTGCCAGGACAACACTCCTTTGATCACAAGCTGTGCAGACTCCACTGTATTAAAATTCCCTGAAGAACACAGCAAGTAACTTTCAGGTCTGATCAGCAAGGCAAAGAAGCAGGAAGGAGTCATCCTCTGCCATCCATATTCAACTCAGCAACTTCCTTGTACAAGGCTTACCCACTCTGGGTAAGTGATGGCCAAGAACCACCAGTTAATCTTACACTGGTGCAGTGACTAATGGTATGAATGGACAATGAATTTTAGCAGATAATTGGCAAGGACCTGAAGCCATCTAGCTGCAGATGAGCAAGTTCAACAGAGGTTAATTCACCCAGAAAAGAAAGCATGCTGAGCCAAAGCATCAGGCAAGAACAGTGCATCACATTATTTTACAGCCTTTAATACAAAGGGGTTTCCACCTGAGCCCATAACATCCCAGGTAGACACACCACAAGATCCTTGTGTCTTCCAAACAGATACAAAAACCAGAACCTAACTTGGGGTCTGTGGCATTCAAGTAAGAAATTCAAGCAGTAACAGTAACATAACTATGTGCCTGTGTGCTATCACTGCCCTGGGGGTCCAGGAACTCCCCAGCTAATCTCTGCCCCAAGGCAATGCATCACTCCACAACAAGGCTACCAACTGCTACAGGAGTGGGAGATTTGGACAGTGCTGGAGATCAAGGACTGGTTTGGGTTGAAAGGGACCTTTAAAGATTATATAGACCAACCCCTCTGCCATGGCAAGGGCATCTTCCACTAAACATGCTCCTAAGCAGCTCCTGTTGTGCACAGATCAAGTGATGGGCACCACTCCTCACCTCAGATGCTTGGATTAACCCCCTGTGTGGACAGGCCAGCAGTCTCTGATGCCAAAGTGACCAAATTTCACACAGGTAGCTAAACTGTCAGTAGAAACTGGGTCTGCAGACACAGAAGTGGTCACTTAAGAATCATGCAGAGGATGTGAATGAACCTGATAGAGCTTTACTCTGTATGTTGGCTACAAAAGAAGAAAAACATTTTATAGTTTTGGGGTTTTTTTATTGTCCCTTCCAGTTCCTATTATTGTTCTTTAGAACTTCTCCTTAAGGTAAATACTGATGAAATACCCCTGATAACGAGACCTGTTACAAGAGAGTGGTGAAGTGGATCCCATGGGGGGCTCTAGAGAAGAGGCAGGTGCTCTGGATGATGGCAGGAAGTGAAGAGGAAGCCTCAAGAGATGCTCTAACAGCACCAAAGGGGTAATTATGCAACTTGATGCATGACAGTGTAGATTCACAACCACTATTACCATTAATGGCAGTGACATGGATGGCTAAGCTCCCACACAGAGCATGGAATATTTACTTCCAAGTGTTCCCTCCTGTCTTATTCCACTTCAAGCTTGGATTGAGGTGCTGGACAGCAAAGGTTACCCAACTCACTGAGGTCATAGTATCACATCTCTGATTACAGACCTGGATCTAAGACTTCCTCTGATGCATGAAACAGTGAAGCAAAGTCTATAGTGTTTGGTTTCTTTTACTTTAACCAATTAAAAACCTGCAGAGTGAGAACTTTACTGTCCATCACCTAAAGATCTCAAGTTACTTTGACTGAAATATGCACACGTGCCAGCAAAAATAAACCTGGTAACATCAGGAAAAACAGATTTATTAAATGCTTATTTATTAAAGTAGATATTTCCATCACAAAAAGATTATAACCCATCCCAGACAGAAAACAAGTGCAAAACTTAGTCACCCAATTACACCCAACTTTGAGGGCTTGCATAAGATTCCCTGCAATAAAGGAGAATTCCAGCTTTATTGTAATGGTCTAATTTATCACATAAAACCTCCCATAACATTAACATGAAGATGCTGAGGGTTTCCAGAGCTTCCCCAGGTGTTCAGATGTGAAGTGCACTGCAAGAGTGAGCAGCTAGGCACAGTTTTGCTCCTTGGGTCTACATCGTTCACTGACCCTATCAGAGACAGGAGAAAGAAAAGGAGCCCAGAGAGGTGCAGCAGAACCCTACAGTAGCTCAGGAGACACCCACAAGTCCTAAAGTTGGCCAGTGACATGGAATTACTGTGCCATCCCTCCAAGTAGCTACAAAGTGAACAGCCTGGCAAAAATAGCAAGTCAGGTAAAGCTACACACACATACATCATCCTCAGAGCCCAGGTATCAAGGAGCATCATCGTGGCAGAAAGCCTTCCAAGAAAGTAACACACCAACCACACCATACAGGGAGACCTGCATAGTTATAAGCACAGGGACAGCAAAGATCAGCCAAGACCATCACTCAGGATGGGGAAATTAACACCACACAGATTGAAATGTGTTTTTCTGTACCTATCGAAACACCTCTGAGGATGACTGTACAGGTTCTAACCAAGCTAGTAGCACACCTAGAAAGACTTTACCTGGAAGAGAACCTCTCAGCAGTACAGCAAGTTTGACAACTGGGGGGAGCCTCCTCTTATTCCAGTAGGTTTTGGACTAAAATATTTATATTGATTTTAAGTAATTAAAGAATCTCTTTTACCTACACCAGTTCTTTTCCCACCTGTCAGACTGTCACTGTTTTGCAGAACAATCGATACCACACTGGAGTCAGTGAAGTACCTGTGATTGTGGTTTAAAGTCCTATTTGAATTCTAGAGTGTACAAACTTTTAAAGACAAACAAGCACACCTTGTACATGCAACGGCTTTTCCAAGAGCTCTGGCAAGCAACCGGTTAAAAGCCAAGGTGTCTGCATGCCTGCACCTTCTGTAACTCCATTATCAGTCACACTGGTTTGGGTGGAACAGGCAACAAGCTTTATGGAAAGCACATTTATTTTGTTGGGTTGAACACAGAAGAATGTCTTCTCAAGGGCTGGTCAGAACCCATGAGGTAAACCAGCTTGTGTGGGATTAAAGGACCATCGCTACACTCTCTGCTGCAACTGTCTCCATCTCAGCTGGCTTTCTCCAGCAGACAGGAGGGAGTATGGTTATTTAAAAAATTCCTGCTGCTCCAAATGACTCCCTGTGCACACAGCTGTCTCCAGGGCAGAGGATGAGCAAACCAGCAAACTGCATGTGACAGGTCACTTCATGCATTTCACGGTGGCGCTTAGGGCTGTAGTCAAACTATCTACTATCAGACTCTAATTTAGGTGCCACAACTACTTCTCTTCAGCAGCTGATGAGCAACTTGTTGTCTAGGAGCCCTGGCCAGTTCCAGGTCTTCCCTTCTCCATGCTCTCTGGAGCTCAGGTGACACAGCAGCTAAGGAAGGTGCTCTGTCTGGCATGGTTGTGTCTGTCCCTGCTGTTGTAACAGGGGCAGGATAAAAACCTCACCTAGAAAAGCACAGAGAGAACAGACCAACAGGCTGCTTCCAGCCAAGGGTGGTCAGGACACTGCCAGTGGTCTGACAGCATGGTCAGTCTGTCTGACCTCTTGCTGCCTCCACCACTGTCCCACCGGAGACAAAGCAGGCTGCATGCTACTGCTGCCATCTCCTCCAGTGATTGGCATTTTCTGCTGCTGTAAAATTAATTTGATGACTGAATTAAACCAGTAATTGCCTTATTTCCAAATACAGTCTCTGGGTGCACTTGACTTAGAACAGTCTTCTCTTGGGAGGCATCAGGGAGATCTAGTTGTATTACTTATGGAATCTGGGCTAATTTAATTAATTTTTGATGCAAAGTGCTCAATTTTGCAGACAGCAGCTGTCTGTTTCTTCTGCAGCCACGGCCACACACAGTTGCTGATACCTCCTCACTTCCCTCTTTGATGTAAGGGGTGATAAAGGGCCTAATTAATAAAGTCATCTTGAAAGGGATACCTTCTGTTAATGGAGAACAAACAGTGATTCACCATTTGGGAGAATTCTAGTTTCCTTATTTCCATCGTGTCAACCACTCACCCACTGCCAATGTGCCTCGAGAGCAACCAAACACTGAAGGAGTCCGTATGTCCACACTTTCACAGAGTCTTTCAAAGCAAGGTAATGATTACAAGCAAAAGACCTCCTGAAACTGTGCCCTCCTCCTCCTCTTTCACTGAACATCACCCCTAGTTCCATGTGCTCCCATCAGAGCTCACCAGCTCCTGACCATCAGCCCCACAAGCAGGAGTGGGGCAATTGAATCCTGCATCAGAAGGCTGGGAACAGAAGTGCTGACAAGGCAGAAATAATGCCTGAGTAAATAATAATAGTTGTTTCAGAAGTAAGCCTGTGCTGTTCAGACAAGTAAATCCAATTTTCCTCTCCCTCCATCCAGAAGAGGGACAGACCTCCACCCAGGAGCATCACACTCACTTCCTGTGCTGCCACCGATGTCTGGAGCACCCCTGAAGTCACTGCTAGGACATCCAACAAACTCCCCTGGGAAGGCTGCTCCTCTTCTCTCTCTGCCTTAAATACCCTACAGAGAGGGGTGCATATTTTTGTTCATTGACCTGTCTTAGGTACCCAGATAATTTTTTTCCCTGCAAACTAAACCACTGCTTGCTGTAGGTACAGACAGAATCTAGTTCTGCAAAACAAACACAGACTCTGACTTCGCAGGGGAAAAGGCACCAACATGACACAAGCACAATGAAATCAGGCCAGTCAGCATTTAATGGTTAGTAGTCAGCATGCTGAAGTGAGATGGAGAGCATCATCTTGTTGCCACAGATCACAAGAAATCCTGACAGGCACTTTAGTCTTTAGAACATGAAGCACAACGGTAAAGATGCATCTCAGAGCTTGGGATTTACTCTCAAGGGCAAAGAGATTGACTTCTGCTGAACCATGTCTAAACAGCGTGAAGAATAAGTAGAATTATCTCAGCTGCTTTCTCCAGAAAAGATGCACCAGATCTAGGTCATCTTCTGTTAGCAACAAGGAGGGAACCTACCCAGAGAAAATTAGCCTGAGGAGGAGAAGGTTAGGAAGTGAAGGTGGGATAGTTCTGTAAAAGAACCAGAGGGAAAAAAAAGAGCTCTCCAGAGCCTTAACACAACCTAGAGATGACAAAATGGTGGATCCCTGTGAGACTCTGAGTGCTTTAAAGCCCACCCACAAATGTAGGTCACTATAACTGATAGGACCATTCCCATTTAAATCTGCTCTACTGGTACCAAATCGACCTTTGTAAGGTTTTATCCCTCAAACCCAAAGCACCAAACAGAGGAGCAGAAGCAAAGGGGATGGCATGCACACCACCATGCACTAGTCTGTCCTTAGAAACCCAGAAGTCCTCTCCCAAAGCACTGGGTGAGGTCTGCTCTGGTCCTCAGAGCTGTCAGGGACCACTCACACATCAGCGTAGGTAGTTTGGGAGATCACCATGGGTTCTGGTGTCTTCACAGCAGAGCATCTCACTGGGAAACTCCATCAGTGACAGATGATTTTTGCACAGAGCCTCGAGATCAGCGTTCATTCTGGACATTCATTTGTATTAATGAGCCTCAGGATCACAAAGTCCAAAGTCAGAGGAACGAATGCACACACCCAGAAACATCCATGCACATCAGTACCAGCCAGCTCAGTATCCCGCAGCTCCCCTTGGGACGCCAAGGAGGGCTCAAAAAAGAAAAGCTTGATTCAGCAGCGCTGACATTACAGGACCTCTAGTACCATATTAAATTAGAGGCCTGGTACTCCCTCCAGGACCACACACTGCTACTTGTAATACAGTTGAGCTGCACTGAAAATGAGGACTTGTGAAAGGAACACACTCCATTAAGAGAATTCATTTTCTGTCCTCTGGATCAGAGCTGCAGCACTCGAGTGAGTCCTCTGGAAATGGGTAACCAAAAAGCAATAAACCTATTAAAAGAATAAACTTTTACTGCATCAAAAGGGTGAAACAGTGACCTGTCACACAATGGCTCAGTTAAATGAATACATTATCTGTCTCACAAATCAGAGCACATTTCCCAGGGAAATGGATCTTTGCTTTTTTTTTTTTAAACAAATGCTTCTTTTTGGATTAGGCTTGTTGGACCTGCAGCCTGGCTCCACAGCATGGCCATACCTTAAACAGATTTTTGCTAGAGCAAAGAAGTTATGGGTGTAGTTAGTCAGCAAAAAAATTAAAAGAGGATTATCAGAAGGGCTAGGCATTAACCACTGAGAGACACTCTGGAGCTGCAGCTTCCCATGGGAGGCAGAGCAACCATGGCTGGTGCCCAACACTGCGGGTCAAGGTGCAGACCCCCTTTAAAGGCAAGTCCCCCATTTCCCAGCAACTCTCCTGCTCTCATTTGTTCTTTCCCAGCAGCAGCTAAAGAGTTTACGCCTACATTAGGCAAGTCCAGTTTATTTAACCCTCCATTCCCTGTTTCCTCAAGTTCCATGCAGGGTCTGACCATTTCCATGTCGTCGCAGGGACTTGTGACTCATTACATGGATCCTGTGCATCAGCTGGTCATGGATTCAGTACTCCTGGCTGCACTGCTTCAAAAGCACGTGCACTTAGATGAAAGGCCTAGGTTTTCACAACAAAAAAAGTTTGTATTTCCCCCAGTCTGACACAGACAGGTCAGACACTCATGATTCACCTGCACAGGTGGAGATAGGAGGCTCATGCCTTCAAAACCAAAGAAATGAGACATTGCCAGGAGCTGCAGTCTGCAGAAAGGCATCAAGCAAGGACTCAAAATTAAAATGGGAGAACCAGCAATAGTTACACACACCCAACACACCCCTGTGGGGGTGAGAGCAAAGTCAGCCTCACCCACAGCCCCCTCAAAAATTTATCCAGTCCCTTCCCTAGTGACAAGGGCTTATTTACTCAAACAAGACACATCCAGGCTTTGAGGAGCTCTTGCTGCTTTTTAATCTAGCAGTCAGGGAGCTGCTCTTGCAGGGAGTACTTGACACAGAGCAAGAGGTGGCAGCATCCTGCAAAACCCACCTTGCCCATTTGTACAGAGGATGTGTTTGAGCATCCATTGGGAGCTCGCTTCCCACTGCCCAGTGAGACACAGTGCTGTGATGTCTGCCAAACAGGCCAGAGGGCAGTATCTCATTCAGAGAGAGTGGTTATTCTTCCCTTGCTACCCAGATGAAGGGGGAACCCCAGGAGATGGTCATCCTTCCACCTCACACCCATTTTGCACTGTGATCTTGTGGCATTGCTGAGCTTTACAAAGACTCCATCTTTTTCTCGCTCTGAATGTAGTAAGGCACGATGTTTTTTATTCCTCCTTTAATAACATGGAAGCTGGCATTTAATTTTTAATGTTAGCTTAAAGCCCAGGTGGTTGCTAGGCTTTACACATCAGCAAAATCAATCTCCTTGTGGGTCATTTAGAGAGTTCAGGAGTCCAACACTACCACCTGCAACAAATCCCCCTTCCTCCCCCTCTTCCCTCCACTCTCAAACACGCTTTCAATTTGGCTGGACTGAAGGCAAGTGTAAGGTCAGACGACCAGCAAGGCTCCCAGGACACCACAGGGGCCATAAACCAACAGGAATTAAAGCAGGATATATATGCCAGGTTATCAAGCCCATTTCCCAGCCAGCACAGCTTAGTGGCCCACAACACATTCCCTTGCACTTAATCTACAGCTCTTGAATAGACCTCACTACTATTCATTTCTGGTCACTTTACAGCTCTTTGGGTGACCTGCAGGCTGGTTTGATCCTACCTGCAAAGGGTGCCTTGTCTAAGGAAGGGAAGAAAAAGGAGGAATTCAGTGTATGAAGGAATAGATAAGAACATATTCCTGCAGAGACGAGTCCCTGAGGTTCTAGGGTTTTGTGCACTACCAGTAAGTTCATTGCTCTTGCGAGATGTGTCCGTACCACCAGTGTTTTAAAGCCTACATTAGAGAACAGACTGCTCTTTCTTCTTTTTGGATCTTCTAAAGGGAAAGATCAAGAGGCTGGAATGGGAGGCTGGTGGAGTGGGGCAGGGGGGGAGCCACGAATAGGACTGGTTCCAAGAATATCAGCTACTTGTCAGCCCTGCAAAATAGCTGTTAATTTATAGAGGAGAGGGGTGCGGGTTCTTTCAGAGCCATACGTCAAAGCTCTCTCACTGTGATACCTGGCTTTATTTGGCCTTCATATCATGGACCAAATTGGATTTCTCCGGTTCTGGATACACCGCCCAAGGGTGATATACACTGTGATTTATTGCTCCAAGTGCTCAAAACGCCTCCCACTGAATTTGTGGTGACCTTATCACACTATTAAAACCCGGAGTAAATAAGTGCACTGAATAAAGGTTAGCAACACACCAAATAAAACAAACAGCAAACAGAGGGGATCGGACCTACCCACTCACATCACTGGCACCCTCCAGGGAATGAAATTGCTGCATGTTCTGGAGGCACAAGGGAAGATCCCAGAGGGTGCAGAGATAAGGAATGGGTTTTAACCCCCCAGAGCAGCCCCAGGCCCTGCAGCAGCCTATCGAGTGAGACAGCTTTGCTCCGATGTGTTTTCACCTCTGGAAGCCCCTGGGTCACCCCATAAAGAACAGCACCCCTCCACCTCCAGCCCAGGCTGGGCGAAGATGACAGCAGCACAGAGGTGCACAAGGTCCCTCAGCACCGGGAGTCAGCACCCAGTACCAAAGCCCAAAAACCACCACTGAAGAGGACCCTTTACAGCAGCATTAAGGATCACAGGTGCTATCAGGAGGGAAGCAACTGGCAGCCCTTGAGACAGGCCTGAAAGGGACCGTACAACTTATTTGCCTGCATTAGCTTCTTAAGTGCTTAAGGACATGATCTAGAGGTGGACTAGTCAGAGTTAGGCTGTGGTTGGCCTCAGTCTTAGGGGTCTCTTCCAACCAAGGTGATTCTATGATTCTAAGGGGCAAGACACTTCCCATCCAGCCCACAGTACTCAAAGCAGTGAGCCCAGGCAGGTTCACAAAACCCCAGGTACCACAGAAACTGCTTCTCCCTCCTCTGAAACAAGACTCCTTGAGCTACAGATCTCCTATCTCCACACCCTCCCCTAGCTAATGAGGGCCAAAAGTCTGAAACACAGACACATCAGAGGCAAGAGAGCAAAGCTGTAAGTTTCTGGAGCAGATTTAAACCATCAGATAACCAATCAGTAACACAAAGTTGTCACTGTCTCCCCTTTCAGTGTCCCAGTACACACCTCTCCCCAAACAGAGTAATAACTTCTCAAGCAATAACCCTGCTTCCACAGGAAGATACTTTAGAGAAACAAACTTTACACTGTGCTCTGAAGACAGGGTCACCAGGGACAAATTTAGCCTAAAGTTTAAAAAAAAAAAGGGTAGGTATTTGCCCTTATGGTAATTGTCTTAGGTTGTTCTTCTAAAAGAAGGTGCCTAGGTCACATCTTCCACTGTTTCTCCCAAAGACTTAACAAATTACCAAATAAAATAAATATTGGGACTTGGAGAAACACAAATAACACATGAACAAATGAAGACCACTGACCCAGAGAAAGGAAAAGAATAATTTAAACTGCTCCCTTGCTGTTCTGGAGAGGGAGACAGTCTCATCTCCAGGTGCTCATCGTTACCACCAAGGCTTTGAGCAGCTCAGACACATTGGATACACCTTCCCCAAGCCAGATCTTTACTCAAGTGAAACACAACTTAAATTTAAAAAAAGAAAAGGCATTTTTCATTGGAGATCCTCAAAAAACATGTTCAAAGGCCTTAAGACAAAGAAAAGAAAACAAATAAAAGTTGTAACAATGTTTCATTAGCTGGGCCTCTGCCTTTGCCTGATGAGAAAAGGGGGTTTGTTCCAAAGTAAATATTCATTTCACATTCCAGTAATGTGTGAAGTTCTAGAAGTTTCTCCCCAAGCGTTAAACTGTTTAAACACAAAATTTAGTGCTTCAAACCACATTTTCTTCAGATATATCAGCAAAGTCAGGTCATTAGAATCTCCTTCCTTCTTATTCCAACAGCAGTTGTGATAATAAATTCATTATTTTCATAATTGCTCCATTATAATTTAGTAATAGGTTCACATTAATTTCAAAAGTCTTACTATGAGGCATTATCCAAACAAAATAAGAAACAATTAAAGTTAGATTAATCTAAAATCCTACTTACAAGGCATTATCCAAACAAAACAAGTAACACGTAGCACAAAATTTATCTAACATTCCATTAGAAATTATGACTTTGAGGCCAAAAAAAAAAAATTACTTAAAAGCATAAAATATAATTGACTTTTTGCACTACATTTTCAGCACAAGAGCAGATAGCCAGTCTCAGAGCTAAGACAAACCAGGGCTAGGGAACCAGAGAGGCTTCAACTTCCCCAAGGCTGGGCTCAGAAAACAGCAGCAGCCCACCCAAGCCCCCTCCTCTCACCCAGCCTATCTCACCCTCCCAAATATTTTCTTCTATGAGTTCAGGGATGTTACTACACCAGTCACTTACTTTTACCAGGACTCCTCAGGAAGCTTCTTCACAGGCTTCCCACTGGATTAAGTTCCTCTTGTCTGGCTGCAGGGAAGCACAACAGCTCCCTGCCAACTCCGACAGGTACCCAAGCTCACACTCCCACAGAGCAGCTGCAGGGAGAAGCTCTCAGCCCTTTATCACAACCACTTCCACCTGGGAGCCGCTTACTCAGTACCAGAGTAGCTCAAGGAGAAACAGCTTTTTAACAAGGGGCACCTGATGCTCCTGTCTGCAGCGTCTGTGCACTGTCCTTGAGGAAACCACAGCAGTTACTATTTGCTCCCTAAGGCTTCTGGCATCTTTGCGGCACCATCTACCATCCTGAACCATAAACTGCTCTATCATTTGCTGCTTCAGGGAACATGTGGCCAAGTCCTGCCTCAGAGTGCTCTTTCAAACACCCTTCCATTAGGTTGTGGCCCCTTTCAAATTAAACCCCCCACTTTTCCTTTGTTTTAAGCGTGTGTTGAACTGTTCTTACTGGAGAGGGTTATTTACTGCACAGAAAGGGAGTTTGTTGTAGCAATGCAAAACAGCCTTTGTGTCACCAAAACAGGGTAAACCCAACATGTTTCACTGCATGTCTCAGTAACCAGGTCACATCAGGAAAATGCTGGTCCCCATCTGCCATGCCCAAACAGGGGAACGAACAGCATCACCTTCTAGGAGTACCTTGATCTCAGCGTCCAGTTTTACCTTTGAGAGTGTCCATATTCAGAGATATATTAAAGCAAGCACTTAACTCCACCCCTGTCCGTTATCTCCTGTCTCTGCCTTCCTGAAATGAGTCATTAACTGTATTTCATCTGTTCAGTTCCAAAATCCTCAGATTCAGCTGCAGAAATGGAACCCCTTTGATCTTAGATTGCCGCTAATTCATAATTGATAACCCAGTCTGGAAGGAAAGGAAAAGCTTCATCCCCATTAGTAGTTCTGGTGCTTCAATTATGCAAAACCCAACTCTCAGTGTCTGACTGCCTTCCAAAATGTGAGTCAATGGGGGAAAGAGAAAAACCCAGATCGAATTATTCCAGCTGTAAATCTTTGTAATAGCATAGATGTCACAAGAGTGATATCCAACACTGAACTATTCTGTTTGTTTTCTGAGCTGTTGCTTTGTAGAATTCCCAAGATATCCATTAACGACTTCGGAGAGCTGAGCAGGGGGACTCATTCCCTCTCACTTATACTTTCTTGGTCAGGTCATTAGGTTGCTTGCTGTAATGACCCTTTTTGGCCCAAGGCACTGAAAGCCTTGGAGTAATACATAACCCGTGAGTAAGCGAGAAGGAATAATTAACACAAGTTGTTTTGCACTTTATTTTGTAGAAGAGAAACTGTCCCATCTTTCTGAAGACATTTGAATTATAAATGCTAAGAGTATGAGCACTGTGATGAAAACAGCAACGTGCAGACATCACTGGGCCAAAGCATGTATTTCTACTGGGAGACTGACAGCAGCAGAACTACACGGCGAGAAACTCGGCTACAAAGGCACATGTGCCTACAGCCCCTCATGTCAATCCCCAGCAATCAAAACATGTGCATGACCTACCTGTGTTCTGACACCCAGCAGGTTGTAGGGCTTAAAGAAGAATCATTAGACTTTCATTTCTCTTAGACAAACCTGTGCAACCATGCTGCAAACTCCCAGGAATCAGGGGGAAATCAAAGCCTGCAATGGCAGAGGTGGTGTTCTCATGAGAACTAACTTTAAGCACAGGACTTCCCATTGAAACCAGTGGATCACCTGTTTGGGATGTTTCAGCTCCATAGTTCTCCAGAAGTCACACACATTAACATGAAGAGAGAAAATGTGGTTTAATTTTCTACTGGTTTGTGTTCAGTGGCTGACGGACTCTGTGCTAGGATGATGTGAGCTCGAGTTGGAAGCTCTCCTGGAGGAGGTTTCCTGGAGGTTTCTTTCCTGGAGGTTGTCACCTAAAAGAACACCACAGATATTTTGCAAGGAAAACTCACATGCCTTTTCTCTTACACACAGTGAGTTTCCTGGCATGACAGACTAATGCCAAAGGCTTGGAAGAGACTGAGGAAACGTCCTCACGTTGCATTTCTTGCCAGAGTCGCCAAAGCCATGACATAAACCTCACTGCATTTTCTGCTCCATTTTAAGGGCTAAGCCACTAACCTCTTACAATAGCAAATCTATCGAGTTCTCCAGGCTTCCCTTGCTCCTTACTTCCCTGACAAATCTCTTTTGGTACCTGGAAACTGCAGAATAGACCATGATCTGTATATATAGACAGAAGCTACCTGTCCTCACCAACCATCCCCTTTTCTCTCTTTCCTTTGCTATGTGCTGCAACCCACCTGCTGTTACTTTTGCTCTCCTGGCATTCTCATTCCACACACCCCCTCAAAAAAGTTTTCCCCTTATTTCTCAAGAGAACAAATCTGTCTCAGCCTTACGCAAGTTGACAAGAGCAGCAAAGTCTCAGCTTGCTTCCTCAGGCAGTGCAGACCCTTCCCCAGGTCCCAGGGCAGGGGCTGTCCTGCAGGTGATGGGCATTCAGAGCTCTGCCTCTGCTGGCAGACTTTGGGAATCCTGTCTCCTGGCCAGCAGGATGGGGACCACTGGTCCAGGGCCAGTTCTTGCCTTACATTTTACCTCTCCTCCTTTTGCTGCATGTTCTCCTGTTGGTTTTATTTTTCAGACACCTGGCAAAAGAAAAACAACCCTGCACCTCACAGCCATTTTAATAATTCATATTCAACTTCAGTTACTGCAAGTTTAATAAACAAGTACCTATTAGAACACAATCATTTCTTCTTAAAGCAGGCGGTTTTTAGGAATGAAATCACAATAATTACCTCTAAGAATATGTATGACTAACAAACATTCTGTCCTCTTGGTTTTGTTTCATTTGCATGAGAGCCTTCCCCACTGTTCCCCTTGCCTTTGTTTTAGCAGAGACTTTGCTTTTAATTGAACTGAATATTCAGCTGGGTTCAAACCCAAATTTGTATGTAAAAAGCTATACATAGGAACCAGCTCGTCCTGGAATCCATTAGAAATAACTAGAGGGATCGAAATGAGATTATTTCAAGAGCTCTCTTGCATTCATAGGAAAACAGATTTATTGCACTTGCAGAGAAGCTCTCCCAGGCAAGGGAGATGCAGGTGATCACATCAAGTCCTCCTGGGTTTTTTCCTCTTACCCACAAAGCAGAACCATGCAAATTTCCAAGCTGATTTCACAGAATCACAGAATCGTAGGGGTTGGAAGGGACCTCAAGAGATCATCGGGTCCAACCCCCCTGCCAAAGCAGCTCCCCAGCTCATATTGCACAGATAGGCATCCAGACGGGGCTGGAATCTCTCCAGAGAAGGAGACTCCACACCCCCTGGGCAGCCTGTCCCAGGGCTCCCTCACCCTCACTGGGGAAAAGTTCTGCCCCATGGTGGGGTGGAACTTCCTGTGCTCCAACTTGCAGCCATTGCCCCTTGTCCTGTCCCCACAGACACTGAAAAGGGGCTGGCCAATTCCTCCTGCATCCCACACTTAAGATATTTATAGACATTAATAAGGTCCCCCCTTAGTCTTCTTTTTTCCAGGCTGAACAGCCCCAGCTCACTCAGCCTTTCCTCATAGGGGAGATGTTCCAGACCCCTTTTCATAGCTGAAAAGCAGCTACCCATGCTCTGAGCACCTGCTATCCCCTTCTGCACTGTGACTGACCTTACTTTAAGCACAGTGATGTACCAACACTGTCTGTTTCTGCAGCCTCCTTCCTTCAGCCCTTCCTGGGGATGCTTTGCAGGCCCCCACAAACTTCCACTTGGCCCTGAACAGAAGCAGCAGGGAACAGAGTAGCCTGTAAAAACCTAAAATAAACCAGACATTAAGCAGCAGCTACACTAAAGACACCTGTAAGAGCCAAGAAAGCACCTTGAGAAGCTGATTTAAATCCCTAGAGAAGGCAAACCCAGCAGCCTCAACATCATGCTGCAACAGGGGGACTGTCCCCATCCCTGCCACCCTCCCTACAAGCACAGCCATCCTCTCACAGTTCTCCAAGGAAATTTGGGCTCTCACCATAAAAAGCAGCTTGTTGCCTGAAGGGCAGACCCCAATGCCAAATTGCAGCCTACCATCTCAGCTGCCACCCCTCTGGGAGGACACAGGCTGTGTTTTCATTCCAGGGGAGGGTTTTTATTAATTATCTCACTTAAGAAATAGCTGTTTTCATAAAGAGCATCTTTGCTGCACTCCCACTCACAGCAAGAAAATGGAAAAGTGATTTAGAAACTCTGAGTTTTCTCCTTCTAGCACTTGCCAGGGGAGGTTTCCCAGGAAGAAGAAGAAACCCCACCTTAACAAGATAATGAAGGATTTTTGGGATCATGTGTTGTGGAACAGTTTAATGGAAGAGGATGCAGGAGGAGGAGAATTTTTACTTCTGTAGCAGGGAAAAATAATACAAGTCTGAGGCACACACCCTGAGGCTGCAGCTGGAATTTTGAAGGGCAAGCCCTCCACTAAGACTTTTCTTGCTGGTTACCCTGCAGTGACCTTCATACAGCAGTCCCAGAAGCCTTGAGAGGTCTTCATCTCCAAAGGCACAGGTTCTGAGACAGCCTGCTGTCCTGGGGAGGACATAGAGTTAACTCCAGGCCAGGGCTGAGCAGCGACATATTCTCCTGGGTCAGGGGAAGTACAGCCTTTCAAGCTGCTCTTCAGAACATCTTCCTCAGACCACAGCAGCATATGCAGCTCCAGTTTATGGTACTGGTGAAAGTTCTGTGCTCAGAGGCCAAACAAAACAGGGTAAATCTGTAGTGGTTTTGAGAGCATCCTTTACTGACTGTCAAACACCCTCAAGAGTTCAGTCTGTTGATCCCAAATGTTCAGGCCACTAAATAGAAGTCACAGGAGCCAAGGTGGTTTTCTTTGAAGTCTAGCTTCTTTTTGCTTACTGCATCCAGCTCTCAAACTAAATGAGCTGAAGCTTGGCTCTCTGTAGATAGAGGTGTCACTCACACTGCATCAAGAGAGCTCCCAGAGCACAGAGTAACTCCTCTGCACCATGCAGGTTCCTGTAAATCACTTTAAGGCACAAGGGGTCTTCTGGTGAAAGGCACTAAAGAAGTCAAGACCCATTTTTCCTTATGGATTCCACACCTCAAACTTGTTTAGATGTTTAGTTGTTTTCTTCCTAAGAGCAAACTAAAATTGATTGAACATTAGTGTGGCTCAGTCCTCTAGTAGATCCTGAGCTCAACCAAATTAACAGGGCTCTGACCCATATGCCTAATGCACACCTTCTTGACACCCCAGGAAGGGATATTTGATGACCAGCAAGATGACCATAAAGAATTGTATGAGCCTTGTCTTCAACAAGGTTAAGGACTCATCAATTTACCTTCATTTTGATTGTCTTCACTCCAAAACTAGAAGAGGAAAGAGGCTTTCATGTCAGTGTCCTAGAGTTTGTCCACTCTCCCTGTGACCTCAAAAATGTTTTTTAAGAGCCTGTGGCTTGGTCTTCTGCCAACTCATTTTCCCTGGTGCTCTGGCATAGAACCATGCTGGGCAAACACCAAAAAAAAATACACCCAAAAACCCAACAAAAAATAACAACCATATTTGTACCTAACCTAGTTTGGGAATCCCTGGGATGCAGGGGAATTTGAACTGGTTACCCAGCTCTGGCTGTGTAAAAGAGCCCTGGCTTCTTTTTAAGCTTATTTATGTACAGATCAAACAAACAGACTTCCAAGTGCTTTCATTTAACTTTGATGACAAACTTTGATGTCTTCACCATTTACAGTAATCATTTTTATGTGCATTTAATATTATTTTTTAGTCCAAACTGCTACACATAAAAAGACCAACTTCATTTGAAATATGCAGCATTTTTGCTATTTGAAAACTCTGCATTTTTAATTTGTTTCTTATCAGCAAAGTACTTCTGGGGCAAAGAGAACATCAAGTTTTTAATGCCTTTCAGTTGATTTAAATTAATATTTTATGTTTGTATTCCAACTAGCTGGCTAATAGAAGGGGGCTGACATTTTTTCACACTCTTTCTCTGGCATGTGTTATATGCAAAGTAACAGTCATTTCTTAAACATTTGGTGCTTTATTCCATGATGAGTACCCAAAAGATGACATCTCCAGCCTGTTTAATCCACTTGGATCATTTCTGAAAAGCCCTGTGCCCAAGCTGGGGTAGAGAAGTATCCCAGTCTCTCAAGATGAAGATTTAGATTATAATAATGTTAATGCTTGAAAGCCCTGTCCCCCAAAACAACAAAGTAGGGGAGCATTTCTCTCCCTAGTAATGTATTTCTGTTGAACTCTTTTCCAACAGCATAGAAAGACAGAGATAAGAGTGAAGCTTTTAATCAAAGGGGGCCTGAATGATCTCTATGGCATTTAATAACCACTTTGTCACTGTCACTGTATTGGATTCCATAGCTGACAGCAGTGGAGGTACAGTCTTCAACTGGGAAGCGATGTCACAGAATCACAGAGCTGCAGGGGTTGGAAGAGACCTCCAGAGATCATCTGGTCCAACCCCCCTGCCAAAGCAGGGTTCCCTAGGACAGGTCACACAGGTCGGTGTCCAGATGGGTCTCGAATCTCTCCAGAGAAGGAGACTCCACACCCCCTGGGCAGCCTGTCCCAGGGCTCCCTCACCCTCACTGTGTAAAAGTTCTTCCCCATGTTGGTGCAGAACTTCCTGTGCTCCAACTTGCAGCCATTGCCCCTTGTCCTGTCCCCACAGACACTGAGAAGAGGCTGGCCATGTCCCCCTGTGTCCCACAATTCAGATATTGATAACTATGGATCAGATCCCCTCTCAGTCTTTTCTCCAGGCTGAACAGCTCCAGCTCTCTCAGCCTTTCCTCACAGGGGAGATGCTCCAGGCCCTTCATGATCTTCATAGCCCTCTGCTGGACTCTCTCCAGGAGATCCCTGTCTTTTTATACCAGGGAGCCCAGAACTGGATACAATACTGCAGGTGGGACCTGACTCTCCCCTTTTAAAACTGATGGAGGAGGACAGTATGTGAAGTTACCTTTTCACTGCTGAACACTCTGGCTAGCTTTAACCTGGGTAGCTCTGAGGTTGGTAGCAATCTTGTACCAGCAGGATGGAGCTCAGTTTGTATGTATCAGAATGAAGGTCAGAGTGATGCCATGGTAATATTTCCCAGAGGTCTTCAGTACTAGATGACTGCTAAGGCAGCTGGGAATCATTTCCAGTAGGAATCTGCTATCCAGAAGCTGAGATAACTTAGTACAGCTTTAACAGCTTTAACCTACAGGATTTACTAAACAGAGCTGAACCCTGGGCTCCCAAAACCAAAACCAGCTTTTAAAGTCGGGATTCTTGCCCTGCTCCTCCTGTTTGGAGCACAACTACTGACCTTCAGGTCACTGAATCAAGAACATACTTTCAAGTGAGAACTGCCACTCTGCTCCTGACATACCCACATACTGTACCAAACATTTTCCTTCTTTGTGTCTGTGTACACACACTGTTACAGCCCTAAACCTCCCCACAGAGCTGACTACTCTGAAAACTTCACTGGGCACACAAACCATTTTCTAATGGTCCTCAGTTGAAACTCCTGCAGTCAACCTGGAGCAGCTGAGTAAATGAGTCAGAAGGTCATCACTCACTCAGGAAAAGTCCTCACTGAGCATTGCAGGAGATTTTAGGAGAATTCCCCCTGGAAGCATGAACTCTTCCATCACTCTGGCTAAACAGGGAGCAGCTGAACAGCTGAAAGAGGAGTCAGTGGAGATGCAAGCTCTTAGACTATCCCTGCTCTAGCAGGATCTACAAATAGAGTCTGGAAAAGGAGGGAACTCAGAGAAGAATGTAATTGCATCGCTGAGTCCCACGCAGCACAGGCTACAGCAGTGTTAGCACCACAGCTCCACAGAAAGAAACCATTTGTGCCATTACCCAAGAGGACAGAGTACAGGGGAGGAACTTTTCCTCTCTAGGGCAGATGAAGGAGGAGAAGGCTGAGAAGCAATCATTAGTAGAATAACTGGCTGCCTGCTTTGCACAGTTGCCACAAAATGTTTACACTGTTGGTGCCATGAGCGGGTTGGCTTGCCAAAGTCACAGCTGTGCCAAGCAACTGTCTGCTGGGGGGGCTGCTGTTGCATTTCACCTTGTAGGTATATGATGCACCCCTGGCTCATCCCCCCTGTTCCCCTGCATTCCCAGGAAACAGATCAGGAGTATTTACTATTAGCTTCCTCCTGAAACACGGAATTTTGGCCCCTGTGATTGCTATCAGGAATACAACCTCTGAAACCTGCTTTTGAGGAGTGACTGTCCTACAAAGGATCTGAATTAAGTTATTTGGGGTTTTTTTTTTTCAAATAGACATCAATTGGAAGCTTTTCTGTCAGAGAACAAGAAAAAGATCTGTTCTTTTTTCCTGCTGTAGCTAGAAAGGAATTGGGGCCCCCAACACAAGAAAGATGTGGAACTGTTGGAGAGGGTTCAGAGGAGCCACAAAGATGATTAGAGGGCTGGAGCAGCTGCCCTGCAAAGAGAGGCTGAGGGAGCTGGGCTGGGTCAGCCTGGAGAAGAGAAGGCTGTGGGGAGACCTCATTGCAGCCTGCCAGTCCCTGAAGGGAGCTTATAAGCAGGAGGGGATTCAACTTCTTAAAAGGGCAGATAATGGCAGGACAAGGGGGATGGATTAAAACTAAAGGAAGGAAGGGTTAGATTAGATATTAGGGGGAAGTTTTTTACAGAGAGAGTGGTGAGGGGCTGGAACAGGCTGCCCAGAGAAGTAGTGGATGCCCCGTCCCTGGGGGTGTTCAAGGCCAGGTTGGATGGGGCCCTGGGCAACCTTGTGTAGCTCCAGGCCTGGAGGTTGGTGGCCCTGCCTGTGGCAGGGGGGTTGGAGCTCTGTGATCCTTGGGGTCCCTTCCAACCCAGCCCAGTCTATGATTCTATGATTCTATGGTAATGTCTTACATTCAGGGACAACTGTACTGAGTTTACCAAGTCTATTGCACTGTCCTGGAGCAGGGTAGAAGTGTCACTTCACAGAATTATTTTTGTTTGCTTTTCCCCCTCATTTTCTAACTAACTTTAACATAGTACACCTTGAAGAAGGAAGGATGCCTTCGTTTCCTCTCAAAGATGGACCTAGGAAAGAACTCCAAAAAGACCCAGAAATGGTTACCTGAGCACAGGCAGTCATTGTAAAAATTTAATCAAGAAGTGCCATTTATCAGTGAGAAATTGTATTGAAGAAGGGTGGTATGGTCTGGGAAGGGAAGACATGCACCACACAGTAACTTATTCATATAGTTCATAGGTAAAGATACCTCTAAGAGCACAATCCTTAAAGATGCTGCAGGCTCCCTGCAAGTTACTGCTGCTCCCAGTCGTGACAGCATTGAGCAGACTCAGCACACTGCAGGATTTACCTCTAATGGCTATCTGATCCAAAAGCCAAACTGTTAAATGAATAAAACCCCTGCATGCTAGATCAGGACATGAGAAGATTGCCTGCATTGCTGAGAGATTAAGATTATCCAGTGAATAAATCTAGCATGTGATAGATAAAAAAAAATACCCATTAAAAATATAAATCTCTCAACACTAGGAAGAAAAATGCATTCCCAGCACAGACTCTGAAAGCCTTCAAAAAGACAGACATATCCCACATCAGAACAGATGGAGATGAACAATAATTGCTTTCCAAGCATCCATCTCCACAAAAGTGGTGAGCACAGGCCCCCTAAAGAGACAGATAATAAGAGCAAAAGAAAAATGAAGAGTATCTGTGAAACACCCAGGACTTGATGAGAACAGGTGGGAATCTCTGCTTGGAAATGTGACAAGCTAGAGATAAACCCAGACATTTCTAGCTACTTAGCCACTACTTTAGTTGCTATTGCCTTGGTCTGGGACATAAATTTTCACTGACTTGTAGGTGAGAGAGGTGCAACTGCACTAGACTTCTGACCCTTCCTCTTGACTCCCATCAACCCAAGGTAAATCCAAGTTCTGCATCATTTCATCCCTTCCTTTTGCCAACTTTGGAAGTCACCTTCCCCATTTAATGGCATCACAGTTCCAGTTGACTCAGGATCAAAATTCCTCCAGATGTGTCCTCACCAAGAAGGTGTCATTTCCCTTCCCTCGTTCAACTGTCTACAACCACACTTCCACACTCAAAGGCCTTGGGCATGCTCAGGATGTACCTTAGCAACAGTGGTATTTAAAAGATGTTGCTACCAACAGGGATCTTGGGCAGCTTCCCCAATTCACACAGACAGGGCAGACAAAACATAGCTAAAGCATACACACATATCTCACTACAACACAGTTCTGCTGCTGTAAGCTCTATGTAGAAGTCATCCCTGGTGACAAAACCTTTCCAGCTCCAGGTTCAGTATCTCCAGCTTGTCTTTTCCTCACAAGAATCATGTTACAGGCTCCAGCTTGGGGCGCTCTGTGCCAGCACAGACCCTTGCTTCAGCTTCACTCTGAGCTGACAAGAGTACGACCCCATCCAGGCAGCCTTCAGCCACAATACTACCCTGAGTAAAACCCTGAGCCCCGTCCTGCTGGGAGGACCCTGGCTGCTAACTCAGGGCTGCCTTCCCCTGCCTCTGCTGGCAGGTTCTTCTTGAGATGGTCCAACATTCACTCACTGAACTAGTGACACATTTCAGACCTGAAAGAAGCAGAAAAGGACTTAAGCCAGCAGAGAACCAGAACTGTAAGGATCAGCTGAAAGCTAAAGCCATGCAAGTTATGATACAGCACACTGACCAAAGGCAATTAGTTGCTGGGGGGAGAACTACCCACAAGGCAGATGTCCCCCCATCTACTCTGCACCACAGTGGGGTTCAGCTACGTGCCCCCTCTGGTGAAAACATCTGGCTTCTCTGATTCACAGCCCTTCTAAGAATTTTCCAGTACACCTTGCTGCACTGGAATGACTTGGGGAATTCAGCCTTCAGGACAGGGTAGCAGGACAAGGCTCGTTATTAATGGTTTAATTAGCCATTTGCAGGGGTTCCTGGGTTCATGCCAACTCTACCTTCAGAGTTTTAGGACACCCACTGAGTGAGGGGAAGTAGGACTTCTGTGTGCCCTATCAAGCTGTTTCATTACACCTGATTTATAGAGTGACACTACTTGTTTTGCCCACAACCTTGAGCTTGTAAACTACACAGGGGGAAATTTACTAATTATTAAGTTCATCTTAATGCCCCACTGGGAATTTTAAGTGGGAGAAAGAAAGCAGCAAGGAATAGGGGGCATCTAGAAGAGATGGTTTTGAACAGCAATACTTTAGTGGCCCAGTGAAGTACACCTCACAGTACATTCTTCATTTAATTAAAGTTTTGATTTACATGGCCAGCATACTGTAAGGACCTATGTTTGCCTTGTGCTGAAGAAGGTAATCAATAGGAGACATGTAGACACATCTCACCACTTATTAGCTGCATATGTTGATAGAGTTTATCACAATGCATGTAGGAACACAGTTACTCCACTCTTCACTAGCCCAAGAGTTTGATTAATAACAGAAGCCAGAAAACTGTTTTGCAACTTTTCTATTAGGAAAGAAAACCACTCACATAACAGAACAACTTCCTAGTGGTAACAGAGCCCTCATTAGTGTCTAGAGAAGATCAATGAGAGCTGGGACACAGGTGCCACAGGGACATGCTGCAGTCCTGATGAGCGACCTAGAAAAGACCTGGGGCTCCATGAACAGCAAGCTGAATGGGTGTCAGCAACGTGCTCCCACCACAGATGTGGCAAACTCCATACTGGCTACATTAAAGCATGGCCAGACAATCATAGGAAGTTATTTCCCTCTCCACAGTGTTGGTGAAGCTGTACCTAGAACACAGAGCCTGGCTTTAAGGTCTCCCACTGCAACAGAGATGGGTACAGCACAAGGGCTAGAGAGCTAGATTTATGACAGATTGAAGCTGGGCTTGTTCATCCCACCCAAAGAGCTGCAATGTGAGAGAGAAACTGTCTCAGGCAACAGAACAAAGGGCAAAGGCAAGAATACTGCCTGGGGGGCTCAGGCTGGGCTTCAGGTGTTTCCACAGGGAGAGGAGCATGGCATTAGCACAGGCTATCTGAGAGGTGGCTGGATTTCCAATACTGTTAGACAAGGACAGATGACTTGATGCAGCATTGACAACAGCCCCAACTCTGAGCTAATTTAGAACACATCATATGAATACAAATATGCTTTAAGCCTCCATTTCATTCTCTTTGGAGGGAGTGAACCTAGGTTCATACAACCAAATTCATTTTACCACATGAACCTTGATGGCTGTACTACTGTGCAACACACAGCAGCCCCCACAGATGCAGCAGTTACACAGATGCTGTGCCACACATTTTGTCTTTAGTTTCCAGAACAGTCTATCCAGGTGTGTTACACAGACTTTCAGATTAATTTCCTCAGTTGATACTCTGAGGTGGATGCCTCATTTGCCTCATGTTAAGTCACACTCTCCTTGTCTCATTCTCCTCAATGGCAGCCTGCCCTCTGCATTAGTGCACAACTGCCCTGAAACAAGAAGAGAGCATTGATGTTATAGAGCAAATACAAGATCAGCTCTGCATTTGCTGACAGCTCCCAAGAGATACCTTGTTCCTTACTTCAGTTCCTGAAACTTTCCTCTCCTTTCAAGTTATTTTCCCTGGGTAAGTCTCCAGCAAACAGTAACTTGTGTGGTTATTATTGCTATTACAGTCTCCTATTTGGTTTAATTAGTAATTATTTTAAATTACAGGACTAAAGTGCAGCTGGATAGATGTCATGCAGCAATAAAGGTTTTCTCTTTGAAAAGCTAGAAACAGGGGTGTTTTCAGCAGGATAACAGCTCTTATGGTGAAGAATGTCCAACTTGTTTTCTATGGTTTGTTATGGGTAGTAGGAGTAACCTTATTTCTTCCTTAAGGAGAATCATGTTTGCAAATGACCTTCCAGCATCCCACCAGGAGATTTTCATAGGGACTGGCAGAAAAACTGATTCCTCATTGTTCCTTTACTCCAATGACCTTTCCCAAGCATCTCCACAATGGGGAGGTGGCAGCACTGTTATACACCTCCCACCCATGCAAACAGGGGTAACAAGGAGATTCATAGTTACATATAACTATATAACATAACTATATTCATGAACCTTTCCTAACTCTACCTTTGATGAGCTACCCAGGAATTTAAAAGGAAAAACCATACCCAGAAAGACATCAGGCTGTCTGACAAAAGTACCTGACTTTCTCCCTGGATACTTTAAAATGTTTATGAACAAGCCCAACAGCAGGTTTTTAAGTTTTCCTCAATTAAATCTCACATTGCTGAGCTTAGCTCACAGTTCTACACTCTTCAGCTTTCCCTGAAGCCTTCATACACCTTCATGCATACTTGCTCCTTCTCCAGTTTCTGTAACATCAGCACATACAGAAGTGGTGAGTTTACAGTGCCCCCAGACGTTACTAATAAAATCAGCATCCAGGAGAAGCCCAAGTGCCTCTCCCCTCCCTTTCTGGTGTTGGCTCATTTAAGAGCATTCTTTTGAGATCACTGTAATAAATGATCTTCTGACAAAGATTTATTACACTTAGCATGGAATTTTCTGTCTGAATCCATAGCAAATATCTAAATGAACTGTATAAAATGGACTGTAGATGTACTGATTACTAAGAAAGCACAGTACAATCAAAACCTAAAATTTTATCTGTATCTAGAACCTGACAGTAGAAAACTTTATTACTAGACCTTCCTGAATTTAAAAGGTTCAGGCAGGTTCTCACACCAATGTTCTGACACCTTTCACAGCAACCACTTCAGCCACTCTTGGTGTCCTACCACTGAAAGGCAGATCCTGTCAGGTCAAGCTTGTCTGACCACATCTCCCAGGGTACTGTCACAGCCAGGGCTGTGGAGCATGAGACAACACTGAGGATCTACTGCACATTATGCATCTTTAACAAGGTAGAACAGGGCACTAAGGAATAAGAGGGGTGCAAAAAAGCATGTCAAAAAAGTCTTCCCACTTCTTGCTTTGAGAAAGAAAACAGTGACAAGCAACAACCTTGCTTTTTGAGTGATTTAAAGCTTAGCATGTCAGGGCCACTTCACAATGGACCTGATTGTCTTTTCCAGCTTCTTTCTCACCTCTCTCCCCATCTACAGGTTCATAACTAGAGCAATGATATCGATGAGGATACAACGCTGCCTGGAAGTCCAGAAGGGATCCAAAGGGGTGCACAAGAAACAGGCACTGGAATAGAGTATCTGGAAGCCAGGTTTTATATGCTTAGATGAAAAGTGTTTATTAAGCTTTCATTATTTTGTGATTCTTTAGTCTTCTCTCAGGTCACTGACCCCCAAAAAGATTAAGTCACTCAAGTTTGCTAGAACTTGTAAGAGATTCAGCATGACAAAGAGAGTTTAACAGCAGGTGGCAGAGCAAAGCACAGCTGTTTATCACAGCACACCAGAAACAGTTCTTCAGACACACATCAGAGACTACAGGGACAGAGACTTTAATCAGGAACATACCTTTCAGACCGAAGCTACTAAATCGTGGGTTCAAAGCAAGGAACACATCTGCAAGTGCAATGCAGACAGCCAGACTGCAAATAAGCACCTGATAACCATACTGAGCTATGCACATACTTCCTGTGTCACTTCCCCACCCCCAACACACTAAGATCCTGAGACCCTTTCTTTGGCAGCCAAAAGAAACAGCTCTATGCCACCTACATTGCAACAACAAAGATAATTTGTTTCTTTAAAGGAACTGTCCCTTTGTCATCATTCAAGTAAGAAAGGCTACAACTAGTTGGTACAGTAGAAAGACTTGAATGAGGTAAGCAATCTTTCTCCTATTCTAATGTTCTCAGAATGGAAAAGAAAGGTCTAAATACCAGACATTTCCATATACAAGCAACTACTCATTCTCTTTTTATGTTCATGATCTCTGGTCATTTGAGTTGAAAATTTGACTGGGTGAAATGAGATTCCCCCTATTGACCTCAGACTTTCTCTTCAAAGTAGTAATGACAAAAGCAGGATTGTTTTCAGAGAACTGGAAGCCTGATCTGTACATGCAACAAGCCATTCCATATTAAATCCACAGAGAATTTTACCTGCCTCACCATTACAAAAGCATTTTGTTTCCAGACAGTGCAGAATACTTAGCTCACTCTTCACCAAGACAAGCTTTTCCCCATGTTGTGCCTGTTGCCCATGATGAGTTTCCACACAGAACTGTGTGAACTCCATGTACATACCAACTATTCATGCCATGGTCAGAACCAACAACCGAATTTTAATGTGCTGTAAGTTTTCACTGCCCCTTCCCCCTCTGACAAACTAAACATTGCCACCTACCGGCTGTCAAAACCTGAGCTTTAAATTATTTTATTCCCCACTCCCAGGTGCACAACAGAGGCTGTAAGGAAAGAGCATTACATTCCAGATAAATGAACTGCAAATTGATGCCAGATAACCTCAACTATTATTATTTGGTTTGCTCCACCGTTGTAGCTACTTTGAGGTATCAAACTTTAGTAAAATTAGTCCAAGTCCTGACCTTACAATGTGACTGTCAAGCACAGTTTTACAAAATACCCAACCATAAGTAAGAGATAGAGCAGTGTGAACCTGAGGAGAGCCACAGCTCCTTACAAGCTTTGCAATGGCACTATATGTTCTAGACTTGATAGTCCAGGGTAGAGCTTGAACGCTGTGGTCCAAGTAACTCAAGAAAAGTAACATCTGTTGCTGCTTTTCTGAGATTTTGCCATACCTATGGCTTGACAAATAAGAAAAAAAGCCCATGATCATTCTCACATCATGCAACAGCACTAAAGATATAACTACAACATGATTTTAATCATTCTTTTACAGCGTTACAGTCTCAAACAAGAAATATCTGTATAGTCATAACAGTTTGTCACAGTGTATTTACAAGGGTTCTACTTCGCAGCTGCTGCACATATTCTTTTGCTTGCTCAAACCCAGTCTTTTCTGGCTCTGGAGGAGGAGGAGGACCTTCCACCAACTTCACAAAGTAATGGCACCTGACGAGTTTCATGATGCCAAACATGCCTTTGCCATGGTAACGAATGCGCTTCGCATAGGTGCCTCTGCCCGTCAAGGACTCAGCTGAAGGAAAAAAGATGGGGGGGGGGAAAAGACTATTCAGTGAAGAATAAACCTCTGTGCATCTAGAACTGAAACACTGTCTTGTCAGTGTATTTTTCAGGACTGCATATGAAAAGTTAATTCCATTCAGGATTCTCTGCTGTGTTTTCCCACCCCATTTAGCAGGTTACGGGTACAGAGGAACCCCTGAGTTCAGTTAACTCTCTTCAGAAGTGCCAAAAAGGTGACCTTAGAAAGCATGCATGCAGAGAGAAATATAAAGGACAAACCCAAAGGAAGGTGCACTGAGCACTGACTAGATTATAAAGCTCTTCTGAAGGTGGTATTAATTCCCCTGCTTTTCAGTAGTTTCTCATGAATTCCAGTACAAGCCTTACAGACTCATTTCCCCTCCTTTCTCCCTTTACTGTATTCATCACAGGTATTTTCATTATCTCCACATCCAGTCCTGCACTAGCAGATAAACCTTCTCATGGCAGAGGCCTGGGAGGCTCCAAAGAATTCTCATCAAATCTGCTCTACAATCCAGCTCATGTCATCAGCTTAACAACATTCACACCATATTTGGCAAAATGTGAATTCTTTTCTTTGCCTTTAAAAAAACCTAAAAGCAAACATTTCTGACATTTTTCTAGGTGTGAAAGTGTTGTAGTTATTACAAGCTTATTCTGGAATCATCTATAGCAACTCCTTTAAGAAATCTACCATCAATATTAATTTACTTTTATACTAATGGCTAGTGTGTACTATTTGTTATACTTCTGGCTAGTGCTACTAGCTTTTATACTAGTTTAGATTCCCACACTGCAAAGCTAGCAGCACTAACCACAAAGCTTCCAGCACCTATGGTCACTGGCAACATTAAATAGTAGTAACAGTTTGCTTTTTGTTGTCTAGTCTTTCATAATCACCTCAAGCATCTTCCTCTTCACAGCTTTCTGTTTTCACACAGGGAGCAGAAACTCCACTCCCAGATGAGTTAATCTTAAAAGGCAATGCATCTAGAAGAACACAGTCAGACATCAACCATAACAATATGATGGTTGCAGGCTCAACCACCACACTAACTAACTTCAGTTGTGGTGCAAGTCAGAAGCCTTTCATGTTCTGGTAAGGGTAAGGTTACTTGAATCTATCCTCTATTAGTTTCTGCTGATTTCAAGCAACAAAACCTTATTAAAAGATAAAACTTCTTCATAGTGTGGGATGACATGTTTCTGCACTAAAATAAATAGATAGAAAGTACCTATATGTAAATTTGATTTGAATTCCACGTTGTGATTCCTTACTGCCATTTCCTGTGCTTCTAACAGAACCTGTAACAAAAGGAAAAAGAAATGGAAATACCAAGTAGGAATTTAAGCAATGCTATTTCTTATCTCTAGATAACATGGAAGAAATTGCAAGTTTAAGGGAGTTAAAGAAAAATGTATTCTAGAGAGATCAAATTTGTTAAATGCAAGTGTGTTCTCTCCACACAGACTGAAAAAGCTTCAGGGAACTTTATGATATTTTTTGGGTGGAAAGGGAGTGAAAAAGGTGGTTCACACCAACATCTGTCAGCCTTCCATCCACAGAGCTTTGTCTAATTAGACAGACTAGAAACAAATTCCGAGTTGGGCAAAACAAACTGAGACCATGCAATATTTTCAGCTAACACAGGATAGTTCCTTGTCACTATCATGCCATAAATCAATGCCTGGGGCAAGAAAATGAGTATTTGGAGACTCCTAACAACTAGGCTGTATGAAAAGCTGTCATGCCTTTCCAGAACTCAAGTCCTTTCCCTGATGATATCCTTCAGATCTTAAAATTTTAAGAGCCAAAGCACAGAGATGTAGTGGCCATTAGCAACAAGGATTCTGCATTATTTACCATGAACTTAACACCAACTGTTGTTAGAGAGGACACCCATGTGTAATTAATTATCATTACAAGCCAAAGCAGCCAGCACAAGTGCCCTCTGCTTAGTCATAATTCACAACATTACATGACTGCTATGAAAACATGATATTTGAATGAGCTCCCTAAGAGAAACATAAAAAAAGCAAAGAAACAGAAACAGCTCCAAACTTCTGGTGATTACAGTACTTATTTTGAACTTTTCTTAAAGCTAGGAATGTTAGAGTTGTCCCACATACCTCTTTGATCACCTTTGCTCCCTTTTTATCACTGAATTCCAACTGAGCAAGAGCCTGATCAATGGACATTCCTTTTATCTGCAATCAAAGTGTTGAAGTTAGCTTCTACAATCACCAAGTATTTACCATTTTATTTGGAATTTAACTCAATTTAAATTATTTTGCCATCATAAAGAGCAAATCAAAATACTTGTTTCCCTAATTACAATTTCTTCAGTGTAACATCTGACCTAAATGTTGACTTGATAAAACAATCACTGGTTTTTTTGCTTAACAACAACCTGTTACTACCCTTCCAAATCCTTCTTGCCATCTACTCTAAGGCAGAAACCAACAGGAAAATTCTTGCCTAGTGCAGAATCTGCATGATCCTGGGTACACAGCTGAGAGCACACTAGGACAAAGCAGCTAAACCAAACTACAAACACAACTGCTTGCTTGCACAGATCCATGCTCTTCCCCAGGACTATTGTGAAGGTGCTGATTAGACTGCAGTTAAACTAGGCTGTTAATTAAACATGTTGTGTTCTAAGACAGCACAGAGTACTTTTTGCTTACCAGCTTTGCCAGATACCACATCTTATCTTTGCTGTATTTTATTTCCCTCCGACAGTGATATATTTCCTAGGTGCAAAAAAGTTAGAGGAGCATGAATTTTGGTGTGAAAACAACAGAACACACATGTCTGCTCCACAGACTATATTCTTATCAGTACAAAGTGATTCCCCTCCCCCCCAAACACAATGAACATACCAGAGCAGGGATACCTTTGACAATCACAAGTGAAAGCATTATTAAAAAAGAAAGTAGCTAACAGAAAATTTTGAAACAAGCTTACAAGAATTAGTTTATAACCAGAAGTGCCCAAAAATGATAATCAGGAAGATTTTCAGTCAGCTCTTCCTTTCCTCCTCCCTACCTTTTGAAGCAGTCTAAGAGTGACACACCCATTCAATCTTAAAAAACATTACTCTGCTGTGGAGTCATTTTATTGGGATAGCAACTAAACAGTATTACCAGAATGAATGCAATTAACCCTTCAGAAATTAAGAGGGTTTCAACTTTGATTGGCATGAAAAGCTGTCTCAAAGGACCCATTTAACATTATTACTCTACCAAAACCAGCAAGTAAAATTGAACATCAATACAAACTTTAAAGAGATGGCATTCTTTATGAACAGGTAAAAAACTGACTTAATAAGCAAGCTGATCGATTCCTGCATTTCCACAGACACTGCATTAGTCAGCACAGCACACAGCATGTACTTCATTGCCCTAGGCCAGAAGCAACCAATGCTCCTGGCCCACAAGAGTACCTGTTGACAAAACCTTATTCTTTTGTGATGCAAACAGGCATGCTGCTCAGCAAAGTAAGGTAACAGAGACCACAACACATTAACTCCCAGGGAGGAACAGTTACAAAAATGGAATTCCAAAATGTTAGATCTCCAGAGTGAGGAAATAATGAAAAGTTCACCTAAAATCCTCCCAGGCTGTGGTGTAGCAGCACTGATTAGTCCCATCAGTGAACAAACACATAGCATTTGGCTTTCATGCACAACTAAGAGGCTTGCTTCTGCCCACATTTAACTGTGCTTCCCAGTTATAAGGTGTTCAATAAGAGGAAACTGGGAGAAGCAGGTATAAACCTGCTGGGATCAAAACCTAATCTGTTATGGCTGCATTGAAAAAATTGACTGTTACTTATGCTCATTTACCCAAAAGTTGCCTTCAACAGCCAGCAGAAGGCCCTACACTGACCACACAGGTAACAAGAGTAGTTTAGATTCTTCACTTCAGTTTATGGTTTAGTAAGACACAAGCTACTGTACAACAGACTAAAAGAACCTCACTGAACAGTATAGAATGGTTTCATAAGAAAAACCCTCCTGCAATCATACACCACGTCTGACTCCACGTCCCTCCCACCTCACTTTGGAACCTCTCAGTCCATATTCAACATTTCAAGCAGCCACTGTGACAGAAAACAACTTCTGAAAAGCTTCAGGAACACTTTGCCTCTTGCTGTGGCCTTCCCCCATCAGACCTCAGAGAATTTTATACCATGGAAACATTAAAAATGAAAAGAACATGCACTCTATTGTATGTACATGAAACATGCATCACTACTTTCCACTACTCCTGGGAGGCAACATTTATAGCTCTGTGCACAGAAACAACAAGAAAATCACACTCTTCAAGTTATTTAGTCTTTGTACAAATAGAACAAGCATATAATGATACATCCTTTGGTAACTGCTACCTCCTTCTACTACAGAGGCTCCTACAGAGGATGGTGCTTTCACAGCTCTTATCACACATGAGGCAAGTGACCAGCTACAAGCTACCTGGAGCTCCAATAGATACTAGAAATTGAAAACATTCAAAGCACTGGTATTGTTAACTTCTGACTAAAATCCTAAATAACAAATGAATGAAGTATCAAACCAGTGCCTTGTGCAGTCACCCAGAGACAGTGACAAAGACAGTGACAAAGACAGTGACAATCTGTTCAGAAACTGCTAAACAAACAGGTAGGGTGATTCCCAGGTGTCTCCTTACAGCTGGCCTGCGAGGTTCTCCAGGGAGCTGAGGAGGGTAAACAATCCTGTTCTTTTTCTCCCACTTCCTAGTTGTCTGCAGAGATGTGCTTGTGTGGACACATGACTGAGGGACGAAGCTGCTGGATGCCAGCCACCTGCAAGACAAGACCACAGTCTTTGCTGCTGAACACAAGTTCTTTGCTCCTGCCTAGTTTGTCTAGAAAACTGCAAACTTACCAGTCTTCACAAAGACAGCTGATACATTTGACTACTCAGACAATAAAACTGTTTAAGTCCTCTATGGTTCATGTTGAAAGGCCTTTCTAATTCAATGAGAAGCTATAGGTCATGTTTGTATAGCATGAGGTTCCACACTGTGTGACACCTGGGGACACTTAAAGACACAAGTCACAGAATATCCTGAGTTGGAAGGGACCCCAAAGGATCATCAAGTCCAACTCTTGGCTCCACACAGGGCCAGACATGTCAAGTCACCTCTTTCTTCTTGTGGGGGTCGCTACTCACACAAACAATTCGAGTCTCTTCCAACACAAGCCAATACTTACACATAACTCTTACAGACAAATATTTTAGGAGCAAAAATTCCTAGTTTTTCAAGGGACACAGTACCAAAATAGTATTAGAAGTCCATTTGTCCCTTCTGATATTTGAAAATGCTTTCAAAATGCAACCAGGTCAATACAAGACAGCTATGAGAAAAACCCTTTAGTTTGCAGTCACTTCATTCACCTCAATTTCAATAAAAAACAAGTTACATTTTGCCCCCTGCTGACTAGGTAAAGCAGTACTGGGCAGCCACTCAGAGCTACAAGAAACAGATGAGTTCAAGACTAGATTACCTGAGTTTTACTGAGCTTGAACAGCTTTGTGTGGGCAGCCAAACTGTGCAAAGCACTTTAGAAATGACTGGCAAACAGAATACAGCAATTATTTTCAAGAGGGTGTTGTACACCTTTAAGTTTTCCCCATCTTATCTGTAGAGGGTAGCACAGACTACAGGCTTAAACCTTCTTGAGTATTTTGGGGGATATTTACCAAAACTGGTTTATTTGATTAATACTTAAACATTTTACTCAGCAAGTCAACAATTCATCATCACCAGACATAATACCACCAATTAATACAAGAAAATATTTGACAAGCACATTAATATCATTATGCAATTTAACACCTTAAGCACCTTAACCATCTGTATCAGTACAGGCTGGGGGATGACCTGCTGGAGAAGAGCTCTGTGGAGAAGGACCTGGGGGTCCTGGTTGATGACAGGTTGGCCGTGAGCCAGCAGTGTGCACTGGTGGCTAAGAGAG